>QRAM01000625.1:16123-43252 GCA_013436055.1 Halocynthia roretzi | reverse complement strand
AGTGAGACTAGTTATTTACCCGAGGAATATAAGGTAGCAACACACACTCCGTGTATAAATGTCATAGCCCAAGCTATTTCTGCAACATCTTCTCCCCAGATACTCATGATGATCTAGAAAAAAGAAACACACAGGAGGCATGTTTTAAATGCATACAAGTAAGGACAGACAAATATAAAAATGAACTAAAATGAATGCTTAACCTTCCAATGAAGACGTTTGTTTTTATTTTCTGTAAGAATAACTTTGACGACACTTCCCAGTTTGTAATATAGACCATAGTGATATAAACTACTGGTGATCGGATAAGGTATGAAGTGTTGCAGTGCCTTTATTTCTTTAAACTATATTTCTTATAAAGGAAATTTCTGGGCTATGGAGTTTACTGGAATTGGGCAAAATTTAATAGGATAAAATAGGCATCCATGTGAATATAGTGAGACAGCACAGTCTGTATTTGAAATATATCGTCTTACCAGAGCCAGTGTTGAACCAATAAGATCAACTATGATTATCGTTGTTGGTTTGAAATAATTTGAATATATAATTGCTGATCCTCGTCCAATTGTAAATCCAATCCAAAAAAGAGAATTCAACAACGAAGCTTGCGAAACCTGGATAGAAAAAGATGAGAAATAATCTTAAACTTAAATAGGAGTCGCCGAACATTTTTTGTAAATTGCCAAATAGTAAATATTTTAGGCTATGCGGGTCAAGAGGCACAGTCGAGGAGAATATTTATGGAAGTAGATCTATTTGAATAATGAGAAAAAGTGCTTTGCCATCTAATTAGGTCACAAAATAATTCACGCTCCACTCTGCATAAGAACTTACTGAAAATTTTAAATCGGAGCAGAAAGAGATCGAGTATATGTATCCGGAGTATACTGTCTCCGTTGATACGCAACAGAAATAATAACCAATCAGAACAAGGAACAAGAACCAAACATCTTTTAATGGTTCTTCTTGCCGAGCTTCTGTTGTTTTTATATTGTGATCACGTACGCGATCTTCAGCGTTAAATAAAGCAGCCACACAGATGATGATTGCCATGATCATTATATATGTACCAGTGATAATGTAGCACCAGTTGATTGGATTGAAGTCTCCTAAAATGGAAATGAAGGCATTGGAAAAGTGGCGTACCTAAAGTAGACCGGACATAGCCATGGACGCAATGCCGCAGTTAGACCTTGATGGTCCACGGTCTGGGGCATAGAAATTAACCATTTAAATAGAAATTAAGGTATATGACTAATAATTACTGAGTGCAATTTTCAGTTAGCAATTTAGGCTATTGAGATATAAATTACTATTGATCAGAAAAGGTATAAAGTGTTGTGGTGCCTTTATTTGTTTAAATTCCTTTTAAACAAATAAATCCCTTTGCCCTCTTTGCCCTCTTGCTCTCCGGCTCTGCCTTGGAGCCACTGACACTACCTTTCTGTTGAAGTCAGACAAGCACTAGGATTACGAAAAAAATCACATAAGTGAAAGCATGAAATGTGAAGTTGTATTTTTTATGTAGTTCCATAATTTGTGAATTAAAAGATTGAATTGTATTTGCTGATATTATGACAATCTTACTTTTATCACCAGAGGTCGTATAATTATCATATTGTTGCGTCATAGTATACGAGATTGTCGTGGTTTCTTGTTCGTAATTCGGACAACTTGTTTCTTCATTTGATTCTGCATTTGCCATTTCCAAGAATGGTTTCGCTGTCAAAAAATTCATTATTCGTTATTATTAGAATTGAAAAAACTATAAATTCGGAATCATTCAATTTTGATCCAAACCCACAGGATTAAAAAATAAGTTTTAGATAATGGCTTACCTATTACTGGAGCTAAAAATGCACCAACGCTGAAACCAAAGTGAAATGATTGAATGTAGGGACGTGAAGCTTCCTCTCCCCATAGTTTTAGATAGACAGATTGCATTCCTGTAACAATAATAGTCATCATATGTAATATATAATGTACATATAATGGACCACATAATTTCGCAATATAAGGGGGGACAAAATGTCCATAGATTTAAGAAATGTAATAACATAGAGGGTAATAGGTATACCCCCTTGCGGAGACCATTGACATTATGTATTTTTGTCTTGGATTCGTTTACCTTCGTCATATCATAATTTTCCAGTAAGCCATTGATTGGTCTAGGGCTAACTGAAACTGATTTGTCGTAATGATGTGTTATATTGTATTGAAATACTTATTTTTACATTATGATATTTTGTAGTAAATGACATTAATACATTTGGAGTAAGACACATTTCGTGTATAATTTTTGGATTTCCGAAGTTCGATATTTGAGGAATATTCGATCCTCAAGATGGCGCTATTGAGCACTAATTACTGAATTTTGTTAGTCTGCGACATTAAATTATTTTCCGCAGTTCTTGATTACCAGAGCATGTAAGCGAGACTTTGTTGATTACTGGATAATTATTTCTCAAATTTCAGAAATAAATCCTTTCAGACAAGCGAAGGCAAACGAGGATTTTCAGTTTGAGTGAATGACGCGGTTAGATAAATGTTGCTATTTTGTTGTATAGGTGTAGTCGTCTCGTGTTTAGAATATTACCTGAAATCTAGCTACACAGACAGATTGATTGAATAGTTTGTATGTACAAGATTTCTGTGTTTAGAAATATGTAATATTGATAGATAGAGACAGAGAGACTTAGATGATTGCAGTAGTAGGATTTTTGGTATTGGACTATTGCATTGATTGTTAATACGTATATCTGTATATATCTATATATCCTACAGTATATATTCTTCAATATATTAATGGTAGTTATATTCTACTGTACAGACAGAGAAATTTTAATGATTATGAGATCCAGAAATCGTGGTTTTGGATTGAAATAAGGAATTGTAATATGTAGAGTAAATAATAACATTACGTCAGTTATGTAGTAGATCAGTAGATGTAACCGAGATGTATCTCTTACGGAATATAAGTTATGATAAACAATACAACAATATCAGTCCTCCACACACAGACAGTGTAGAAAAATAATGCGGTGGACGCATAACTCGTTAGTGTGCTAGTTGTTTGAATTCAGAGGCTCCTGATTTACCAAAATATCCTTACTTACCTGAATCCAAGTACCCAAACATAAGTCCACCGATAGTTGTGACGATGACTAAACTCCATAATGTCGTCATAAACGGCGTCAAGTACATTACGATTCCAGTTATTCCCAATCCGATACCTGCAAAGGAGAAAATATTGAAGCATGTTTAAAATAGAGAATGTCTTTTCTTATGACTAACGTGTATATATGAGGACAGTACGTAGAGTACAACTTCGATTTAAAGCGAATGCGTATCGAGGCGATGAATCCGTTGAGCTTTTAATATTAGTTAAACACTAAAACTTTGAATTTGCACAGTCACACTTTTTGCAATGGCAAGAGAATGACAATTTTATGGAAATTACCGGTCGAGTTTTGACGTACTTACACTGTAATACTCTTAATATCAGTTTTTCTTATTTTATTTGTACCTTATATAAGAAATGTTTATTTTTTGATTTAGCCAAATATTCTAACCGCAAGAGGACACTGTTGAACAAAAATTTGAACTTTTAACATTAAAAATGCGAATATCCACAGATTTGACCCAAAATCAGTTTACTGCCTATAGCTGGGAATCCTTGAAACTTTGTCGAAATTTACTTAATACTATAATAAACGATATCTGAAAGTTTGATTGATTTCGATATCTGGCTTCGTGGTGATTTTTTGTCACAAAATTATCGGCATCGAATGAAGTTGAACCTGTCATGTAATCCCTGTGTATATATGTATGTTCTAATCTATAACTTACCTAAGCTAAATAGTGGTTTGAAGTTGGGAAAGCGATAAGCAATACCACTATATCCCATTGCACCGAGCAGAAGTCCAAGGGATCGTCCTGTAAATATGGCAGATACTTGCTTAACCTCTGCATTTACATTGTCCGCCAGAAATAACAATGTTGGTCCGCTTATTGAAACGAACATTCCCTGTAATTGGGGAAGGTTTTCATTACCAGTGCTATAGGGAGTAAAATTTTATACACAGCTAATAATAATAATGAATGGAGCCAATAGTAGTAGAAAATAAGACGAGAATGTGGGAAAAAGTCTCTTGACATGGTGAGACAAGACATGTGAAAAAACTCAATAACTAACTACTTGTCCCTATATTAATAAGATTGTGACTTTTAATGCTTGCTCGTAAGATCATTGTAAAAACCAGACTTGTATCTGATCATACAAGCCATATAATATAAATGAAGTACTGTATGTAGACTTTGATACTGTATATAGTGTGATTGATATGTACCTTACATACAAGCATCCTTTAACCGAAGTATTAAATTTGTTCTATGTGACTTTCTGATTACTGATTACGAAATAAAAGGCTTTTGAATATAATTTCAATTCAATTTTCATCCTCTTTATGTTCTCGAAACATAAATATTTGACGGTAATCAGTTGCCAATATGTAAATATTAACTTAAATAGCTAAAATATCCTCGTGCAGAGCTTCACTAATAAATACTGCATATATGTAAATATTAGCTTTTTCCGTGGTTAAGTAGTGAATAACTAAAACTCACATGCCCAATCCTTGCTAATGTTATAATGACCACGACGCAAGCGACCCACAATTTATTTTTCTTTTCTTCGCGGGCGGATATTTGCGTTGATTCTTGGTCACTTTTACGGTCTGAGTCAGCTAAAAATGAAGGTGAAAATTTTAGGTATACTAGTTCCTCCGATACTTGTGAGATTCTGCGTTGTATGGCATCGTCTGGGCACAGTAGCTGCTTGTTCCCGTCACTCTTCCAGTAGTGACTCACAGGCAGTCATTGCGAGCATGTGTGCGGTTTTGTGTGCTCTATATTATTGCGTATTGTACTGTTACTTGCATTTATTGCAAATATTTTGTGAATTTTATCAATAACCATGCCTCCTAAATGTCCAGAAAAGCACCATAGGACATCGGTAACATTAAAAAAGAATCTTGGAATAGTGGCTGAATAATGATTGCAAGTTCTTGTCGAAACGTATTCCAATAGAGGTTGTGCGATATTATATATTGTCACCACTGCTAGCAAAAGTTGTCGTAATGCTTACCATCGTTCATCATGAGGGATCTTTACTTGTTATAAAACCAGTAAACCAAATATCTTCAGCTAATTGGAAAAGTAACATGGTAACACAAATAAAACATGGTATTTAGCTCCTGGTGGTTGCTCCATACTTATTCTTACTATTCCTATTAAAATTATATTAATACTATTCACTAGCTGCAAGCCTCATGCCTATTGTTACAGAATAGTAATCGTATTATGACAACACAGAGCTTCTTCTGAAGAGTTGAAGATTTTAAGTTTGGTTTGATAAAATTTATGTAATGAATTGATATTTGATTTTTTGAGAATTACGTCGGGAAACAAATCGCTTCCCTAACCTTGATACCCTACTATTATAATGACACTTTCAAAATGCGATACTAAGACACGTAAACACAATTTAATTCTCCGTGAGCTACCCTGCGCTACGCTTGCTATGCATCTTTATACTAATGGGATATTTACAGTATGCCAAATACCCTTCTCTCGTTTTGTCAATCTTTGATTTCGTTAATGAGGACAAAACACTATGATATTGACATACTGGCCCATTTACTGCATAAAACAGATTATTCATTAACTGTTGGTGTAAATATTGTACTGCACTTTCATTACATCAAGTGGAAATGGTGGATGTCTAATAATCGACAGCAACAGGGGGGTGAACGGAAACCGTAACGGTAGACCAGATGTTCCAAACCTTTTTTTATGCCCCATGTTTTATGACCCCTAGGAAATGTTTAATCAATGTTCCCACGTAAAGTAATATCAAATTTGGAAATGAAGAAGTTTAATTTTGCAACACAAACTCCAGCTTACGTCACTGGGGAGGCCTTGAGCATTGGGCTATTTCAAATGCAGACACTAAGAAACTAAGAAAATCCACAAATATATCAGACAATAAAGTATTTTGTAAACCATTTTATTTGCCGCGGACAAGACAGACAAAATAATGCAGTGTTAAATTGAAAGGAAAAAAGGAATAAATAATTAAGAAAAAAAATACAAGAAAAAATAATAAAATCGCAAATGTATTAAAGAGAAGATATGATTGGAAGAAATCTATCCTTCTTCCTACTGGTCGGTTTAAAACTTTCGGGCCAGATGTCGTGATTTCTTTCGGATCGGTTTGAACTTTACATGACGTAGTGATGAGCAATCGATGACGTAATCAGTTACGTAGTACGCTCGACACATTTGGCAGGCAACGTAACGCCCCAACAACAGTTCATTTGTTGGCAATCTTCTTGTGTCTGTGCAGTACAGGGTGTTGGTGTTGCGCCGGGTGGGAAGAGACAAGCTGGATCGGTTGTGGTTTCGGGCTGTAAAATGGTTGTGAGACATTAATTTACGGAAAAGGTTTGAGACCTCTGAATGAATCTTTTTTCTAAATGGCAAATATCGTAAGTCAGGATCATTTATTTACCTTGGCTGAATGTTCTCTATCTTTAGTAATTTTAGACAGCATTGCAGTGAAGATCTTTTCGTCATGTGTGTCATTCTGGTTAGCATTGATTTGTAATGAACGGCTTCCGGTTCCGGTCGCAAGTCCCGGAAACATGGTATTGGTTCTGCCTTGATTTAACAGTGAGGAGAGTCCTCCAGATGGATATCCTCCAGATTGAAATCCAGAGGAAGAAAATCCCCCGGATGGGAATCCCCCGCCATAAGATTGGCTTAGGGGTGAGGAGAACGGTGACATTCCCGCGCCTCCAGCGCCCAGAAGGGTTGGAAGGAGAGAAGACATTGCGTTATTATTGGACGATATGAGGGGTAGAAGTGACGTCATAATGGAGGGGGAAAGAGAGGGTGATTGGGAATAAGAGGACATTCCTGGGGACCCTCCGCCATTTGCTAGCAGGGAGATGAGTGCAGGATTGAGCCCATCTGAGGAGGAAGGAGAGGATTGTGAAAGCAACGGGAGGAGCGACATTATAGAGGACATAGATGATGACGCGCCTGCTGTACTGCCTTGTGTCTGGCCTCCTTGCATTTGCAATATGAGAGGAAAAAGTTCAGACATGGATGAAGAATCTCCCTCGTTTCCTCCTGCGCTCTGCAACATCATCATCATGGCTGGCATATCTGTAGAGCAAGAGATGAATGTTATTAAATTACAAGGCCAATATATCGAAGTTAAAGTACAGTCAATCCTGAGCTAGTGCTAGGTTGGTGCTCTGGGAAATCATCAAACATGAATGTGGATTATTATGATGAGTTAATGCAATTAATACTAAACCTAGTCGTCATATGTGTATACTATAATTCGCCCCATTTGGTGCTGTTTCAGGGTTGCAAAGGGACTTCTGTAGATATGCCACTGCTGCAGTGCTTGCTATTGGTAATTTTCATCAAGTGTATCTACTTACTCATGCTTGACATTCCTCCACTTCCTCCAGCCAAGACGAGTGGGAGGATGCTACTGAGAGATGAGGAGGTTGAGGAGGTTGAGGAGGATTCACCGCCGTCACTATTGTCGTTATCATTTGATGCCATCATTGCGATCAACGGAAGGCTCATTTGAGAAGCACCAGATCCACCTTGTCCCATCATTCCCATTAAAAGAGGAAGCTTGCTAGCCATTGAGTTATCATTACCAGATGCCATCAATGAATACATGAGACCTATAAAGAAAAGAATAATTGAGAATAAAGGAATAGTGAATATATAGTGAACTCTTTGGAGACTATTACAGGGGAACTTCGTTTATCAATGGCGAAAATCTGTTAGTCTACGCCGCTATTCGTAAACGTAGCATAAAACCCAATACACATAATACTGTATATATATTTTCTATAATGTGCATAAAGTGTATCATTGACTCGTAGTCTTGTGACTGTATATGAACTGTATGACCTACTCTAATTTTGTGCCAAGTGATTAACTTACCCATATTAGCCATTGGTGAAGGAGCTGCGGGTTCCATAGGACTTGTGTATGCAGGAGAACCGTACCCTGTCTGTCCTGTCGTAGGATTTCTGTTAGTTTGTTGGTTTGACATCATCGATAATAAAGGAATCATTGAAGCTATGTCACTACTGCCACTGTCACCACTCAGTAATGATGCCATCACTGTTAATTGAAATATAAAATTAAATAATCAATACAGAAGACTTGGTTGCGACACACTTATATAAATAAATTGTATTATTTTTCACTACATATTCATATTTATCGGTGATTCAATTGGTTCAGGAATATATCCTCCATTATACAGGCAGTTCCCACCAAGTTCCGTTCGAACGACCCAATTTCGATGCAATGACATTAATTTCCTTGCAAATGTACAAATCTTAGAGGAAATTGCTGTTCTAAGTATGTGGAACGTTCATAGTGTTGCAATCGTGATGTGGTTGAGTGAGCATTTGCTTAATTGCTAATTGCAGAAGTATTTCGGATATTCGCTACGTGTTTAAATATCAAGACATGAAGTCAGACACATTGTTAGTCACCAATAAAATAACAGGGAATAAATTCTGGCAAAGTAATTTATATAAATAATCTACTTACGTAAACCGCTCATTCCCGAACCTCCTTGAGCTCCTTGTGTCGCCATCATAGTCAATGCAAGAGGATTTAAACCTCTTTCTCCTTCGTTAGAGTCTTCTTCATTCTTTTGCTGTTTTCCAAGAAGAGAGCATATTGCTACAGAACCTGTAGTAAAATTATAACAATTATAATATTGATTTTTTTTGGTTTAACAGTGCCAGAGAAACCAAAATGTGATATAAGTGCACCAGAGGTCCGCTAATTATTTACTACATCGTTGATGTTACACAGGGAATAAAATAGTTTCTACATGGAAGAGTTGTTCAATATTAAGTTTTATTTTGATTTGTATCTGGGTAGACAGCATGATATGATTCAGAATAAAGGAGAAATACTACGGTTTAACTCGCAAGAAAATCTTAATTCAACAGTTCCACTCCTAGCACATGTCGATTCACAATTTCTTGTTAGTTAAACAATGGAGGAGGCATTATTGTTGCAATGTTTTAATAGTTGTCGTTTCATTACTATGACCTTTATATTGCCCTCAGCTGAGGGGGCACATCTGTTGGTAATCTAGAATTTCTAATAATATTACTTTTACAGTCAAGTTAAATTACTTACTGATTGGTTGTTGAGATTGACTTCCATACATTGTAGTGAACATTGTCACTAGAAAAAAGACAAAGATCATTCAAAATCAGTTGTCATATTAATTAGATGTCTCAAACTTTATCTCAAGATGATTCTTACTTTTGCTAATTCTTTTCTGTCCAAGTGATTCGATGCATTTGGGTTGATTATTTGATGACATTCCTGACATTCCTAACTGTGGACCAAGCAAAATAGCCATTGGTCCCAGGCTCTCCATGAGTTCTATAAAAAAATCCAAGTTTCATACAAGCGAACAGTTTTTGTAGATTAGGAGAAGATAAGCCAAAAATATTGAGAAGAATCATTTGAATATAAACCGTCATTATAAGCCATTCTATGTTGGATATATAACACAGTTGATTGAAGTAAGTTGTCACAATTAAGTTTATACATAGAGCGATTTCACACACGTTTTAGTCTTTGCTTTTCGTTCAGCTAAGTTACAGCCTAATAAATCCCTGGCAATTTCCTATGAGAGTTACAAGTCAGCCATGGAATATTACCCCCACTGGCGATGCCCAGTTGGCCTAATGGTATCATTGGCATCAGATTACGCCCCAATTAGTTTATCAATTAAGAGTAGCCAGATTGGTTCTCGGTGGAACCATTCAACTTCTACAGTTTGCATCTCATTTGTCCAGTTTGATTATTACATACAAAATTTCAGGACTTTCCTGCGTCTTCATTTTTACTTAGTATTTGTAAAGTATACTTACGAGATTGCAAATCCTTGATCCAACAACATCCCTGTGCGACACACTCTTTCTCGGTGGTTGGAGTCGGTTTTGAGCTAAAGAGTCCTCCGCATGGACAAGAAACACCGGCTGTTTCTTTTGCTTTTGAAGCGGCTTTGCATCTTTTGTCTGTAACGAAAAAAATTGGTTTAATATAAATGATTTAATAGATAAAAAGATTGGCTGTAATTCAAATATAGAACTGATAGAATAATAATTTTCAATAGAAGTATTGAGTGAGATCTTACCTAAGACATCATCCCCAGTAGGCGCGACAGTAATTTCGTTCAATCTTCCTCCGAATGGGTTGTTCACTGTAAAAAGTGGACACGTGATTAAATATAGCAAGAATACACACAGTAACTTCTTTCATATCCTTTATTTAACGTAATAAATGTACGTTCAAATTTACACTGAAAGTTGGTAAGAAAGTCGAAAGTCGTGAAAAAGAACGAGACACCAATGTATTTCCATACATGGATGAAAAGAAAATATCTACTCACCATTAGGGGTCATTGGCTGGTTGGTTTCATGACTGATAATGAAGTTGAACCATTTTTCGCGAGTTAGAGATTCTGACGGAGACACTGGTTTCATCTAAATAGAAAAAGACAAGATAATTACAGTACAGTGAGTGGTATATTGCTAGCAATGTGTTGAATTGCAGATAAATTATTTACATGTGTTTGTATATAGTGTATTGCTAGAAATAAAACTTTATAAATGTACTTTGAAAAAGTGAAGTGTATATTATCTTAATTCTTACTGGTTCATTTAATTGTTTAGAGAAAAGGGACCAGCGTTGTACAGCTCATAAGTAGCATAATCCTAGGAAATTAACTAAAATGTTTCTCATCAAGTTTCTCTAACCATTTGCATAATTGAACATAATGGGCTGCTCTTGTCCATCAAACACATCATTTGCATCATTTGTTCGCTTTGCTGTTGCTGTTGTTGTTGTTGCTGAGCGTACATATTGTTCTGATAATAAGCGTTTGAGACGTTTGAGAAAGTAGCATTCATAGTCGGCAGGCCGGTTTTCGTAGACACTTGCTGATAATTTCTTTGACCATTCTGGTGATAAGCAGGTACGGTGGTTTGGGGCTGTGAGAGCATATATATATATATATATTAGTTATCACAGCTTGTAGGATGAAAGTAGAGCGACATAGTGATGCCTTGTGATTATAAGATGATGACTAAAGCTAATAGCCTATATAGTTGTAATACTAGCATTGAACATGTAAATGACTAGTGTACAAACTAGGAATAAATTTCAGATGACGATGATGTGAAACACTATTTCCTGTACATCGTACTAGATACAGTGAAATACTACATGAACGAGTAGAGTATTGCGGCTAGAGCAGTAAGATGTGATATGTCAGTCTTAGAGAATGGTGAGACGTGGCGATAAGGAAACTAATACTTAGCCCTACAGAAACAGAGTTTCAGATATACGGAGTACCCTCCATTGTAATCGAGAGACTATATAGAAAGGTACACTAACATATACACGGAACTGATACACAAAAACCCAAAAAAGGTTTCATCACTTTGGCGACTCTATGTTCATTATTGTAATGAGTTAGATATAAACTGTGGAAATAATATACCAAGCAAATCGCACCAAGATCTACAATGAATGTACACTTACCGGAATGCTTTGTCCCATGAGCGACGATAGCATAGCCATATTACATAATTCTGTGTTGGAAGTTCCCATACAAAGTATAAGACTCATCATTGACATTGGATTTGCTGTTCTCTGTGCATTCATGTTCTGACAAAAAAATGAATGGTTTAGTTATAAATATGACACCGTTAAATTGAACAATTACAAGTGCAAATACTGGATTTCAGTTGAGTTAGTTCATTTTAGGGTAGGGGTTAGGATTATAATTTAAATTCAATGGAATTAGTAGTCATAAGTAATTAACCCTAATCTAAACAACGCAATATTGCAGTAGACCGGATACAATAGCAGCACCCAAAAAACTACATCTTAAAATGTCTTACTTGTGACAATGGGTTAAGTCTGTTTCTCTGTGACTCGTGCTGTTGTTGCAGATAATTTATTTCCTTCTGGATATCTTGGGGACTTGGTTGCATGGCGTTTTGTTGAGCTTCATAACTGGTCATCATGTTGAATTGGGAATTGGGACGATACTGTTGTGGTTGTGGTTGTGGTTGTGGTTGTGGTTGTGGTTGTGGTTGTGGTTGTTGTTGTTGATATGGTTTCTGATTCAAGATAAATAATTTGGTTCAACTCTATATACAAGGAGGGTAAAGGTAATTAATAAGTCGGTATTTGACAAGTCGTAATTTGCTTTAATACGGAATGAGTGCTCATTTATAATACGTGTTGTAGATATGGAAGCATTTTTTCTTGTTATTTTGAGCGCATCAACTTCATGTCCTACTGACAACAAAATAATGTATACTCACATTGCAGGCACCAAACAGACAAGCGAAAGGGTTTGCTATTCCTGGAGATGCAGGCATATTCTGCTGTATAACAACGGATGGATTGGTGACTAGAGTTTTTCTGAAAAAATACAACGATATAAATTAGAATATATGACAAGTGGCGTGAATCAAAATACGTAAATCAGACGCAGAATGTTAAATACAAAGGAAAAAATCGTTTTATGGAAACACAGGACAGGGAATAAAACGGCCTAAGAAATAAATCTCATGTACTTCAGCATTTAAGTTAATAATACTAATGCAAAATGGTCTGCATACAGCAATAATATAGCAGACTATCTATATTGCTTCCCTCTGGGTGCGAGGAGTTAAGTATTGCCATTTAAAAAATAATAATGTGTATAGGATAAGCCAGAAGGTACAAAGCAATATTCCGTCACTGTAATAACGAGCACCAGTAATTTTAGTGATAGAAAATATTTAACTACAGTTGAGGAGAGCATTTTAAAATAAAAATAATATATATTCTCTGAAGGAAGAATGTTATAATACTCACGGAGTGGTTGTTACTTTATTGCCAACAATTTTTCCTCTGAAGCATAAACCTTTGCCGTTCACATCAATAACCCAGCAACAATCCTAGAAAAATATATTTAAATTTAATATTTTAATTTTCATTTATATACGGTACGATTGGTACCTAGCTCAATGATGAATGTTGCACCTGTTATTTAGGACTACTTACCAATTGCAAACACTCTGTTTCTGGTATATTTGTTCGACCACAAAGTTTGTAGTCAAGATTTACACAGCTTTTCATTCCTGAATAAGAGAAACGTCATTAATGTGTGCACAGGCACTTGACTAGTTAAGCATTTGCCTCCAAGTAATCTTAAACTAGTAATCATAGACTAGGAGTATACTCCATTTTAATAAGGATCATGTATTTACCCATTCTAGCTTTCCTTGATCCATCTACGACTGCTGCATTCACATCGTTATTGGCAATTTCGTTGCTTGCGACATTGTTTATGGGGGTCGTTGCCTCTGCAGTTTCGCTATTGGTTGTCTTTAGAATTGCTTTGCTATAACCGGCATTCTGTAAAAGTATCCATCGAATTAGAATGAGTAGCAATACTGCATAGAATGTGAATAGATAGGAGAATAGGCAGCACAAACTGAATCATAAAGCCAACTTAGGAATCCCACTAGATCGGCCCATTACTTCACGACATGCAGGTGCACTAGTAAACTACAGCTTCAACTGTTCAATAATTATAATAATGCATCAGGGGCGACCTATTGATATCTCCGAAGTCATAAGTTACCATGTCGAGTTGTTTTTACCCAATGGTCCTTAGTACCACCCCTGGGCTTATATGAGAAGGTTTATATGGAGGTATTGTAACATTTAGAGCCCCGTACTCATCATTACCTTCTCAGAATAGTACATCTTGTCACTATGGTAACACCATGGGGCATTCATTTCATTGTCAGATGAAAAACAGCATCCCTTGCTTCTGCATGCTTCCTTGGAAAGGTCGTCTCCGCATGAGATTCTGCTTTGTTTCTTGATGTACAGACAGTTTGAGTGTTCTACCTTTGTGTCTGTGGAAATGGTAGAATAAGAAAATGAATTTATTGAATTAAATGAAGTATTACAGATACTACTTGCGCACAGACAGAACTTTTAAATAGGTTTAAATGAATATATATATATAAACACTGTTACCAACCTTCATTGAAACAATTTGGGTAAATCGAAGAGGAATTGTCCCAGCAACATCCAACATTAACGCAGTAAAATTCTGATTCCATCATATCTTTCATCCCCTTCAACAATGAACATGATGTTCTTTCTGTCGGCTTCAAAGCTTCACAGGCGGGCTTTGGGCATGTTTTTTCTACGAGTACAAGTACAATATAAATACGATATACTAATATGTAAATATCTGTTGTATGATTCCAAACGGGAAATAATAGTAGAACCTAATTTAATGTTATTTTTTTGAGATTACAATTGTTCAGTATTAGTCTCACTGTATAAGGCACAACCCATATTTAGTAAGGGCTTTTATATTCAAAATTTTAATTGGAGAGGCAGGGAACTTTTCAGATTACGTTATAGACCTACTTGCAGTAGATTTCTTAATACTCGAATATCCATAAAATAGTTTGTTACTCACCGTCTCTCTTATAACATGCGATTTCATCACTCTTCGAGAATCTGTCATAACAGCATCCTTGCTTTGCGCATTGATCTTCCTCAAGTGATCCACAACTGAAAATGTGAACGAGAAAATGCAGAACAATCGATAGGAACAAGACTGCTATTGGATTCTCATGTTTTCCTCTCAAAATCGAGGTTTGAGGTCTAAATATACCTCCTGGGCATTGAAAATAGCCACCATAACTGATCTATTAAAACGGGATCCATTATCAATTACCCCTTTACATAGTGAGTCCGGCTTCGGTATAAAGCTAGAAACTATATGGAGACCTTTGTGAAAAAGATGTAAGGTTTTTTCTTTGAATTTAAGGTTTAAAATTCACAGTCCCCTTCCTTGACACCCTGGACCCCATACTGGCTGACCTTAATAGGGAGGTGCCCCATATTAAATTCATAATTCAACCTCACGTGAGTGTTTTTACCTTATTCTTCTGGCAGGATTAATGACACATTCTGTTACACAGCCGCTTCTGATTTCCGGTGCATCGTCGTTGGTCTTTTCTTTTTCTTCTTCTTCCGTATGTGGGAGGCTATTAGCGATATTCGTGCTGTTTGAGAACACCCAATCTGATGCTTTAACTGTGCCACCTTTTTTGAATGTTCGACCTGTGCGTAGCAATAATAAATTGTTAATAATTTTTATTGTTATTGCAGCAATGTGATTCCAGTGAAGTCATTCAAATATCTTGGGGAAACCATGATTTACCGACATAATGTCGTGCAACCTCAATAAAAGTTGGTGGTTCTCGGGTCTGAGCGTTGAATATTGTATTTACGGTTCAAATATATTACCTATATATATTTATATAAAAATATATACCTATATTATTATTATAAACTTACCTTGTGTTGAACAGATAACGCCGATAAGAACGGCAGTCAAAGATAAGATCCTCATCATCAGTAATACTTTTATCTTATTTATCTTTAAATATATATCTGTCCAAGAAAAGACGTCATTATATTATCTACAGGGATATTGCATGTCCTACATGATGGATTTTGACTTTCTTTGTATCTCTACATTTATTTATAATGCATGTTCAGATAGCGGAAAACTATCTGAAAGCGCTGTCAAGTATGTTCAAATCATAACTGAATCGATCCCAACCTGTTACTAGAACGCTTTCTATTACATCAGAATTGCAGTAATTACGCCACAATTAAATAGGCAATATTGGTTCCCGATGCAATTCAAATCACTTCTTGAAAATACATTATATACTTGGGTACATGGATGCCTCTTTTTAATAGTAAACATGAATTTAGATTAATTAAGAACCCTCGGCTTTCTAAAAGTATATTTTAATTATTTTCCCGATGTTCCCACCTTTTCTTAATAATAAAATTACAACAATTTAACTTCAGCTAGCCCGTTAATGATTTTTCACAATAATGCCATCTCCAGCATGTCTAATGTTAGTGTTCTCTGAATCTCACTATCCGGTCTCCATGCTGACATGATGAACAATACTATATCTTCAATGAATGCTGAAATTATCGCAATTTTCAGTAAAATTATCCAAATTATTAACTCAAACATTTTTATATGTCACAAATTAGAACTGAAAATAAGTTAAAGCTAAAAATTATTCCAACCTTATACTGTCTAGTTATAAAGTACTTTTAGACCAAGTTTGGCTATCAGTAACTGTAGAATCCAAATCAGTAAACTTGCTAGGAGGCTCACTGCTACGAGTGTTGATTATTCCAAGTTACCCGCCCTTTTTATTAGCAAGCATTTTTTCATTTTTTCGTTTTTCCGGCGACTGTTACATAAAATTACGCAATAATTGAGCAGTCTGTAAGGTAAATAGTGATGCAGCAATCAACCGGTAATTAAATTTAAACCATAACAGCTTTCTAAATAGGCGCCAAATCCGTTGAAAGTCACGCTCTAACTGCAGCAGTTAGAAGTGCACGGGAGATAGCTATGTGCTATTTAATCACAATGAACTTTCCAGCCTTCTTGTTTTATCATAATCGCGATAATTATTTACGAAAGAATGGGAATTATTATCACTGAGTTATGGTTTCATTCCTACAATACTACGTGAGAATGTAAACAAAGAATTTACAGAGGTAAAATTATTTCGCTGTAGAACGATTAAAATACCTTCTGTCAGACGAGGAATGTTACGTAGACCGCAGATAGTAACGAACTGCGGTTACGCCAACATCGCCATTCTTAAACTTACAGATCAATATTTTTCAATTCATATTTGCTGCTCATGAAACCGCGAATACGAAGGGACTGTATATTTCCTCCGTATAAATGACCCTTTTGATCCCCTTTCTCAGCTCAAAATGTATAAAACCTAGGTCCGGACTCCCTGGGGGACTGTGGGGTATAAAATCATCATTATAACCACTCTAACGCCTCCGGTGGTCAAAATATGACACTAGAACCTAATAATCCTCCTAACGCTCCCTAGCCGACAACTGTCATTTCCGAACTGATATTTACTAAATTTCGCAGTGAGATCCTGATGTATCCCATGAGTATGTATGGACAAATAAAACTGTGGGTGACTGGGAGGTGTGGATGACTCAAGACTTCCCTAGCGGCCAAAACAAGGATGTTTTCCTCCATTTCCATAATTTATTTTTGTGTTATTTTGTTTTCATCATTGCCGATAAAAAGCGGAAGGCTAGTGATGTGGTGGTAGCGCTGAATGGCAATTTCAATGTAATATAGACGGCCTCCGAAACATATCTCGTTTATGCTCTTTCCCGCCTCCTCATGCTCCTGCGTATTCTAACTTCATATTTGTATACATAATTTGACTTCATCTTGAGTTTAGAAATTTATCATGGAAAGTCAATTCATTGCGTAAACCAACTGCAGTTAAATAAATATTTGCTCCGCTCAAATCACAAGTGCTTATTGCTTTCTAATCCGTGTGTGAGAAAGAGATAACAATGAACAGGCGTTACGTGACATATACTTGAGGATATGTGTTCAGGAAATGACTGTACTGTTCTTCCATAGTCTATATTTGAACGCTATAACACGTGGTACTGTACTTGCGAAATAGCACAATATGTTGAGCTCCATTTAATTGCCTGTCTGCATCCTGGATAGACTTCAATGCTACAAACATTATACACAAACCATTGGTTTATTTACAAGAATGCAACAGGCCTAGATAAAGACAACGAGAACAAAGATAGTCAATCCTATCACATGGTTGCAAAAACACATTTTGGAAGGTGTCAGCAATCAGAGCAATTGGTGTGTGTAAAAGAATATAGTTACTTGCTCTTCCCTAAGGTAAATTTTAAGAATCGATTCCACATTTTAATATCATGAAATCCAGTATATACCAATAATTTCATCCATTACGGCTCTCTTGCTCTTTTTGTCAATCAAGGGAAACAATGAAGGAACTGGTATGCCAGTTTTTGTAATTTTACTAACCGGTAGGATGCAGTTGCAGTGCCACCTGCACATTACAATATAGTTCATGTAATAGTGGTAATCAGCAGGACAATGTAACAGCACTTACTATAGTGTATGTTTGTTTTACACTAATGTACTATTCATATCACTACAAGACCCTTCAGTATGGAATCTCTATCTTAATAAGCGTAAGGTACATGTGATCCACTACAAGCAACATATGCAAAACATGAGATTGAACAAATAAAAATGATTTGAAACATGGTATAGTACAGCACACAACCTCTTCACATAATGAAAATCATTCAATTCTCAATTACTATCTCAGACAGAATTAACCCATCGACAACCAGATGCTATATAACAAAATACCACTGCTGTTAGGTGATATATGAATGGGAAAGAGTTGGTTAGGCATTTGATGTCATATTTCCACAGTTAAATGTTTTTGTTTTCCTGTGTGGTTGATTCAGCATTTACTTGGTATGAAATTACCTAGATACCTTCTGTACGGAAACCGATGACGAACGCATTCACAGTATGGTGAACTTCTGAGATCATATTTTCACCTAACATTTCAATTGGAATTAGGATTCCAAGGAAATGAATTGAAAACACATAAAATATTGTGATATAAATGGTGATGAAGATATTTAAATTTAGTTTCTAAAATATCATTCAAAAGAACCAAATATTTCTTTTCATATACAGATAATGTTTTGGCAATTGTTTTGGATTGGCAGGTTGTCAACCTTTGCAACAATCGAGTTATAAGCAACAAGGCAATTGAAATGGAATCCAGGAACATTGATTGTCTGAGATCATTGGTGTCATGTCGAAACCCCTTTAACTGTTTGAAATACCAAGGAATGTTTTTCAAATGAAATCAACTATTAAATGTAAAGCAGCTCGAGCAACATAATAGATCAGTGGAAAACAGATTAAAACAACTATCAAATGCCAATAATGGTCACAACCGCTGTTGTTGTTTACTCAAACCATGCGGTGAACTTCACCTGGTGAACTCTCACACAGCAGCGGCAAGTTAAAAATAATTGAGCTGGATGATGTCAGATAATTGATGTTAAACCTTTAGTTATTGAAACATAACAAACTACAGCTTGATAGAACAAAGAACTAAGAATGGAAAGGAAGATCATTCATGCACTACATACAGTATTCAATTAATTTGCCACATAAAACAAAAATCAGTCAAAATTCCAACACAAGACTATCGTAAAAACTTCATAAATCTAGGTGGGCTTGGATTCGTCACTGTGCATTGATATTGAAACATCAGTAGCAAAGATAAAAACCTTAAATTCAAACGATCATACTGAATATTTATCGTAGATAAGTAATATATGCTCATAAATTATGAGTAGTAGGTCCGCATTTTGTACCATGGTAACTATTGTGTACTTTAAAACTAAATTGGTGTTAATGGGGGAACAAGTTGCATTCTAGGAGGTGTTACATAACGTTCAATAAATCTTGAAAAAAGGCACATGATATACTAGATATTGTTTCTGTTTGTTTTTGCTCAAGAAAAATTTTTCTCACTTTTTTACTTAATCTAGTTCATATGTCTGACCGTTAATATGAATGATTGAAATACAAAGCAGCAACTCTTTTTTATTCATGGTTTTCCCAAGTCATTTCACAAGTACAGAAAATGTGAACAAATTATAGGGAATGCACCATACAACAGTTATGTTCGATCCAAATAACGTTCCACTCCACCTTTACCGAGCAGTTCATGAAATCTCAATTTATTCAAATTATCAAGTTGTATACACCTAAAAAACTATCCCCACACACAACTCAATTTGGCTAGTTACTTATCAACAGTTTTCTTTATTGTGTTATTATAAGCAAAATAGAATTGATGATAATGTAATTAAAGTATTCCCATACAACCCTGGAGAGATTTGCCTAATTAATTTGCGAAAATCATATATACAATATCAGATATTACCGCTGTGGTGTACACCCCAACCTTGGCATTTGTTACAGCTCTACTGTAGTAATCAGGAGTTTTTTTCTCTTATTTTTGTGAACAAAATTAGAATTATTTAGGTAAAATGAACTCTTCTCATCCTCAACGAGAGGTCACATTCTTTCAATGTACTACATATACAGCCCATGAATTAAAATATCAATCTTAGTATTGTAATGTGAATACCAAGTTATTTTTTTACAATTTCTTACCAGTGTATACGCTGTACTGCTATGAAAAAATAAGAGCTACTATTTACGTGTCAGATTCAATTTCGAGTCTGAAAGGTTTAAATCAACTTTTTCAGTCAGAATTTTGGTTCGGCGGCTTATACACATAATTATGTGATATAACACTCGTTGTTTATGTTACCTTTCAATAAACCAGACATACAATCCCTGTGTTAGAATGTTGTATATAACAGTAGAATGCTTATGTATGTTGTCAGCTCGGGTATACACTAACATAGAGAATACGAATAAAAGCATCGCGAGGCCTCACTATAGAGAAAGAGCTCGCAACAGTTAGTATATTTCTCGTCTTCTTATTTTTGTGTTAAAAACAGACTATATTTGTTCTGTGGAGTTGTTATGCCATGTCAATCTCTCTTCATAGAAGCCTATAACAATCTGTGGGCATTTTACATTTGCTTCCTTTGCTGTCACAAGGTCAGCTTCATCGCTTCCCTCCCTAGAAAGATAAAGATTTTATAGAAGTTGTATGATAAAAAAAAAGATATGTTGTTACTTCATCATGAACTGCTGCAAATTACATAAGAATTAAAATGAAACAGGATAAACCTTTATTTAAATACTTGAATGCTAGAATTATTTCGTTTTATTGCACAGTGATAATCAAGAAAAATTTATTTATTTCAAGTCTTTTTATTATGAAGAAGTGGCATAAGGTCAGAGAAAATAACAGCAATTGAATTTAATGTCAAAGAGTAGCGCAAGGTCAAAACGACATAACTTGAGGTCTAATTGTATAGTTTATTTATTGGATCATCACCATACAACATTGTATTCTACAATTCAGTTTCAAGCATTACAGCTTAGCGAGAATGTGCTCTATGTGCTTTTTATAATTTTACATATTATTACAAATCAATTTACATGTTTATATAATCATCAACTCACCATTTCATGAGGAACATCAATTGTCCACTTGAATCTGTTGCTCCGATGATTTTCTCTGGGGGCAAATTTCTTGCAAATCCATGAGGCCTTACTTCATCGTTGTCACTTTTCGATTTCTTTGCTTCTTTTTTGTCCTCACCTGGGTTTAGTTTCCGTTTCTTCTCCTCTGAGGTTCCTGAGAGAAAACAAAAAGTCATTGAGGTGCTTGAGTATGGTACAAGGATGATTAATGCCTTGTTTTGTGTATAGTGATAAATTAATAGTACAAGATATGAAGGGATAACTGCAATCGTAAAGTCAAGAGAAATACAATTCCTTCAAATGTCCTGATTTAACTTGAATTAGGATGGATCATTGGATCTTTTTCAACAGTTAAATGCTAGATTTAATGATATGTCATTCAATTTCATCTCGGCGCGAGAGTGTAATGAAATTTAATTGTAATCTGATATCCAATATGGTACTACCTTTCACATATGCAGTCACATTGTATAAGGCATTAGAATTATGTTGTGGCATTTACCCCATTTCACCCCTCTATCGGTATACAAATTTTTGCAATGTTATTGGAGCAAATAAACCCCAATTAATTGACGAAATCCTCACCTTTTGAAGTTTCTTTTGATTTTTTTGAATGTTTATTTTCATATTCAGCAATAAGATCTGGGCAGTCAAGGTTTTCTTCTGGTTCCCAAGTATTGTCCTCACTATTAAAAATCAAATTAAAATCATTGCAACTGATGGATATACATTGATTCAACCTTTCAGCAAATGTGATAAATTCTTTGACTCAAAATGTGCCTTCCAAATAATATGCATAATATTTTCTGAATTCTCTATCTTCATTTTGGAGGCAAAAAATTCGTATTGTATATATCTATATATTCGGAAATCGATACTTACAGAGAGAAACCTTTCCATTTGATCAGATACTGTGTCTTGGATCTGACAATTCTTTTGTCAAGTACTTTTTCAACTTCGTAAACCTCCTCTCCCTCAGCATCGTTAGAAGCATCATCAATGATCGCTGTTTTTGCCTTCTTTCCCATTATTTACTGATAACAATAGAAAGACAATATTTACATGTTGTCACAAGCTGTTGCCATCAGCAAATTGTTAAGGTAATGATTTAAAATACATGGCTCTTGTGAAAAGTTCACTCAGCTAAATTAATGACAATTCTGCTGGTTCATTCATTAAAGCACAACATCCGTGTTGCAAGATTACCCTACACCCGGAATTCCCAACGAGGGTTAAGATTAAGTAGTAATATTAAGCAGCAAGTTGTATATTTTGACCATCCCCCAAAAAAATCCTGGCTTAATCAACGCTTAAGGGTCCACAGCGAAAAAAGGTAAGGAAGCCTTAACCTACAAAAGTCACAATCGGAATATCTATTATTCCAATATCACATAAAATCTTCTTAATGTTGGAATAAGGGGTAATTATCTATGCACTGAGCCTTATCAGACATACAAGTTTATTATAACTCTCAGTTCTCACTATTTTGTATATACCTGATGTGATTTAAACATATAATATAAATCTTTTGAACAAACCACCAAAGGGAGGATACATTTGAGGTAGAAAGATAAAAATTTAAAACTTATATGTCTTCCCATCCTATTGAAAGCAAATGTCTTTTTTTAATTTCACTAGATGATTGTTAAATATTACAATTCCAAGTTCTACAAAATTAAACTACTTATGTCAATTTCGATTATTGAGATGATTATTTAACTTTTACATGGTTCAAACAAACCGGAGTTGCATAAATATCATTCTTGAGTTTTATAGTTATCGTTTCATTTATAAAAATAATAAAAGCAATTCTTGGAAGTCGATAATACGGTAAAAATTGGTTGTAATTAAGATAAAAATACGCGGTAATACATACTCTGTACAATGAAAACTAATCACGGTACCTTATGAATTACGATTGAGGTAGGAGGTTCTGGATATTTGGCGCAGAGTTGCACTGAAAATAGGTACTTTGCAGTGATCAGAATTACGACGAGCACAGGGTAGGTAAAGCAGTAACACAGCAATAATAATATAGAGCTGAAGAAAGCAAATCGATAAATTATTCTACGACGCTAATCAACAAACATACAACTGACGTAAGAAATTTGTACTACGAAGATGCGTCGCGTTTACAGGAAAATGGTAAGCACGCTTTTCGCGCTCATTTTTTCGCTCAGATTAATTCGAATCCACCAGGGAAGAATAACAAAATATACTCCCTCATATTCCGTCTACACTTACCCGTTATCATTTCATCTATATTTCATTAACGGTAAATAGTAAAGTTCCATGATTTACATCAAGAATTTATGGAATAAACGTCTTTTTAAGTTGAGTAAAATTAGTTCGATGAAATAAGCGGATTGTAAAGCAACGCACCGCTATCGGCGCAGTTCGACATCCGGGAATTTTAATTTTTCATTATCACGTGTTTGCTATTGAAAGCTCATGCTTGCTTTGGAATTTCAGGGAGGGACTTCCATAAAAAATTCCGTTTAAGATTTCAACTTCAATATGTCGGTAAGTTTCACATATTTTTACGATATTATTCAATGATAAACTTTTACAAACGATTGTGCAATGACTCTACGTTGATTTTAGGTCGTAAAAGTCGGTTTAAAGTGTAAAATTACCTTATGGCTTTGCAGCAAATTTTACGACATGCAGTTACTCTCACTTTATATAATTTGTATGTGATGTCTATGGTGTATGGAAGTAATTTTATTGAAGTTTGAGTTTGTGATTTTCTGCTTTCTCCATTCTACCCCTATTTGAATTAATTTGCTGAATTTTAAAGATAATCTTGTTGCGGTTCTACTCCCTATAATCTCTTCACTGTAGGAACTTATTACTTATTTCATATGGTGCTTATAAGTCTGCTAGTGACCCTTGGTTTCCAGATCAGTGTTACTTCTCAATAATTGGTAGCCCTAAAATAAATATCGCAATTGCAGTATGTACTTTCAAACTATTCTAAAATCAACAATTTTGTTATCAGGTTTAGGTGATAAATTATACATGACAAAATTGTTATTTTTTCAGTTGTTTTTTAAATGAAATGATGATATATTACCGCCCCAGTCTGAATTACCATTGACTGATACGGTTTTCTGATCAATTTGAAAATAATGTGCCTGTGCTGGGCGGTCCTCCTAATATTTAAATACGCCAAATTCTATCCAAAAATGGTACTTACATTTGAGCTTCTGTGGTACCATATAAGTTAAGTTTCAAAGCATAAAAATTTGACCAAAATCTAGGGATCAAATAATATACTGATTGTAAAGTTGATGCATGGGATTTCCACTTTTATGGATGTTTTCTTATTTCCAGTTTCGTCGCGGTAAATCTTTTGGAAATGAAGAAGAGCAAAGTCGAAAGCTCTTTGTTGGAGGATTGTCTTTCGACACAACAGACGAAACTTTAAAAAACTATTTTGATACACACGGAACAATAGTTGATTGTGTTGTAATCAAGGATCGCATAACACAAAAGTAAGAATTCTTTCTACAATTATGATAGCATAGTGTGATTCTTTCCAGAATTCACTTTGTTCAGACTGCACCAGGAATGGTGGTGTGCTCTGCTTCCATGAGACAATACTAAAACGTTTAGTACCAGCTAAATACTGATCTACCATTATACTAAATGCAGTAGTACCATACTAAATGCTACTGTGGCTAACATCCTGTCAGCACTCAGGTGTTACTTCGGTATTAGTATTGTTACTTCCAGAGACTTTTGTACATATCTCAGAACAGAGGTCTGCAACCTTGTAGCACTCCCGGGCTAAATACACTTAACCAGATTAAACGATGGGCAGCACTCGCATTTCACATCCACTATCTACTAGTGACTGGCATAAAAAAAACAAGTTGGTTTTCTTGCAAATCAAATAAATCAACTTTAGGGACGCTTCGCCTATTCATATACAGTTCAGTAACAGTGGCACTCAATTCCTGTTACGGCCGTATTTAAAAACCGCAGGTTGTACACCTCTTAGACTAATCTCGACTACAAAAATTTCCTACATAATTTAATTTCACAAGAAATAATTCCTGCA
Source organism: Halocynthia roretzi (assembly GCA_013436055.1). Taxonomy (NCBI): domain Eukaryota; kingdom Metazoa; phylum Chordata; class Ascidiacea; order Stolidobranchia; family Pyuridae; genus Halocynthia; species Halocynthia roretzi. Next base: position 17,942 of record QRAM01000625.1, on the reverse strand, counting down.
TTTAAAATACTAATCGTAGGATTTGATCAGCAGTAGGAAAATATCCCTTTAGGAATTTGCTGTAGAAAATTTTTTGGTTCCAAAATGCCAGTGGAGAAATGTCAGTTTCACTTTTAGCAATTTTTATTCAGTTCTTATGTTCAATTTTTAGGTCGAAAGGTTTTGGATTCGTTACATATGAAACCGAGGAAGAGGTTGGTTGTTTTTCCTGACTACTCGATGTTATAACATACATGCGCTTCCCTACTACGAACGTAGAGGATAATAGAACAGTCAAAATTTATGTCACATGGAAATCAATGTCAAACTATACTTGCTGAATTATTCCTAGAACATGAATTTAATACATGTGATAAATTATACATGATAATATTGTTATTTTTTAAGTTTTTTTAAATGAAATGATGATATAATACCGCCCCAGTCTGAATTACCAATGACTGATACGGTTTTCTGATCAATTTTATAATAATGTGCCTGTGCGAAGAGGCCTCCCTAAATATTTATAATCATCAAATTCTGTCCGTTTTTGTGGTATAAATCTAAATCTTTACGGTAGTGTACTGACTCTATCATGTTAGTCTTGTACCACGACTTGAATGGAAGATCCAAGTTTTATATACTACAACATGCATGCTAATCTGCGGGTTAACACATACAAGTTCTAAACCAGATGATGGAATAGTACTGCCTTATTTTTAGGTCTACTGATCCAGCAAATATAGACTAGAACAGTGCTTCCCTACATACCAAAAAAAATGTTGAATTATTTTAAAATGGTGCAATTCATGGAATTTGTTTGATAAACTGAAATACCCTTGTACGCTTTTTATCAAATACTAATTACACTTAGATTAAATAGTTATATTAAGCAGCAAGTAGTATAATTTGACCTTTTCCCCAAAAATTCATGGATAAATCAGTGCTCAGGGGTCCACAGCGAAACAAAGTTGTGAAGCCCTGTATGGAACCTAAAAAAAAATTAGGAATTCAGGGGTCGACTCGTATACTTGAGCTGTAGAGTATTGTTAAATTAGTCGAAAATTTTTTCTTCCTCAGGCTGACAGATGTATGAATAACAGGCCGCATGAGCTCGACAGCAGGATAATTGATGTCAAACGGGCTGTTTCGAGAGAGGTTGGTGCATTAGGGAACCGGGAAGGCCTGCAAGATCTGAAAACTAACTTTTTCTTGTGTATTTCAGGAATCAACGAGGCCCGGTGCACACGTTTCTGTTAAAAAAATATTTCTTGGCGGATTGAAAGATGGAATGAAGGAAGAAGACATAAGAGGTGGGAATATTGATTATGAAATTCTTGTTACAACTCATAGTTCTTACATTTTCTGTATTTCAACTTGAGACCAGAACTTTCACTGAATTTTCGGTTTTACCTTGGAATTATCCATAATATTTAAATATGAAAAATATAAGAAAATTGCACCCAGTGCCGATTTAATTGATGATTCGTTTTTGTTTTCAGAATATTTCGAAAAGCATGGCAGTATTGAACAAATAGAAATCATGACCGAAAGGAGCACAGGAAAAACAAGAGGATTTGGATTTGTTACGTTTGAAGATCACGACACTGTGGATAAACTAGTTTGTAAGTACAGTACAATATCTGTTAATTTTTTATCTGTGGTGCAATTTTTCTATTAAGCTTTTGTACCCTTGTGCTTTGTTCGCCTTCTAACAACCCTCCGATCCCAGAGGTGCTGGATAGGAGGAAATTACCAGGCTGTATATTGGTCTACCCTAGAGCTTCTCAAACTGTTCCAGTTGGTGACACATTTTTTAAACATACATAATTTCGCGACA
>QRAM01000624.1:32637-43429 GCA_013436055.1 Halocynthia roretzi | reverse complement strand
TTTTATGAAGTTTAATTTCACTGTTTCATTTATTCATCTTCACACAGTACAGATACTTTTGTAACCTTATTCCGTTACTATAAAAATATGTTAATGTAGATTTAGAAGAATCCGTCTGTTGAATCGATATCCTTTGTAAAAAGGGTTGACTGTATATCTGAATGGCAAGTCTTTGAGCCGTTATTTTCATTTTGTCTACTAGTGTACTACTGGTGAGTGAGTAAGTAAAGTGGGCAGTCAACTTACAATTTTCTTTCCTCTATATGCTAGGGAATATTACTTCTCCCTATTTAACTGGCTGGATGCTTCAACTTGTTTGGTGACCTGGATCAACAGGAATCAAACCTATAGTGCTGGGAACTTGTGTGTCAAGGCAACAGACACTTGGACATGTACTACCGTGAGTATATGATTATTAATGGAACTTGTGATAAATTGAAACAGTGATTCTCTCAATAGGTATGTACATGTAGCAACCATGGTTCCCAACCAGGAATATAATCTTCATATACATTAAAATTTTTACTCTTAAATATGGATACAATTATGATGGCCTTGTTAAATACAAAAATTATTGACTTCACCACATTGATCTATAATTATATATAATTTATTACAGATGGAATCCATGCAAGAAGAAGTGACAAATGGATGGGTGGGAAATGTAAGTAAAAATCATAGGAAATATTGAATTTATTGCTAAAGTCATTTCATTCAAAGTTTGCAAGCTTCATCTTAGTCCTGTTACCGCAAGCCTATATTTCTTTTAGTTTGGACCATTCAGTCCGGTATGGAAAGGTCCGAGCAAAGATTATTTCACAATCTATGCAAGACCTGACGATGGGAACAACGCCGATGGCCGATGGCAAATTGCCATGGTAACTGAAGGCACATCGACAATGACTTGGCTGACAAAAACCAATTATGACATCATCGGTCTCAACTTTTATGACAACACAAATGATTTTCTGTGAGTTGAGAAGTTGTAGAAGTTGTATTTATATAACAGAGGAATCAGATACATCTGTGCCAACAAGGGGTGGACTATGCATGGGGCAACATTCCCCTGATTTTGACTAGTGTCTAGTCAGCCACATGGACCGTAGCACACCCTCAGTTACTAGTACCCATCGCTAGATACTACTCCGATATAAGGATTTTGGGGACCCTAAAATTGCATTATTCGATAGTTCCACCCCAAATATTGTATAAGGATTTTAACTTGCCTTATTTCTTTGTTAGATATTTCACAGCTGCTGTCCCCCTGCCCCGTCAACGACACATATATCGGGTCAAAAGCACAGATAAGGATAAAACCGAACCGGAATGTCTCACTTGTAAAGTTCTGACCGATAATCCAACTCGCTGCGGTTGGATAACTCCATCGTTTAACAGTGATTTTAGCAGGATCATTGTTAACTGCAGAGGTAAGGGTCCGAATTTACCTCAAAAAAGGTATTTTCATCCAAAATTTGCTCACTATAATCCTGTGTATACTATAAGAGCTATCGATCACATAAATCCTGATGCAATGGATGAGGAATAAAAGTGCTGGAGCATCTGGCTCTGGTTAGCGCTGGGTTTTCATGCACTTGCCTTTCATCTAAATAGGCATCCGTATTCAACACACTTTCCAATGTCCACAATTTCCATCTTTTTGGAAGCTAGGCAGACCTATAAGTATTAGATAACTTCAACACAATGCTAGTTGCAGCAAACCTTGTTAAACTTCTCCTCAACTCCTTCTCAAATATACCTGGTTGTATACTTTAATCTAACTTGTGTTTGAAATTACCGAAGGATATTGGATTCCAATGACGGTTACAATGACAATTGATAACAAGGGAGTATGGTCCGACGCAACAACTCTAGAAGACAACCAAGAACTCCAGAATAAAGTGGCTGGAAAGAAATGGCCGCAAAAAGAATATGGAGAATTCAAGAGCGGAAAATATAAGAAAAGTTTGATTTTATAGATTTTTCAAAACTCCTTCATGCTGTATTCCTTGCAGAATTTAGCATTCAATGAAACTCAACACTTATTTCAGGTTACAAATATGAATTGTTCAAGCCATATGATTTTGACAAAAGTAAAAAGTATCCTCTGTTGATAGAAGTGTAAGTATTAACATGCATTGTAATATTGAAGGTCACAAAGCAATAACAATACTGGATGGATAACATTTTCCGCGTTCATAATAGGCTGCGCCCACAGTGGAAGTAATAGAATTGAGAATATTGTGATTTAATGCGTTGCTGTTTGCAGATATGCAGGTCCTGAATTTCAAAGTGTCACTGATGTATGGACTAGAGGTTGGGCAACAACTTATATGGTCAGTGATAAGGATATAATTGTTGCAAGCGTAGATGGACGAGGTTCTGCATATGAAGGTTTGTTTTGTAAAATTTAATGACTTTCTAAAAATATAACTAGACAAAACAGCTAGTTTACTAATGAGAATAATTAAATAATAATTATAAGTCCACATACCCTATTTTTTGTAATACAGAAGTACTACTTGCTTCAATTCATTGCTTGATGATTTATTTTGAAACACATCAGGATATGAATTCATGCAACAAGTTTATAAAAAACTTGGACAAATGGAGCCGGTCGACCAAACAGATTTTGCTGCTTATTTGGCTAACAACGATTGGATCGATGAAAATCATGTTGCTATCTGGGGATGGGTAAGTTGTTCAGTACACCAGATGTAAATAATATAAAACATTCCTCGAAATTGTTACCACAAATATTCAGTGATGTGAAAAAGATCTAATAACATTTTCATCTCCCTAAATAAAAAGAAAATTAGAATTAATTTTAATATTTCATTACTTTTTTCACAGTAATACTAATATAATGTATAGCAGAATTAACCTCAATTTCTTATTCCTAGTCTTACGGTGGATATGCGACATCTCATTCTCTTGGCTATGATGCTGGCAAGACTTTCAAATGTGGTATTGCAGTGGCTCCTTTAGGAGACTGGAGGTGGTATGGTAAGCTCTTAAAATCGTAGTTAATGAATAGATCTGCTCAGTATCAGATTACAACATAGACTTCGTAGGCTGCACTGAGACTTCCAGAAATTAATAGACATTACTTTCATTTTTTAAAGATTGTATTTGAATTTAAATTAATGTCTTATCAATTCTTTATATTAATATATCTTAGTAAACTATTTCTCTTCTAACTTTATGAAGATTCCATGTATGCTGAGAGATATATGGGATGGCCCGAAAGCAATGTTGATGGATATAATGTGAGTATTTCTCATTTGTAATATGCAGAGAATTGAATCACCCATCACACTGTTTTTCATTGTCACAGAAAGCATCGATAATCACAGGACACGACTTGAAAAATTTTAAGAATTCTGAATACGTTTTAATTCACGGAACTGCTGATGACAACGTTCATTTCCAAAGCGCTGCTGAAATGGAGAAAGCACTTGTTGAGGCCGATGTCGATTTTGATGACTTTGTAAGTTTGTAATTTCTGAGCACACGAGGGAGCTGAAACTTCCACATATTTTTCATGAAGAAGTCAAATTGGTGGTCAAATAGTGGTTAGCGAGCCACATGGAGGTGTCTTCTGCCCAAGAGGTTTCGAGTTTAAACCTCGTTAAAGCCACCTCCATGTTCAAAAACACAATCACCCAGCTCACAGTTGTTAGTTAGGGGACCGGAGAAGCCGGTATATTTCATTTCTGTATATTTTCCAGTTCTATGCTGATCAAGCTCACTCGATCAACATTGGAAACGCAAACAAGCACATCTATCGGCAGTTGTCAATGAGGATGGGTTATTGTTTGGGGAGAAGTGATACCCCATATCCTGGATAATAAATAACGCATCGCCCACAATCAGAAAACACTGCAGAAGCCGAAATCATTCCAAATGAAGCTTCTGTTATCTATTGTTTCGTGATGTTTATTTTTTAACTGTATCATAATTTCTCGCAATTTTATATAATTTACTAATATGCATCTATCTTTGATAATAAATGAAGAGATTATTTTGATAATTAATAAAAAATGATGTGGAGTAAAATCTCGATTTTCCTCGTTCTGTTTTTTCATTGTTTTGTTTTTGAAAAGTTTATATGATTTTTTTGTATCATCCCGTTTGCCTTCAACCGAATTTATTGACCCGAAACGATGAACCTGTCGATGTTTTATTACTTGTCCGTACTTAGGGACAACTATGGAAGAGCGAAAGTTTTAGTCTGGGTAATAATAGAACTTATTGGAAGGATTTTCATCATCCGGAATTCTAACTTATTCATTTTTCTTTCAGAATTTGTGACAGTGCTGGAAATTATGGTGCTGAATCGTAAAATAATTGAATCTAATGGGACAAAATGTGAAGACACCATAAACGAGATTCGGGGAGACAAGGAATTGATGAAAGTCGCATCCTGAAGCGTAAGTCAGTCAGCTTGCTGCTAGCAGATTAAGGCATATGATTTAAGGGCTGCAGCCTTTCACTATTGGACAGGCCTTAGCAACCTAAATTACCTTTAAAAGTGTTCCCGTGCATGAAATTGGATAAAAATTACACAGACTTCTTCCAATAATGTTATCGACATTCTGTACAAATTTCAAAGTTGATGGTGGAAGCATAGAAAATTAGGGAAAATTGTCTGAACTTCAGCAGACAAACGTTATGGTTGCACGACATTTGTCAACTCTTCATTCGTATCTTCTTCTTCTACCGACATTTGCTGGAACTTGGTTAAAATGTTTCCATTCTTGTTCCAGTCCGTTGTATTCAGGTTAGCCCATTCTTCTTTCTTCGACTTTGTGTAATAAAGAGGAGCTGTTACTGCAAAAATGAGAAAGAAATGACAAAACGAAAGTACAGAAATTAGTTTGAATTATTATTTTTTAATTACAACCATGACAACAGGATGCATGTTCCCACTACACAGTACTTGTTACGTCATAACTCCTACCCTGTTTTATTTTCTTCACCGGTCTCCGTTGGAACCTGCTCCGTGGTGTTCTATGTCTTTCCATGTCTTCTGCAAGGAAATTGACGAAGGCGTCAAAAGCATTCTTTTTTCTGCAAAAATAAAATGAAGCGTTGCTTGTTACTTAGTAGAAGAGCGACCCGGCCTTTCCCGTGTTCCCATAACGGAAAATTTCCTGAAAAAATAAAAAGTTCATCTGGATCAGTGGTTCTCAACCACTGCTTTCAGTGCATGCGGCCCTCGTCAATGCAGTTAAAATATTATTGTTTTGGTTGAAAAATATTTTATCAATACATCGTTGAAGCACAACTCACTTGTGTTAACAAAGAGAATGCTTTACAACAACTTGTTAGCACACTCCACCACGCATCCAATGTGGATGGTAATTTCCACTCTCACGTAACAATAGTACACGTAACAAAGAATGATGTTATCGTACTAGAGGTTATTTCATGTCATTGAATTTGTCTGTCTATGTTTATTTGTATTAACGGTATGACTGCGATCGCGGCCCTAAGTAGGAGTTTCATCCCTTCGCTATCCGTATATGTGTGTATGTGTTATTGCAAGATGCATCTGGACCTCAGCGCCACATTTGGTAAAGATCCGCTAAGAATTGACTGCGTTGTTTAAGACAAACAAAATTTCGCGGTTAGCATTGGTATATTTTTGGCATGTTTCTCTCAAGTCACTACCACGCACAAATATCTCCATGTTTTAGACGCTTAAAAAAAGATTTGGTGGAAATAGATTCGCATATAAATTCACAGGGTCCGGACACACATAAAACTATAGTTTACTATTTTATACCCTAACGAGTTTGTCCCTTAAATGAATCTTGTCAAGAATATTTAGGAATACCTTTGTCGCTGTGACGACGTCTCATTTTTGTCCGATCCTGATAAAAAGTTTCCCCAATTTATACCGTCGCCCATTGCAATTATCAGTGCTTATGATTATGATAGTAGTAATAGTTCTCTATTCCTATTTCGGCTATCAAATAAAAGTTTATGTTTTTGCTAATGCATATTTTATTGAACTGGGGGCATTTTCTACATTCTCCACACTGGCTCAGTCTGTCCCTGACTTAAAGATAAATGAAATTGCTGAGACTTTGAACCTAAAACTTCAACCATAACACATAAACCTTTAGAATTATCGTCCCTAACGAGTTTGTAAAGCGTACCTATATTTGCCTATCTCAATGTTCTAATCAACCACAATCTAAATCACAATTTTTGCTTTAATCTCTCAATAGTTTGCTATTTAGTTTCATCTATCGATATGCAGGTCTTCCATCCATTGCAATATTATGTCAAAATATTATTGTCATTCGCAATATTCAAAATTGCTGGTGATTGCGAAACCAGGAAATAGTGGGTTGTCATATTTGTATAATTCGTCAAATTATCTACACAGCTCGCTGTTATATATGCCACCGTATTTTACATTCAAGATATATATTCGAACAACACATAAGGCGCATTTTCATGTTTACCAATTATGAGGGGCGCCATATGTATTTAAAGTCACACAACCAGCACACGAAAATGAAATGAAGGGCTAGGTAAGAGTGAGTGTAGAGTTAATTGTTACTTATACACTCCCACTTACAAGAAAGTAATACAATATTCAAAAGGTCACATAAAACAAACATAAAGCTTAAACGATGCTCCTTAGTAAGGTATAGACATTAGACTATAGATCAGGGGTGGCTAAAGTTTTTCATGCAAGATAAACAGCCAGCCTGCTAACGGCCATGCACGAATTAGAGGTTATATTTGCTACTGTCAACAATGCACCACTCTTCTGCAGTAATATTCTGGCCTAAATTACTGCAGTGCCTGTCATTTCCTGTCACCGTTCGTCTGACCAATGTGCTAACTGTGTGTGGATATATTCGCCGAAAAAATAGCAACACTTTTGTGAGCTCATAATTCAGCTTTTGTTTGCATTGAAATCTGATTTTTTTTAATGCGGATATAACCAGAATTTCACAATAGCCGCAAACAAGAGGTCGGAGAGCCGCATGCGTTGGTATGGAATAGATCAATCCCACAATTTGATTTCTATATTCTTCAGTTACATTACACTCAGTGGTTCGAAGTCATTTTCAGTGGGCCACAGAGCTATTTTGAACAGACTATGTATCGATTATGAACCTTTATATATTTGTGTTTTGTATTGGTTCGTATTTAAGGGCATTGTTTCTTTGCTGTACAGCATTGAAAGTTGAATTTTGACCAAACTTTGCGTGAAAACTCAAAGGTCGTTAAAGTAATGACATTTTTTTGGCAACAACTGGTCCACATGTCTTTAGTTCGTTCAATGAGTGGGCCACGTACTTAAGAAGTTTGGGAACCACTGCATTACAAGTTCGTATCATCAACACAATCTTGATATTACAAACTTACAAACAAGCATTAAAGTCACAATCTTATTATTAGAACCGTTATCAATTATATTTTGCACTCCACGTCTCAACCTATATCATGAGATTTATTATTTCCACTCTAGCAACTTTCTTCAGTCAACTCCTCGGCTCACCATGTCTTGAGACCTATTCCTATCCACTCCGCCGATTCGCTAGTCGGCTTGGTGTCGCTGTTTCGATTCGCCCTTTGACCCTTTGTTTTTCTGAAGTTCTGTTTTGTTGTTTTTCTGGCGGCAGGGTGGGTTTTGCTCAGCAAGGGAGTAATTCACCCAGTATCTTATCTTTTTTGACTGCCTGATGAGGCATGGTAGGCAGCTGTCCATCCCCAAGTGCTTAATTCACCTCAGCCTCCTGCCGTGATAGGCAGTCCTAAAATTCACAACAATTTGTACATGTTTAGCATCCTAAGATTAAAAAATGGGAATTGGGTCAAAATTTGTGGAGGAATTTGCGAAAAATCTCGCTAAACCATCGCACGGGTTCTTTGGTTTTCTTGTGAGGAGAGTTTTCTATGGAAACGAGCAACTGACAAGAAAATCACTTGAACTATTGCAGGTATGTTGCATTCTTTGAAAATCTGATATCTAAGAAAATTCTGATAATTTCCAGCAGGGAAATGGGACAACGACTTTCCCCTACTTATTAGTTTTGAAAAAAATTCTCACAGGAGCTTATAGCGTCCACCCGGAACCCCATTTGAAGAGCACTGATCTAGAGGCCGTATGTGTGAGTAATGGTCTTTAAACGAGGTTGTCGTTAAGTGAGGGTTCCCTGTGTATTCCTTTCTCTACCATGTATGAATGATGAAGCAAACCTTCATTGCAATTTTAGCACTCCCTTGTCATTCATCACCTTCTGCCCCTTCTAGCTATTATCCTGCCTCGCATACTGATTTCGAAGAAGACAAATATATGTATTGCCTGTGTGGATTGGGAAGGAAAGACAGAGATAAGTGAGAGAATAGGAAGATACCGACAAAGATTGAGAGAGAGAGAGAGAGAGAAGAGCAGATTCATGATGATAATTACAATGAAAATAAGCTGTTCATGCTGATTTGCCCAGATTTGAATCAATTATACTCTTCTAATTTTCTCCTCGCATGCAATTTAGATTGAACCCCATCACAATGTTCTTGAAGTCGGTTTTGGTCCGGGCTATGGTTTGAAATGCGTTCTCACGAGGAATTACATATCTGGTTCCGGAGTGTTATACGGTCTCGATCATGCAGAAGCGATGTGCTCGAATGTTAAGGAGAAGAATAAAGAGCTGATAAATCGAGGAAAATTAGTTATTTTGTGCGAAGACATTGGCAAAATGTCAATTCCTGATTGTAATATCGACAGAGCCTTCCACACTCACTCTCATATCTTTTGGCCAGATCTCGAAGCAGGTTGCTCGCAATTATTTAGAGTTTTAAAACCGTCTGGTCGTATGGCGACAGTGGTAGAATTGGATAAAATTGTAGCGGCGAGGAAGTTCGGAAATATGTTAAAATATGCTATCAATGATAACATGGAGAGGTATGTCGATGCCTTGGAAAAGTCTGGCTTTGTGAATGTTGATGTTTTCGAAGTATTCAGATCCAGATCGAAGTACAAACGTTATGCTGTAACATGTTTAAAACCTTGAATTCTTTGAGTGCTTTATAAAGAGATTGGGCCTAATTGTTGTCAGGCTTGTAAACTCAAATGATGTCTCTTCGAATTTTTGTTTCGATTTGCATAAAATATCATTGGTACAGGTTGAACATCAATCTTCTGCATCCATAGTTTTTATTATGATTCAAGTTAAATATTTAGCACGGGATTCAAAGTCGGATGGAGATTTTGAAATCTCGAACAAGGTTGTATTATCCATAAGGCTGACATAGATAGGCCTGTAATCTTATAATACTAAACAATTATACTCCCAAAATCCCCGGAAGTTTGTCCTTGTGCACTGGAAATAATTCTAAAAAATTGTAAGTAGAATTTCTCAGCAGACCTGCAAAATGGATATAGGGGTACTGGTACTGCAGTCTTGTAGCTACCAGTTGCAGTGGGGTGAGAGATTGAAGGGGTCTCTGAAAGTCTAGGGGCTCAGTCATGGGTAAATACGGTCCTGACTATGAGGCCCCAGTGTAGGAATACCAATACATTGATTAAGCATTCACAAGTAAAAAATCTGTTTCTTTATTCTCTGTAGACACTTTGTTACATTTGTGCGGTGTCCCAGTTGAAGCAACAGCACATAAAACTCGTGATTTAACAATGTTCCTAGAAATTATTGCTATATTAGACAGGAATACTACGTAAGCATTTAGTAAAGCATGATCTCGTTCATCTAGTGTTACGGATGAAATTGCCGTCTAGCGGTATTCTGGAGTATTCTGGAATATTCTTGGGTAGACTCGATAGATCTGTTAACTGTATTTCTGTTTTGATATCACATGCTGGTTCTCTACAGTATTAAGGGGTATGTCCGGTGTAATCTTAACTGTGCTAGATAGACTTGTCAGTCAATTTTAGTCTCTGTTTTTTCCATTGTGGTCTGCTCAGTTCGCTAGTTTGGTATCTGCTTAGTCATACGGTATTTAGTCGGATATGTTGCATGCTCTTAAGAATTAGATAGACTTCGTAGTTATGGTGTTTGATTGTTTCTAGAGTGTTGTCGCTAACTTTAGAAATCACTTGCAATTGGGTTTGTCTTTTGCGAATTCATTAGAACCATTTAAGTATTAAGGAGACTTGGATTTAGTGAATAAAGTGGATCATAATAAAGCTCGTGCATTTCTATTTGTAAGACACTCAACGTAGGTACGCGGGACAGTCAAGCTTTAATCATTACGTAACATCAACCCGCAGTCCCTACATCTAGGACTCGGTTATTAAGTATCCTATAAGCTCCAAAATACATTCAGCTAATTGATTATCCGTTGACACCAATGTAACTTTATATTAAAAAATAATAAAAACAATGGATGTGAAAAGCAAAAATCATTCGTATTTCTTTGTAAACCATCGATATATCATTCTGATAAATGTGTTTGAGAAAGAAAAATGTTTTTCAGGAGTGACATTTCCGATTCTCCCACCTCTCCTTGGCAGTGTTCGAACATGTACTATGTTTTAAAATGCATTGTCCGTTAGATGATGCTATTGAGCTATGAATGGTTTTTCTCTTCGGTTTCTTCCTCAAAACTTTCTTGAATTTTTGGTGAAAATTTCTGTGGTTTCTGGCCTTCAAAATAATGAAAATGATGTTGGATCCCTGGTTACCATGAATTTTATAGTTTCCTCCACTAGGGTTGTATGTCTAAAATCGAAGTGACGCCCAACTTGTGTCGTATTCAGACGAACGAACCTTAGTGACTTTGCCGTACAATTTTCTCGAATAGAATC
>QRAM01000624.1:21737-32045 GCA_013436055.1 Halocynthia roretzi | reverse complement strand
CCCGGAAGTTTGTCCTTGTGCACTGGAAATAATTCTAAAAAATTGTAAGTAGAATTTCTCAGCAGACCTGCAAAATGGATATAGGGGTACTGGTACTGCAGTCTTGTAGCTACCAGTTGCAGTGGGGTGAGAGATTGAAGGGGTCTCTGAAAGTCTAGGGGCTCAGTCATGGGTAAATACGGTCCTGACTATGAGGCCCCAGTGTAGGAATACCAATACATTGATTAAGCATTCACAAGTAAAAAATCTGTTTCTTTATTCTCTGTAGACACTTTGTTACATTTGTGCGGTGTCCCAGTTGAAGCAACAGCACATAAAACTCGTGATTTAACAATGTTCCTAGAAATTATTGCTATATTAGACAGGAATACTACGTAAGCATTTAGTAAAGCATGATCTCGTTCATCTAGTGTTACGGATGAAATTGCCGTCTAGCGGTATTCTGGAATATTCTTGGGTAGACTCGATAGATCTGTTAACTGTATTTCTGTTTTGATATCACATACTGGTTCTCTACAGTATTAAGGGGTATGTCCGGTGTAATCTTAACTGTGCTAGATAGACTTGTCAGTCAATTTTAGTCTCTGTTTTCTGTTTATATTAGAAAATAATAAAAACAATGGATGTGAAAAGCAAAAATCATTCGTATTTCTTTGTAAACCATCGATATATCATTCTGATAAATGTGTTTGAGAAAGAAAAATGTTTTTCAGGAGTGACATTTCCGATTCTCCCACCTCTCCTTGGCAGTGTTCGAACATGTACTATGTTTTAAAATGCATTGTCCGTTAGATGATGCTATTGAGCTATGAATGGTTTTTCTCTTCGGTTTCTTCCTCAAAACTTTCTTGAATTTTTGGTGAAAATTTCTGTGGTTTCTGGCCTTCAAAATAATGAAAATGATGTTGGATCCCTGGTTACCATGAATTTTATAGTTTCCTCCACTAGGGTTGTATGTCTAAAATCGAAGTGACGCCCAACTTGTGTCGTATTCAGACGAACGAACCTTAGTGACTTTGCCGTACAATTTTCTCGAATAGAATCACAAATGCCCGATAAAACAACGGACATGGATTCATCCAGAAAACTACTGCAAAGAGCGTGAATACCTGGCAACTCTGCATGTGATTAAATTACCAACCCGAATTACAATCCAATGTCATCGGTGTGTCTCGTCTGTGCAGAAGATGTTTCCTGTTGTTACTCAAGATTACTTCTCTTGCCTTCTTCGATGGTTTCGCTGCTTCCACGGTTTCTGGAACGAAAAACCTTTTATCAATCTCAAGGAAATGTGCGCAATTTTCCTTGCTGCATCAAATGCTATTATCCACTGGCAGTGTACCAGTTGGAAAAGCGATGGAAAGCTTATAAATAGCTTGATAACTCAATGATATGTTCAGGAATGTCTGTGGGATATATGTCCCAATGAGTTAGGACAGTGCCCAAGCATTATCCATTCATGTTAATAATACTAATTGGAAGAGAAAAATGTATTCTGCATCTCCCAGTTGTTATATATTCGTTATATATTGAATTGTTCCATCATGTAATGTTGTTTAATCATGTTATGCAAGTAATATTTTTTATGATGAATTTCAAATAGTACTTTCAAATATCTACTTGATACTTACGTAAGCCTCGTCCGTTTACTAGTTCCGCCATATTTGTTGGGCTATATTGCTATATATAATGCTGGAATAATTTAATAAAATCTGAGAAAACATGTTTTTGTTTAAACCATTTCATATGAGCTGGTATAGTGATACAGGCGCTACTTAGAAACAAATGTTCAATACTGGTAAAGTACATTCGAGTATTTTAATTGGCTTGCTGAGTAAATCGAAAATCGCGTGACGTATTATAAGGGCTACCATATTTCCATGACTAAAAACCGGGACGCCCAAAAAACAGCATTTCAAGTTTGGTTCATATTTTGAAGTATATAGCTATTAATTCAATGCATTTTGGCACTCCAAAACTAATATGCAAAATTAAAATATCACCAAGAATAAACGGAATCAAAATATCGCATCGATTTATAATTTACGCTTCGACAGATCATACTTTTCTGTACATAGCACGGCCTTAAACACGAGACAATCCCGTTAAAAATGACCCTGTTTATTATATCCTTTTGTAGCGTTCAAGCGACTGGATCAAAGTACATATCATGTCATTTTTGTCACGTCAGGTTTCGGTGTATTATACTATTAGGTTGTATTATATAATCGCACGACATTTATTCCTGTGGCCAGTTTTAAAAGTCAGAGCATTCATGTCGGAGACAACTGCAATAAAAAGTAATATGAGATTTAACATAAAACATCCAAACATATCGCATTACAGATGATTTTCTAACGAGCAATGTACTTCACACCTCATTACTTATTTAAAGCCCTGTCAGAAGATCAACACAGGATAGATAAACATAGGTAATCAAAACATTTTCTGGATGCTGAATAATAGAACAACGTTCATCTTTGACATTAATCCTGAACTGGCCTATTGATCCGACGCAAAATATTCGGATATGAACGGAGTCGATTCTAAAATTTTAACTACGAATGTTAAATAACCCATTCAGACAGTCAACTCCAAATATTCCCAACACTTGTACTTTTGGATCGCTAATTGGCGGCCTGAAAGGAGTCCTGAAATCCCACATACCGAACTTAGACATTGAATAACGTTGTGTGTACGAAATGCATGAAATATAAGGATTTAACCCGGCTTTTTTCGATGTTCGATTTTATGGATGACTGCCTTATATTTGGGCATATTTATACATTGTTAATAAACTGAAGCTAGCGACTACCTAGTTACCCTTCATCTTTTGCATACTACACAGCAATAACATTCTGATCTCTATTGAATTCTCCTGTTTACTTATGGTATCAGAACCATCTGGCGTATTCAGTTCGCTATTTTTTTCAGCAGTCACATTGCGCCTTGCTAACCGCGAATTGAATCAATTCAAAGAATTCTGTATGCGCTCAAAACAATCGATTTTTTTTCCTGGCACCAGTGATATGTATTCGAGTGGAGGAAATGCGTAACACGGGCTGGTCGTTTCTTTTGAAATGGGAATCTCTACAGCCAATTAGGAATTACTAAATTATTGGAAGTAATGAAGGGTGTGATGAAAAATCATTCAAATAATTCTCCTCCTCTCCGATAAAATATTATTCTTAGAAATTGAATAAACAACCGCGTGGATGGGAATCTTGCAATCGTAAACAATACATATATTTATTGATATAATGCTTATAACATCTGGTTTAAATGCGTCATCTCAGTACCGCCTTCAACGCTAATTCAGGCTCGATAAATCAAACTTGACGCCTTGACCATATAGTGGGGGAAATACCTGAACCAGCTAAATACTAAATTTTGCTGTACCATAATTCGAAATACCACAGTACCATACTGAATGTTGAAATAGCTGACATCTTGTCCGCACTCGAGTGGTTCTTCTGGTACTGTTTGTTCTTCGGGTTTCAGTATTGTCCTACAGTGGAACCTATGTTTTCTTCAAAAATTGATTCCTGAAAGCAGATCAAAAGCCAAAAATGTCGAAAACTAAAGCATGGTCACTACGAATTAACACTTATTATTACAAGAGTAGTACAACAACTTTAATGGTATCGCAAAGTAATAAATGTCTTCAGAGAATTTGTAAGGCACAACCGCTGTGTGCAAGACTGACGACACCAGATAGGAACATCGAAATTTCCTGCGAAAACCAATGCATTTTTCAAAACCTTCCTGCCAATGCCTGTATCTAATCTCAACGATCCTTTCAACGAGTACATAACTTTTCCGTTTGCACGGAGTTAAATAATCTCCAAATCATAATGGCTGTCTTTCTTATTCTATCAGCACAGACTTATTTTTTCGCAGAACCCATTATTTGAAAGCTCGTTTTATGACGCAATAGACGCACGTCTTTTGAATCACAATGACGACCAGAATTCGAATGAAAAACGTTTCTCCACAAAAAAAAGAAATTTTTTGACAATTATCGATTCTTCTGAACTCAAACACAACGTTGTTTTAAACCAAGATGTCATATTGGTTTGTGTAAATATCGACAGATTGTCTGGAATTGTATCTGACACAATAGAGCGAGTAATACAGATATTTAATACACTCTTTACACACTACATTGAACCAAGAGGTTGAAGGTTCGAACTTCACTAAAGCCATGTCCTTGAGCAAGACACGTTCACCCAGTCCACAATCGATCCACCTGAAGAAATAGGGTACCAACAACGCCGGGGTCACTGCAGCGATTATGGTGACCGTCATTGAAGTTATGGTAACCTTTTAGGATTACTATCATCCCTTCATTGACTTTAGCAATACTACCCCCTAGATCAGAGCTTTTCAAACTTTTCAAGTTGGTGACACACTTTTTAAACATACATAACTTCGCGACACAGCAATTCAGTTTTAATAGCAAACCAGAGGTTAATTTAATCCCTTATGTTTTCTGTTCAATGTCCCTAATTCTGTACATTGCAAGTAGAATCTACAGCACCTTTTCTTTTCCTAATTAAAAACTTTTCCATTTTACGGGGTAACTTAGCTGCAGTTTATGAATAAAACTAATAAACTAATGCTAGTGGCTGTTACACCGGGAGGCGGTGCTTCGTCAGTGGTGCTCACGGTCAAATGAGGACTGCGATCAGACTACAGTTTTCTCTAAAACGTTTCACTCAGCAGTGTTGGGCGAAAGACAGTGAATCTATATATAATTTGAACTTAGATTCTCATATGTTAAAATTTATTATTAATGTTGTTCTACCCAAGTATTGTACCAATATGAAAAGGGATACATTACAACTAACAGATCTGACGAGCTGAAACAAATTGCAATGCGTATTTCATGTATAGGTTTCCGACACACCTACACACTGCATGCGACACACTATTGTGTCGCGACACACAGTTTGCAAAGCCCTAGCTCCTAAACCTCATTTCCACCATTTTCCGCTTAAAGACGAATATTCAGATTTTTATTTTGACTACCTTGAAGCCATAGAGCGACTCTTCATGAATTTTTCTGGGACCCAAGAAGGCAGTATATTCCCAGATTATTATTTCGAGCGCTAAGGGTTTAGAACGTTCTCCAGTGGGATTCCATTCCTTCTGGGCCGGACTTTGTAAATAAGTAATGTTATTGCAAATTACATTTTTTCGGCTTTCGGAACGTTAAGCTTATGATCTGTTCATATGATGCTGTGACGGCATAATATAAATAATTCAAACGACAACTCAGGCTTGGACAACAGGTTCGCGGGTCACTGCCTCCCTTAAATGTTTCCCTTTCTAATCGACCGGACAATTATTTTCATAAATGTTTACTTTTGAACCACTATTGACTTTTGCCATTATCCTGTCTATCATGAGTCTTTCTGACACGAGCTGTCATAACACACTGCACTCTTTGAACAACCTTTCAGTAATGCTTGCACTCCACTTCACAGTAATGCTTTCACTAGCAGCGGAGGCCCCAGAAGTGGAATAGGCTTGAGTCTCGCTTCATCTAAATGCGGCATTGCACAAGCAATATCGATTTTATTTCGACGCGTTCCATTTTCCATAATCCTCACAGTAGTATTGTGACGTATTAAATAAATGGCGTCTGACAATCCTTGTCTACGATCCTTGCTACTAGTAGACATTCATGTTTCAGTTCACTTGTTTTTGTAATTTTAATTGTCACAATTGCAACTCATAATATACACTTCCAATAGCTACCCTTTAACGGATAAAATGATAGATATTTTTGTTATTGAGCTCCCGATCCGCGGTAAACTCAACCTTACTGAGATTAATGACACTGAGACACCTTTACCTCAGTCTACCCGTGACCGCTTAAGAGATATCATTTTCCTTTGTGCGAATCATTACCAGCTCCGCGCACTATTGACAATCAATGGCTTATAAATTGCTCTCTATTTCATTGCTCTCTTTTGAAATCCAGACTTTATCGCAGCCTTTAATCTGTCTGCCTGCGTGCACGTCTACCTTGTCTGGAATATTTTATTTATTTTCCGACTGGCAGAAAATAAACTTATAAAGTAAACGGTGGAACGTGCTTTGATTCCCAACATCTGAAACTGCGTCTCCCTTCAAGAAAGCCTTTTCCCCTGTCACTATTCACCACGGTGGGAGTTCTCATTCTTCTTCGTCGTAGTAAAATTCGATTTTAACAAGCAAGACTTTTTTATACTTAATCACTACTGAAGCTCACCCTATATAATATAATTGATGGTACTGTACATGATCTCCGTAACACAATAAGTAATTATCGCTTATGTGACTCCAGATCTGTATAGCTGATTAGACATCATTATGCATTTAGTAGTTTATAATGGTGAACCAATTCAAGGCCAACACCCGACGCAGTTTTCTCCTACTGAAATTACCAGTGTTTATGTAGTCAGTGTGAGAAGGGATCTAAACAGCGCTACGCAACATATACTATTTCTTATGACATGTGTAAAAATGACATGATATGTATTTTGATTCATTAGCATTCACACGAAACGGCTGTATGTGAGGTAGAATATCTAAGCGGATTAAGAAATCAATATCGACTATGAAATTCGAATTGACAAAGTAACTTCCTTCCGGTGTTGAATATAGTATTTCACTGGTTACAATGTGTTAATAGTATCTAGAATTGATATATTGCTTTTATTAATCTTCTCTTTTTTTGTATCATAGATGGCAATTCGCGCGTTGGTTCATGTAAAATGCATTAACGAAAAACCGATTGTAGAAAATAGATAAGTAGCTTGGAAAGGGTTTGCTGGTATGATAAATATTATTCTATACTGACATATTCGTACGAACGAAGGAATGGGGTGTGGCGCGTATGAGCTCGTGCGTGAAACTTGACTTGTAGAGTACAAAAGATAGGCCACCCACACCTTGCACGAACTATGAACTTGCAACAGCTAGGGTGCATGTTATTGCTTGTTGACAGCAGTTGGAGAGACTATGACGAAACAATATAAATAATTCAAATGAAAACTAGTCTGATCTAAATCTCTGTCTGTCCTGGTGCTTTCGCCAATTTTAATGAATAAGCCATGAACCAACCGAAATCAGCTAAAAGGCAATTTCGTAATTAGCAGTATTCTTCTGTATGATCGTTCTATGATAAAATGTTGGTCATGTTCATGTAAAATGCATAACAGATATCCCTCACTTAACGCCCAGGTTCCGTTCTAACGTTCTGATCCTAAAGCGAATTGCTCTGTAAGCTAACACCCCACTTAACGACCAGTTAGTCATAAAATATATTTAGATATTGTTCTAATGTCACTTGACGGGTGGAAGAGTTCACAAGGGTCTGAAAAGTTATCAAGTATCAGTTTTATATGAATTATATGAATAACTAAATTCATAAAGATCTAATTGAAACACTTGTTCACATTCACGACTGAACTGCAGTGCTGCAACACTTCGATTCTTCTTCAAACCTATGATTACTACGTCACCACTGAGATGTGCGCATTCAGTGCACAAAAAAATGAAAGTCGTTATAACGTAACTGGATCGGTCAATGATGGGTTTGTTTACGAACTAATGTCGCTTTACGACAAGGTCATTGAAAGAGAACCCGATCTTTAAGTAAGGAGTACTTGTATGCTCTGCACATTGACGTATTGTCTATCAACCTGTTCAGACAGCTTGTAAAATCCTTTAAGTTTACTTAAGAGATCAAATTTTGTCTTATGCCTATTAACTTAACGAGTGGTAAGTATATTTAGGTATGAAAACTTGAGAAATATTATATTGTTCCCAGACAATTGACTTTAGCGTTTGTTGAATAAGAGTCCCATTATCATGCCAATTATCACGTGACATTAAAGACAATTTTCCCGCTCAGATGCGCAATTTAACCGACGCTCTGTGATTTATTTAGTCTTTCGTTCAAATAGTAATTATGGCGATAATCGACAAATAGTGCTATTGAAATAATATTTAGAGTCGTACATGTCTGCCTGTCCTATTGTATTTAGATTGTCGAAATTGAGAGCTCAGTCATGATCATATGGCGCAGAGGGGCCTTTTGGAAAGAGTTACTATTTTTTAGGGGTTCACTATTAACGGTATATGCAAAGAGGGTCCCTTCGGTAAATCATATAGCGATTTGTTCCTATTTCATTTCTTACTCGACAATTTTCCAAAGCTTGGCATTAATTAATATATATATTACTGTAATTATTTCGCAAGGGTTAAATGTCATCAAATGCTGCATTATACTGTAAGGTAAGAAATAAGAATTTCATCGCATACCAGTCATAGGATTTCAAGCACCGGTAAGAAAATGTCACTGATCGTAAGATTTACGGAGCAGCAATACAATGTCACAGTAAGAATTCGTCCGTGAGAAACGGCTTGGTTCCCGATAGACCACCCAATAATATCCCGGCTAAAAAACAAACATTCCACAATTTTACAATCCATCTATAAGGTTGCATTATGGTCCAATATTTACGAGCTTGGTTACTTGAAAAAAACATTCGAGTTTGCGAAGCAAATTTTGTTTTTTTAAACCGGAGATTCGTACGTCACAGGATAATTTTCCATACCATTTATTTAATAGTGTTTATAAGACCAACGCGATTGACCTACCATTACGCACGCAGTGTATCTGTCTATCTGCAAAACAATGAATTGGAATTTGGCCTGAAATAGCAGTTTTTAATTTAAATATAGTAGCGACTGTACATCTTCAACGAGTTTATTTTTAAACAGCGCACAGTATTTTAGATTTGTTCATTTCTGTAATACATCTCTATATATATCTATTTAATCTATTCAAAGAACGTCTATTTTCGATGTTGGTGTTCGAAACTCGATCGAAAATATTTCGAATTGATTTTTGAAAGCGCTATATATTCTCCTATATACAGTCAAGTCAATTTCTCTATTGTGATGTTAGGACAACGTCATAAA
Organism: Halocynthia roretzi; assembly: GCA_013436055.1. Taxonomy (NCBI): domain Eukaryota; kingdom Metazoa; phylum Chordata; class Ascidiacea; order Stolidobranchia; family Pyuridae; genus Halocynthia; species Halocynthia roretzi. The sequence continues at coordinate 23,066 of QRAM01000624.1, read as the reverse complement.
AACCTGTTAGTATTAATAGAAATGTCAGCAGAAAATAGAAACCGAAAATATTGCAGGGGTTGATTTGAATATAAGCAGGGGTTGGGATAACGGATAAGGTTGTAGTTCAAATTTTCTGTATAAATAACCGGATTAACCTACTTGTGAGCCCCTAGGCCAAACACATCATACGGCCCCTAAATTTATTGAAATATTTGAATTTTCAATAACCAATCAATAAATGTATTACTTTAATTATTTTGCAATGGCCAAATGTCATCAAATATTGCATATTATTATAATGTGAGAAATAAGAATTTCAACACAATGTAACACATCATTACGACATATTAGTTGGCACACAGGTACAGATGGGCCCTAGGCCAATATCCTATTTGGTAAATTCGTCCTGGCTGTATATTTTATATCCATAGATTATGAAAAATGTCATCTGGCCCTTAGGGAGCTGATTTTTGCAAATAAATAGGTCCCCGACTCCTTTACTAATGCATTCTTAATCTTTGCTTTTTTATGAATGAATTATGCAACTGTACCTTGATTATACAAATTTACAGGTCGAATTCAAACTTCAATTGCCTTAATACTCGCTCGCTTGCTTAATTTCGCTTCACATAATGCAATTTGAAAATAAGGTAAATTTGCATATCCCTGAATCCGTGCTTGTACATCTAATTGCAGTGTATTCACTTATTTAGCCTTTTTTCGCCTCCAATTTGCATAATTAGAAAGAAGCGGAGAGATCCCTATAGAATTCCTGAAAATCAATTTGAATTGATTTCGTACTGTTGAACAGGCGTATGATGATGTTGTTGGTGCTTGCGGTAATTACCAAGGGTCGATTTTGTCTAACGCAGTGATCAAGGCCGGGTTTACTTACTTGGGTGGACTCTAGGCCAAACCCCGAAATGTTAGCAAGTTTGAATTATTGTAATTATTTTGCGATGGCCAAATGTAATCACAAACTACATAATAGCAGAATATTATATTGTAAGAAAGAAGGATTTTAACACAATGCAACACACAATACCGATAGGCCATTGACCAATTTGGGAAATTTCACCAACTTTTTCCTTTTCACACAAAAAATCCGGCGGTTTGGCGCAAATTATAGAATTCTTTGTGTGAACGCACTCATAGTTCTTTTATCAGATAATTCATATAAAACTGATCATTGGTTACTTTTCATACATCGGGTAACATTTCGTCACCCGTCAGGCGACATTAAAACCATATCTAAAGATATTTTCCAGGTTGTTGGATCGGATCTTGGTCGTTAAGTGAGGAGTTGGTTTTACGGAGTACCTGCAGTCGTAAACTACTTTTTTGTAT
>QRAM01000624.1:0-20180 GCA_013436055.1 Halocynthia roretzi | reverse complement strand
TTTTGATTGACAGGCAAAACTGTAAAGTGACTTAAAATGATTTGGCTTGCATTTCAATTGCTTCCAGCTTTATCGCCTTAACACCTACGCGCAACAATAACTTCAGGGCAAGACGTACTTTTTAAGTGGCGGTTGCTACTTCTAAATTCTTGACAATAAATATTATCGCCTGCAATGCAGACGTTCAATTCTAGATCACTGGAATGAATCAAAGTACATATTATTTCCTATACACATGCAACAACGGATATAATATGTCACATAGCGCTGTTAAGCCCATTCTTGCCTCTTTATACGCCTGCGCGGTCTGACTCCACATCAGTATAACTGATTATACTTCATTTTGAATTTAGTAGTTTATTATGGAAAGCCAATTAAGTGCAGGAACCCAATTGCTGTTAACATTTTTACTACTGAAATAACCGGTGCTTATTGCTACATTGGCGGTGTTAGAATGGAATCTGAACCGCGCTACGCGACATATTATATCAGTTGTTACAAGTGTATAGGAAATGACATGATATGTACCTTGATTCATTCTCCCGATATAGAACTGAACGCTACAATCAAACTCAGTATAATGCATGTGCAAAGACAAACCGGGTTCCGGATAGAGTTCGAAGGCGATAAATCCTACTCGGCACTGCTCGCCATGCCATCTAGCGGCGAAAATAATATTTCGGAGAAATACCTAAAAAGCCTCCCCTTTAAAGATTCCGGTTCGTTCTGCTAGTTATTTAAATAATTTCTAAATTAAATAAATAGATAATTACTACAGGTAGACAAAGTTTGGTATGTGGTCAGTGTATAGATGCGCAAAACTTGCAAGGCAAAAACAAGGGAAGGGTGAAAGATTTCTCACAGTCGACTGTTTATTATAAGCGAATTATTGTAACATAATCTTGACGAAGCTTGGTCTTTATTCCGTCATAAGAATAACTGGTCAGCGATGGTCACCAATGCTTGAAATTTGGCGCACTTTCTCGAAGACTGCAGTTCTGTTGAGTTTCGTTAGATCCACGTGGTTCTATTTGCTCGGGGCATTATTAACTTGTCGATACGCGCTAAGAAAACTAGTGCACAGAATTAAGAACTGTCATCTGTACACATGATCGCCCCAGGGTATTCGAACAACGCACTAGTACAATGCAGTCTATTCGCTATCATTCCGTGACCACTTTTCAGTAATGTAATTAGATTTTAACTTCGAAATCATACTCAGAAAAAAGGATGGGAACACCGTAATAGATTTATTAGACATTCAGACACTGAATTACATTGTGGATTAGGATTTGTACAGTTAGGGCGTTCCAGGAATAATCAAAGGAGGTAATAAAATACACGTTTTCGTTAGTTTCCCGCAGTAAATCGCCGTTAAGCAGACGTTTCGATTGTTTTTTTTTATGATAATTGACCGTGGAAAGTAGCAGACTTTGTCTAATATGTCTCACACGTTCTCACCTTCGTCATTCTGGAAGGATCAGTAGAAAGAATTTGAACTTGAATTATAAGAAGGAGTGTTGCCTGCTAGTATTATGCAGTTGTTGTCTTAGAAGGTTTAAAATAGGAGCAGAATATACACAGGATTTATGTCAGTGTTTATCTTCAGTGCACGAGTACCATAGTGGCCAGAGTATAACAATTTTAATAGGCGTTGCGGTTTAGAGCTTTAAATGTGTTCAATTATTATCAACTAGTATTTTTTGACGTTGGTTCTGCGGTTTAACATTAGCAAGAGTTTTTAACGGTGTTTATGGGAGAAGTTTGGAAAGCCCGATATAGGAAATTACCATATAAGAAATGGAATGGAAACTAATTGTATCAGAAAATTTCTTCTGCGGAAAATGTCTCTGTAAGAATGCCTGATGTAAGAAATTATCGCGTAAAAATTGTCAGTAAGAATTTTTATTCCGGGCAAATTGTAGTTGTAAAAACCTATTTGTAAGCATACATCGGTAACTCATCATATTCGATTATTAACTAAACTAGAACTGAACTAAACAGCTTTTTTAAGGGTGTGATGTGGTTTATTAAACGTTTAACGTTGTATATGCGTCATTAGCTTGGTGAAATATAAGGACAATGATTTTGAACACATTCACTGTGTATTTCCTTTCCCTATTTGATGGTTCATCGAGATTTTGGAGTAGCATTCAAGTAAAAATAACTAGACCTAATACATTCAAGTCTGTACGAGAAAGTCAATTAATTACGAGTGTGATGTACAAGAATTTTGATTAAAAATTACTAGATCGTTTAAAATTTGTTCGAAGAAACAATTACAATTCTTTTTTTACGAATCCTAGGACCTCAGTTATTCGTATTGCTGTAAAAAACTAATAATTCTGAGTCATTCTTTTGTTGCTTGATGCGAACGAATTCTTTACATGCTTCTACGTCATAATAACCTTCCGTATATTCGTCCTCATATGGAAATATCCTGAACAAAAGCACAATGCTTCGGTTAGTTCTTTGCTTTTGCATGGCGTGGCAAGTTCTGGGACAGGTTCTATCGAATTCTGAGGACTCAGTCCCAAATACTATGCTTGGGGCCCCGACTCCCGCACCTAACATCGGCGACAACATAAGAAATGCGTTACGTATGATGATGTCATCAAATACTGCTACTACGTCAGAGCCTGAAACCGTATCGCGTAATCGATTTATAAATGCTTTCGTCATACTTCCGACGACAACTCAAACGACTACAACAGTCGAGACAGACAGTGAACTATCAGCAACGTCTACCCAAGAAAAGCCAGTGTTATCATCACGTAACAGACTTGGTAGCGGCTCTTTCATTATACTTCCGACTATTAAAACTGCAACTATTATGAATCCAACCGAGAGAGTAGAAAATAAAACTGCAGAAATATCTACAACCACTGAGGATTCTGAAACAACGCCGGAACCAGAAGAAGAAACAACATGGGAAGAATACTATACAGTTTTAATAACTACGGAAGGAGAACTGGATGACATAGACCTACAAACAGAAGCGGCGACTTCAAATGAAGAAACTACCGCTCAGCCAACTTCCAAATCATCAACCGAGCCTAAAACAAATCCATTACTTAGTTCAACTACGCTCGCTACTAGCACAAGGCGGACAAGTCCCACGCCTGCAACAAGATCCACATATCCTCCACTTATCACAATAAGGACTTTCCCAACGCGTCCTACGTCAACTACTACAAGAAAACCATCCTTGACCCCCAAAGATACCTCGAATAAAGTCCCCGGGGAAGCAACCGTGTTTAAAAATACAGGGATCAAATTTATTCCCCTAGTCCCAGTGGCCCCATCGAACCCACCAAGAAGTTACAGCTCAACAAGGAGGCCTCCTATCGTACCAAAAGCTACCTCGAGGACAAGAATTCAATCAAAATCTACTACAAAGTCACCTGTGGGAAATAAGCCGGTGTTGGTTGAGGTCACGGAGGCATATCTACCAGGCGTGAATGGCATTGGTGGCATAGACGACACGCGAGGCGTTGGTTTTGGTGGAGGAATAATTAACGGAAATCTCAATCCTTCGCAAGGTGAATATTTTCTTCCTTCACTACAATTCTGTGTTTTTTGGTGATCGGCTAAAGTATGACCTTTATTACCCTGGACGCCACTGACACAAATTTTTTTGGGATTGTTGTGATTCTCGTGTAGTGCATTACTCTGTTAATTAAAAGATTATCTCGAGCTCGACCTGTATTTTTGGCTTGATAAAGTTATCAGAATCCCTGCTGATAACGATAATGTCATGTGTGATAATAACTCTTCGCTTTTGTTTTCAACAGTCACGACATCTGGAGACATAGGTGCTGTTCTTATAGCTGGAGGACCTTACTATGCAAACCCGGCTTTGTTTTGGGCCAAGTATTGGTATTGGATCCTGATTGGGATCTTGCTCATCATCTTCTTCGTTATAATTCCCGGATGTTGCTGTCAAATCTACTTTTATAGAAGATATCGAAGAATGAGGTGAGAATTAAATACGTAATGCCTGCAGCCAGGGTTATTGTTGAAATTCAAATTTAAAGAAATAAATGAAATATCCTAACTGTAACCCTGACTGCCGAAAATGAGACATTCAATACATGAAATAATACATGTACCAGCAATACCACCAGCAGTGTCCGCATTTGGGTGGTACTTTGGGCTTTAGTATTGTCCAGACATAGTGCTATAACTCAAATGAACCTGTCTGAGCCCAATTCCTTACCCTAAAAATACGGTAGATCAAAAATTATAGCACCAGCAAAAATGTTCATTTCGTCTGCCAGGCGTAAAGACAGCAAACAGGCAAAAAAATCAAGTGAAATCGATCTGGAAGAAGGAAATGTTGGAAGTAGGGTGGATTCAACAGACTGGAACTCGGACACCGACGAAGGTAAATTATTATTAATGCTTCATTTACGAGCATCCGGATTACAAGAATTACATTACATTTTATTTCAGGATCACAAACAGCAGTCGATCACAATATGATTCATAATTCCTCTTCACCTGTGAGTAGTTTACCTCATTGTCCTCCATCCAGTCTTCCGGAAGCAGACATCCCACAAGGCCGAGAAGAAAAAGACAGAGGATCTTCACCCAACCAGGAGAATAGAAAAGTGATTGAATTTCCGTCAGACAATCTTCCTCGTATCATTGACCTCTCTGCATCCGTTTCGGAATCTGCAGTTAACGACTATGACTTCGGATACAGTCCAGAGAACAACAGGGGTCCCTACCCAGACGACTATTCTGAAATAAAACTTGATTTTGCAAACGAAGCCATTATAAAATCAAAAACATTCAATGAGCCGGTACCTGCACGGGACCCTCTGGCACCAGTACTTCCCCGTCGCGATCCTAACCCACCAAGACCCCCTAAACCGAGGCAGCTGGTTCCCCCAGTACCTCAAAGAGATTTCGTTCCCCAAAGTAGGGGGAAAACAGACAGACAGCAACGAAGGTCGGGAGGAGATAAAGCAATAGATCATGAGGCACCAGCTGGACGATATCGAAGTCCGGATAGAAAGAAAGAGAGCACCAAGAGGAGCGGAAAGACTAAAAAACGCGAAAGTAGTAAGAAAAAGAATGAATCCGACCCGCGAAAAAATAAAAAGAAACAAAGTTCTAACCAACAATCGCTTTTAGAAGCCGCTCAAAGCTTGGAGAATATTTTAGAAGCTATATCTCGTCTTACAAAGGAGTACCCGATTCCAAAGCTGCCTACGGAAGACGACTCGAAATCGAAGCCTCGGAAGGACAGGAAAAGAGTCGAAAAGAGGACGAAAGATCGGAGCCGAAGAGATAAAAGAGCGCCGAAAGACGACGAAGACATGTTTGCAAGCAAGATGAAGAGAACTAGAAGATGGGCGGACGAGCAAAAGAGATTGGATGACCCTGAGGATGGAGAGATTGAAAGGAAGAGAAGTAGTAGAAGAGAAAGAAGGGAAAAAAGATCACCGAGAGAAGAGACTTCTAGAAAAAAAAGACGGGAGAGGTCGGAAAGGAGAGAAAAAAAGAAATCCAGTGATGACGTCTCACGACACGATGAAAAACCTTCAGATCACGATAAAGCAAAAAAAGTACCGACGCTCATGAAAATAGAGCCGCTAGAGGTCAATAGAACTACAGAGGAGAGACAAAGAGTAAAGTTAGAACGGGATTTGGCTAAATTAAAACGTTATCATAATCAAGCAGCTAAAAAAGCGGAGAAAGAGACAGCGGAAGACGATGAAAACGCCACAGAAATGAAGGAAACCACGCCACCCGCGCCACTGATGCCGGTGGTTGAAGCATTCGATACCACGACAACGTAAAATTGAGGAATGTCTGCACTTTTCTTGATCCAATGGAACTATGCAGAGTGTCTTCTTACTCTTCACGATATTTTATAATGATGAGGTTTTATGGAGTGGGTACTCGTCGTAAATGCTATTTCGAGTAGGATGCTGGGCTACACTAAAATGCGGGGAGAGGGAAATGTGAAAGAATAAATTTCATTTTGTAATCAAAATTAGAATGATACAGAGGAACCACGTCGACTTTTAGACGCAAAGCGTTTTACTACAAGCAGTGTTTGAACGGCGAAATATCTGTCGAACTCCGAATGGAATTTCTCATGGATTTAGCATTCGAAGTCTCGTACGTACCAAGTTAAGGAATCACGAGGCACTACTTTTTTCGTAATGAAGCAATGCTGTTTATTTTATGTTTTGCAATATGAGATCCCACAGCGATAACGAATATCTTCATTTGTGTTCTTTGTATGCTTCGGAAAATATGCCTTTAATTCTTTAAGCCGCTTAACTAAACCTAATTATGTGGATCAATTTAATTAAAATACGCATATGAAGCAAATGTAAATAAGAATAAGCTCTTGATAAAATTTAAATTGCTGATAAGTAAAAAGAAATATTAAATTCGAATTTGATTGGTAAGGATCATTGAACCCCAACAGCTTATTTTAAAGTCTGCTGCGCTTGAGTAAGCACACGATTTAACAAAACTCGGTGCCGGCTACCCGGTATTGTTATTGTTAGTTAGTAAAGAAGTGAGGTAGGTTACTGTTGGAATTAGGCCAAGTCAATAAGTGAGTGCAAAGAAGATTTTCTGAGGTATGATTTGATCTTGTATTACTTGTTATCTTTTAATTATCGTCTTTGTTTCATAACAAGTACTCTTCTATTTAATCTGCTATTACGTAACAGTTTTTCTGGTGTTAGATCGTACACGCATTGGCTCGTAATTCGTCTTGCAGGCTAGGAAGTAATTATCGTCTTTTGTTTTCTTCTGATGGTTTCCTCAATTTGACAAGGATTTCCGAGTTTTCTAGCGAGATAAACTATAATTTTCTTCTTCCTTGTAACATTGTAAATGTAAGGTCAACTCAGTATTTACAATTGCGCTTTTCAAACTTGCTGTGGCTCGTACCTAAAATAGTCATTCCCAAATTTTCAAAAATGAAGACAAACCTGTCTGGTTACAGTTTACCATACATATACGTTGAAATACGTTAATAACTTTCTGTTTTCAGTGTTTTGAAGTATATCTGGGTTATTTATGTAAGTTTTTCCGTTGAATTCCAAGTTGAACGACATATTAACGCCGTGCTTCAAGTGTCGCAGGGACAGAACTATACAGCCCTAAGGTCCGTCAAGTTCTCGGGAACGGGGCAGTTTCTTACGGGCAATTCTTCAGGCCAAATTCTACAGCTACATTTTCTCACTGATCCGTAATTATTGCGATTAGTATTCTTACAGCGACATCTTTTTACTGGTCCGTAAATCTTTCGATTAATATTCTTACAGCGACATTTTCCTACTGTGACATGCGGCAGTTACCTAATCCAAATTATCAGTTCAAATGTAACATCTCAAGCCTCGTTTACGGCCATGTACTTTTTAAAACTATTTTTCAACTGAAGATGTCGAATTGAAGTAAAAGATTAAAACGTAACGTTCAACTTCTTTGTCAGCAGTCGAGTTGGTTCGAGTTTACAGAAAATCAAAAATGCCTAGTAAAGGCTAATTTGCTATGATTGTGTTAATATGTGCCGTATCATGTTTCATGGCTCTGCTTGAATCCAATCTAAATCATCAGGCGTAGAGTCTCAACGTTTCTTTCCGGCAAAGCCCCCATTTCTTTAACTAAAGATGTTGTTTTGAAGTGCTCTGAGCTTTAAGTAGCGTTGTATTGTGTATTATCCACGGGAGAGGATTACCAATACATATTTTTGGAGATTCGAACAACCATTGTAACTTTCAATTTCTTTGTTAGCAGTCGCGTTACGAGTTCATATAAAATGCCCGATAAAACCACGGAAATGTATTGTAATCATTATTTTAATGAGTTTACAAGGTCAAGGTCAACGGAAATTTCCACCAAGTAAATATTTGTAAGCTGAAAATTACTAGTTATACAATCCAGAGGTCCCTTAACTGCTTCTGCATCCATTCCTTTGTAACTGGAAATAAATATACGCAATACATTAAATTATGAAAAAAAATTAGACGAAATGATACGGAGTTTAGCCATACCCAATAGGCGTACGGGCACTCGCTTCGAAGGGGAAAAGATTTTGCCCTGAATCTTTCACATATATAAACCGCAAACTATCAATTTAGAAAATTCACAACTGTGAATTTGTGCCCGAATTTCGCAGACCGTTTCTTCTAAATTAGCTCCCCGGATCGAACGCCCTTTGACCATAGCCCTCTATTCTTTCATGGTCTCAGATAGACGAAAATGAAAATGAACGAATGGATCTATTTCTGGAATTTAAAATATGGCGCATATCAGAAAGTTTGAAAACCAGCTACTATACGAACTCGTGAATTACGCGAATTTTATTGAATATAGAGGTCTAAAAACTTTGCAAAGGAAGATCTAGGGCGCTTCTCTTCAAATTTTGTCAAAAGTTTCTTAAGACTATAATACACGACATCTGAAAGTTGTGCTTGCACTCGAATTCAGCAATCACAAATGGAAAAGTTTTTTCATTTAATCTACGGAGGCCCCCCAGGTAGTGGGTGACCGTGGGCCCCTTTAAAAGTTATCTGTAGTTGCAGAATTATTTAAATACAAATCGTGGAATATTCCCGAAGAAGTTGGAATAGAATTCAGTGTTTTATTTTCAGCTCTTTGTTCCCGAGTCCGATTCCAATTTAAGAGATTCAAAGAGTACTTGAAAGACAATCAAGGTGAAGTGCTTCGTATACTCGCACTCGATATATTGTTGCCGCCATGTTGTTTTAAAATTTGCCAATTCCAGTGTTTCGATCTTAACCTTGGTCTTGTTGTCTCATCATTGTGACTATGTAGACCAGTGCTTTTCAAACATTGTGTGTGTCGCGGACGCAGACAATAAAATGTATTTATATATTAGTATCTCTCATAAATGATTGAATTAACCTCTGGTTTGCTATTAAAACTGAATTGCTGTGTCGTGAATTTATGTATTAAAAAGTTTGTCACCAACCGTAAAAGTTTGGAAAGCTCTGCTATAGACAAACTTCAAACTTCTTTACGGAGTACTTTATAACGGAACACATCTGCTTTCGTAATCAAATTGTAAATAATAAAAATGCTTTGCAAAATCCTTAAGCTACGATTTGTGATACAGTTCGGGAAATACTCACGTACTCTTGGCACTAGTTGAAGGGGGGCGCTGATGAACAGTTTCGAATAAATCAGACAAATGAAAGGTTTTATCATTGAAAGCAAGATTGATATAGTCTCATCAGTGCCCTGGGTTTGAGAGAAAAGAGGTCTTAGGCTATTCCACTTGTGAACCCCATCGAGAAATGAACTCACGTATATGATGGCTAAGTTTAGATAATCGTGTTTTTAGTAAGAAATCTCATTAAAATTAGTTGGATATTATTTAACTAATACTGCTGAATTATAATTTAATATATATCGTCTTTACTCAAAAAAAAAGGGACTTTCTTTAAAGGAGAAATTTTAATTTAAAGAAATAAAGGCACCCCAACACTTTATTCGTTATCTGTTCACCAGTAATTTATATCACTATGGCCTATATTACAAACTGAAAATTGTAATTAAAAATTGTAATCGACTTTAGACTGTAGAAGTTTTGTAATTTTTAAATCCGATATACGTGATAGATCTAACATATCTAATGGCGACGCATTTTTTCCAAATATAGGTTCATGTATGTTTATGTTATACAATCGGTCCTCGGCAGTTCGGCAGGTGACGTTACTTCCACAGTTAGCAAATGTGGGATTGTCTGAGTCATTGTCACATGAATAAGGCCTTGATAATCACATCACAAAAGGATTGCCATTTTTTGAGTGTTTTTGTCAGGTAATTTCATATATCAGAATATCAGTTTCAATTACAATAGTGCCCTAGTGGAAAATTTAGGATATAACGATAAATTCTAAGATTAAAGTTCACATTTCCTAATTGAAACTATTCAACGGATAATTTGTAGAATACTCTTTGTAGTTTCTTGTTGAATTGATGTGATTTCCACGCGATCATAATCACGACAATCATCTAAATTTGTCATTGTTCACTTCTCATTTTTATTGACATCACTATTGGCTGTTAGTTGTGTATTTCAACATTTGCTGCAGGTCCCGCCTTAGTCTAATCCATCCCCGGGGCCATCACTGTTAAGTAATCTGTAGAAGTGTAAATTCGAGTGAGGTTTGATCACGTCTTACACGCATGTCTGTACGAGAAGCCACGAATGTCAGCATCGTGTGCCGTATTTTTTACGATTTACGTGTGGTTGGAATCCAGTCATGGGCGACTGCTGCGTCTTCACCACGGGGAGGGAGAGGAGGAATGTACTCTAGCTATCTTATAATGCTATATTATGTAAATAAAGTACATCTTAGATCGCTTGTTGAAGATGTAAGAGATACAGGGATTATATTACGTTGAAGGTTAACTCTAATTAAACAAAGAACGATTAAAGTTATTATTGAAATAGCAGAATGAACATTATCACAACGAAGTGCAGTATCTCTAATTTTTGGATTCTATATTTCTTCCATGTGTGATTGTTGAAGTAGCCAAGCCTCGGAGACACCTCCTGTCTTTCAGCCCCCAGGGCAACTGCACGTTCTGCACAGAGTGCAAGAGAGTGCAATATTATCTCTTTTACATACTGTATTGTTGAATGATATTATAAAATATATATTTATATGTTTTATATAGTTATCTGATGTTTACAGTATTTTCTATCATTTTGTTACTGTGCTTCATGTTGTTCAGTGTATATATATATTTCCAATATTGTACACGTATACACCATTATCCCCCTACTATTGGTTAACAGGGACACTCGGCTAGAACAGATAAACTTCCTAATATTATTCCGTGTTATTGGTATACTCAATTGAGAATCATTTAGTGAACCGGGTCATGCTTAATGATGTTCGTCTCAGTTGCATGATTATTACGGGTATTTTTAACCAGCAGTGAAGCAGAATAGCTGATATTAAGTGGAAATCTATGGTATGACTGGAGTGTAGAGAGTAGTTTGTGACAGGTAGTTGGAAAGCATAGTTAAGAATTCTGAATATCTTTGCTTAGCTATGGTGTAAGAAATAATGAGGAATTTACATTACGGTATTTATATCAAGATATCTACAGTACATATATATATGCAGCACGACCCAACTCAACATCGTTGATGGGCTTATTGGAAAGGGAGACTTTAACTCAAAGAATGGATTTTGCAACGCATAAATTGTACGGAGTAAGTCTTACCGCCACTTAGCTCAAATCCGAACAATAATAAATATGGTGCGCTAGCAGATGCACTCGGTGAGCGCATTCGCAAGGCATTGTTTATTGTCATACGTTTGTGTGACTACCGTAGACTTTGTATTTTTATTTTATTTTCGTTCTCATCGACGTTATAATAAACGACTTTATTTGAAGACGTTCTGTATACAGTAACACCTGGCAGTACGAGGTTAATTCGTTTCCAAACCGAGCTCGTATTACATTTTACTCCTATTACAAAGCGATTTTCCCCATTGAAATTAATGGAAACTAATTAATCCGTTCTAGCCTCCAAAAACTACGCAAAATGCCCTTTTTAAAATAGTTTTTAAACAGAAAACGTGCAGTTAGAAATAAAATACCAATACATGTATACATGCAATAAAAACATAAAAGATTAGACAAGAAATGAAAAGGTTTTATTAAGGTTCGTACGACACAAAAGCTCGTAAAGCAAGTTTCTCGCACAATGGGTCATTCGTAGTACGAGGTTCTACTGTACATTAAATACAGTTCAGCAAATATGTTACAAGAAACAGCAGGCTTTTGGAGCCCCGTTTCTTTACGTTTTTGAATTGTTTTGTTTGCTAATTTCGTGTTTTGAAGTTTATTATTGACTTTTTAAGAATGAAGCATTGTTCAATGGTTTATGCATCTTATGCAGACTTGGGCATAGCACGGCCCGCGGGCCACATACGGCCCTTTGGCTGACATTGACCGTCCCCCGTAAGGTTAAATTGAAAATGAGAAATCAGAAAATAAACGTATTGTAGCATCCGGCCATTGTTTCTTGAAATTGCGATTGAATGAATGACATTTCTTGTAAGGCAATCTCACTTTTTCATTGTGTAATAGTGATAACATTTACTCTTACCAGTCACAGCTTGTCAAAACAATGCAATTTACCGCTCATTAAAAAGAAATAAAATTAATGTTATACAGAAATGAGTTCAGGCTATTAGCCCGGCCCTCCACAATATTTTCGTTCCTCATGTGTCCCCTGGGAAAAATAATTGCCCAGCCCTGATCTAATGCATAATTTTTTGTTTGTAATTCTCTTAAATCACCCGCTTCCTATTAAACAGAAATGTACGGTGTATGTTGGTAAAAGAAATATTCTGCACTACATTGTCCGGCATAAGCATATTCCAGCCTTAATTAACGAATGACTTTGTTTCCTTATCCGGCATCCGTTGACATAGCCATGATTTTATTTATATAATACTACAATGGTCAGTAAAAGAACTAGATTTTTCCAATTTACAACACTGTAAAACAACAGAAGAAAGTAAGAATCCTTTTCCGCATATAACAGCAAAAGTTTGTTTGTCTTGAGCTGCGTTGCTATTCCCCACCGGAGTTAAGCCAAACTTGGGAGAATAATGCACAAGCAAAGAAAATTCCGGTCGGAGCCCCCTCACCAGAGCAAAAAAGAATCTGCATATATTTCTGTGAGAGTCAAATTTACCAAATTAGGCACAGAGGTTCCCACAATAATTATATCTATGGAAGATTCGATCCGGTAAAAGTTCACCAGGGCTCTGTGATTTTGACGGACCATAACAAGGGCATTGTAATAATTCGCATTATTTTCGCTTTCAAGGTCGAAAATGGATTTAAAAAGTTTGACCCCTACCCTGGCGTAGAAACTGACATTGCATGATTGTAGATTAACTTCACAAAAGTTTCAAATTCTCGTTGAGACAGCACTCGCTCGTCTCCAGAGTGTTAGTTCCATCCAATATGTAACTGTTCAAACTGTTTGAAGTAATAGTCTGTTGTCTGGTAACCTGTTGTCGATTGTGACGTAGTCACCGTCTCCTCAACCATGTCCATCCCGTCATAATTCCATGGCGATGACGTAGACGGTGCGTAAGAAGGGTCATATTCGTCATGGAATAATGCTTCGTTCCATCCTATCTCGTTTATTTTACGTTTTCCGGGGTTTTCCGGTCTGGGAGATCCCATTTCTGTAAAGTCCATTGCTCCTTGCCCGCCCTCTTGGGTCTGTGAGTATACTGGCTGCTCGGGTGGGTAAAAAGTACCCGCTTGTCCCTGATTTGGGGGTGGGTACCCCGTGTAAGGTGGATACCCTGGTTGCTGATATTGGCCATGAGGTGGAGCTGCTGCTGGATAATTTGGATCATAGCCCGCCCCATATCCGGGCCACGTTCCGGGCATAGGTGGAGCGCTTTGGCCATAACCTTGATAAGGTGGGTAACCCGGTGCCCCGCTATATTGAACTGGCTGTCCGTACATTCCTGGTTGTGGGGCTGGGTAACCTAAGTTCTGCTGATATGGATACCCAACATTTGGATCCGAATAGGGGGCGTATCCTTGCTGTTGAGGCATTGGTGGAGGGTAACCAGTTTGCGGACTTGGGTTGCTGGGATAACCACCGTAAGGTCCCGGTTGTGGAGGATAATTATACCCTCCCAATGAGGTATTAGGAGGTTGAGGTTGACCCCATTCGTTAACCCCGCCAGGAGGTACTGGGGCTTGAGGATAGGGGTTGTGGGTTTGCGCTCCTGGTGTTAAAAAAGATTCGACTGATATGTAATAGCTGTTGAGTTCTTGACTCCTATCTATATGCACAGGTGTGATGACCTCTTCTTGCACAGGCACCCGCATTATCTATGTACAACACGTGCTAGTACGTGCTGTGATTTGATAAAAATAGAAAATGATAGTACCATGCAATGATAGGAGTCTGAAAACTTTAAATATCCGGATTTGAGTAGAGTAGAGTAGGTAGGTAGGTAGGTAGGTAGGTAGAAACGACGAAATGATTCATTTCCTCACAGCAAAATGATTAGTGCTGCTATACATTTACTCATCGTATATCACTCTTGACTTTCTTACAGCTTTTAAGTTACATCTGCTTGATGTAACGTTAAACATTAATGAAATACATCGATTGTACATACCTATGTGATCATTCTCGATACAACGCCCAGTTAGCAGACATCTGAAGCATTACTAATAATTTTGAGTTTTGATAATATATATATATTTACTGTGCTTATTATATATTTACTGTGCTTGTATATAAAATACTCCAGTAAATATGTCGGCTCTTTGAATAAAGCCTAATCTAAACTTCTTCGACAATTCCCTGATAAATTACCCAGTACTAAATTAACCAGTAAACCTCCAGACTTCTCTGCAATTGGTTTTAATGCCCGCTAGAGCAGGACCTCGCGTTCCCTCACTTCCTCGTTACATGTTACTGAATTTGCTACATAAACACCTGAACAAGGTTTAATACGCACAAAGTTATCTGTAAAAGAGTCCCTTTACTGCAGCAGTACATTGGTAGTGTGCTTGTCTGTCCTTTACGAACTTGAGACAAACTGGCCGCGTCATTAAAAGCATGCTCCAACGCCCAAGTGCCAACTTGACAACTGTGTTTCGTGACCCCTCAGGCAGTATAAGTGGCGGCTGTATTGCTTCTGGGCTGCGCTATTTTGACTATGTTATGAATACTCAACAAGCATGATACTGAAGTATAGATCACGGGCCTCGAAACTATTTAGTATATCATTTTCGTATATATCCTAATAGTTTATTTTCAATACATTTATAACTGAGTTTTCCTTAAAATTAGAAATTTCTTTCGTAGTTACTACTAACATGCTGAACGTGCGATTGATGTTCGTGCAGCGGCACTGATCAAGCAGCGGTGTAGCTCAGCTGAGTTCCGTATTTACATTGGGTGGTGTAACGACCCGTGCTTACTTTGAATACTTAATTCCCCTCTTATAAACAGTGTCAATGGAAAGTAGAGTGAACTCAGTGAAGTATTCACAGAAAGTATCAACATTTCCCAGTTGACATTAAATAAAAAGATAAAGATTGAAATCCCCTCATTCTATTTTTCCACGAGTCGCCGCCACTAGTCTTACCTATATTCGAGTTGCTTGGGTTTCAGTCTCAACTTTGCAGTATTTATGCTAACTTTGTCAGAGTAAAAGGATTATCTGCTTTAGCATAATAATTATGCACTGAAAGTACGGAACTGCTCTTTTTGAAATACCCACTCACTTTCCTGCATATATTCAAAGTAGTATATACGCATTGATGACAGTTTCTTCCGGGGAAAATTGTTGACAGTACTTTGGTGCCTCAATTGTACAATTCACAAAAGTCCCAATTGTATCCTAAATGATTCATACAACTGAATAAAAAAACGCCCACGTCCATACGTATCGTTGTGTAATGTGATATTATCAAACGATACAGTGCTGTTGAAACAACACCCTTCAAACCTATATTTAGAAACAGAATGGGGGGTGCTAAATTCTTATACCTGTGAAGCAAGTCGCATATATTATTTACAGTTCATAATCTCCATTAGATGATAAGCGATTATTATTCCTTGACCTTTCTTGACTCTTCATGCGCCTGCGCAGTCTGAATCCACATCTGTATAACTGATTAGACTTGATCTTGAATTTGATATTTTATAATGCGAAGCGAATTCATTTCCGAAACCCAACTGCGGTTAAATATTTTCCAATACTCAGCTAACCGGTGCTTATTGTTACATAGTTATGAGAAGGGGTCTGAACAGCGTTACGCAACATATTATGTTCGTTATGATATATGTATAGGAAATGATCCATTTGATCCATTCACGCGTTATAGAACTGAACACTAGCTAACACTAACTACCCTACCGTATTAGTTATATCTGATATAAGTAAGTTGAACAGTGATACTGTATTTCCTGACAGTGGTGCTACTGCTAAATATTTACTGCAATTTATTCCCAAGCTTGGCTTTAGCGTCCTATGGCAACCTGATCAGACGTTTGAAATTTGAGCTGCTGCTGTTTTCTTGGCTTTTAAAAATCAGCTTCACTGTTTATTAGCATACGTTTAGATAGGAAAAAACTGCTACATTAATTTACACAATACTGAGTTATGTGTCACTTTTATTAAGTATCTTTTGGATTGCGAATAGTCACTGGAGGCAAGCTGCGTTACAGCATTAGCCATAAAACTTTCTATTCTGTTATCGAAACAGTCGCTCATCTATTGAAAATGATCAGTAGAGCGTATCGATACGGTCTAGTAACTTCTTTTTATTACGTCAACAGTGCAGATAGACGATGACGTCGTTTGTTAGAATGTCGTGGATTTGTATTTTAGACATATTGGGAGTTGCAATAAAAGTGTCAGTGGTGTAATAGAGGTTTCTATGTATAAATCTCTGTAAATCCGACAAAACAGATACTACGGTATGATCCTGGAACCAAGTATGCTGGATATTCCATGTTCAACGTGTACGGCCCGTTTTTTATCATTTTTTTTCATTTAAAAAACATTCTTTGACATTTTAGACATATTGGAAGGTGTAATAAATGTGTCAGACGTGTAACAGAGGTTTTCCAGCCAAACTGATACTATGACAGGGCCTGGAACCAAGGATATCGGATGATCGTTCGACCTGTGAACACGTAATATTATCGAGCACATAAATATTATATTCTCATTCACCTGTTTATTATACAACAAAGCCACGATATGATTGCTTACATTCTTCTGTCATAAATCATGTAAAATCGCTGTTCTCCTCGCAAAGTCGACTATGGCCCTTGGCGTTCGGTTTTTCTTAGAACTCTTGTATATTTTGATTCAACATTTCGATACATAATGACACATAATAAAGATTTGTTTAGATACCTGAAGCAAATGTAGTCTATAACTCTATAACATGGCACGATCAAGCACTGAAGGTATTGCAGGTGGTGCTACTTAAAAGGGTTTGAGACTAGAGATTGATGATGTATGTGAAGTGCTGCACCCATGGTTTGCAGGTATTGCACGTGCGCCACTTACACAAACTTTCTGTGGGAACCAGACAAGCTGTCAGATTTTGTAAAAAATATGCATAATGGATAGCAAGGAATGTGCAGTTGTAATTTCCACGTAGTTGATTGAAAGATGAACGAAGTTGATTCGTATTTTTGAGCTGATGTTATGTTGAAGTAAACTAAAAGGCGGGTTTCAGATCAACAGTTCAATTTCAATGCACGTCATAGGTGCTCCTTTCTTTCGGTACGCCATTGTTCAAGAAAACGTGTTCGAAACTAAAAGTTTTATTAAGACATATCGTATTGGATACATTCCGAGACCATAATTCATCGCGCGCCGGAGTTGTTTTTCTTGACTTGCAATAAAACAACAACACTGCGGATAAAGAACGGTTCAAGTTGGAGGGTTACAAACTGTTTTCAAATGTGCTGAAGTGTCTGCAGTTGGCTTCCCTCCCGGTTGTTAACGATTCCGCAGAAGTTTGTGTACGCGGTTCGTGATGCTGTGTTGTACGTAGTGAGGCTACCCACGATGTATTAGAATAACAAGGTCTGATAGTTGCGAATGGAGTTAGATAACATGATAAAGTTTCAGGAATATATATACTATATATTATATAGTGATAGAAGTTCCGGTTAGCTCCAATTGATATTATTTTCCCGGCAAAATTCCTTCGGTTTGCTTTCCTGGTCCTTGGTCGACTCAGATTCAAATGAATATTCAGATAGCTTCAACTTGGAGACGTTATTTCATTGTGTAGTATTGTAAAGTAAATCATCGTGTTTTGTAGTAGATTTTGTGTCAATTCTCTGCCAAGTAAGGAATATGTAATCTTCGGAGAAATTTATTATGAGTACTTGCAATACCTGACTTGCCTAGTCTCGAGTCCAGGTTTCTTCGACTGAAAAATACTTTAAAATTACCAATTCGACTCATAGTAAAGTAATTGGATTTTTTTAAAGATCAACCAATACTTTAGTATACTGTAGTACTATTTTCTTTTGCTGTTTTCGCTGGAAAAAAACTCTCATCGTGCACTTTGACCGTAGAACGTGTAAATGAGCTGATGCTCTGTTTGTTGAGTCTACGAAAGGTTAGCCCCATATTACAGTATTAGTTACGACCATATTTTCTGGGAAGCAGAAAGGTCATGATATAAAAGGCAGTGAAAATGAAAGAGAGGATGTGAACAGCGCTACGTGATCCATTTGTTATAATGACATGATGAATACTTTATTTTATTCCCTTGATCTACAATTGAACGCTGTAGGGTCGTTCGCCCCGATTGAGCAGATATTCACGATTTTAGACACTAAATAATCTTACAAGCACCAAGATACCTATTTCACATGAGCTCAAAATGGTCTTATTTACTTTTTCTGGCGAATGGGTTTACAATATAAATGTTAGTGGATGATAGTCCCTTGCCATCACTGAAAAAGCGAAATTCATTTTTTGAGTTTTTTGTCGAAAGAAATAAACTTATCCTTATTGGAATAGCACTTCACGAGAAGGTTAAGCGACTTCTTCAGTAATTGGTGAAGTCTTAACCTTTGACATTGAGTCGTAGATAACATCTTTTCCTATTCTATTTGCGTCCATTTCTTAGTATCAGATTTTCAAGTTCCCTGTTGGCACTTTACGCGCAGACTGATGGGAGTAAATCAGTGGCTTTATTTGAAGCAGTTTTCAGTTGCTCAGGCGTATAAATTATTCTTGCAACTCGACGTATCGGAGTTTGTTTTAAACTATAAACTTGTCAGTTTTAACATAAACGACAGTGTTATACGTGCAATAAAATTGCCTGTATTCTTCATGTAATACTAGCAGTATTTCCAAACGGGTTGAGATGCTTTATAATGTATTATTAATAGTTCGTATTCTCCGTTAGCTGTTACTCTGCTCCTACTCGTATTTTTTACGCGCCTGCGACATCTGACTCCATAATTGTATAACTGATTAGACTTCATCTCAAATTTGGTAGTTTGTTATGGAAAGCTGAAACCCAAGTGCAGTTATATAATATTTGTATGAGATTTCACGGCCTATTTCAGGCGAGTAGAGAGTATCGTTCACACTGCAGTAGTAGCAATATTCAGGGCTAGCGTTATCATCAGACCGACTAGTCTAGTAGTGTGATCTTTCCGAAAACGCGGTTACGTCTGGCTAGGTTAGGGTAGCATACGTTTTTCGGAGGGACTGACACGCCAATTCGATCCCCATATTGTGCTCAGAGATGCGCCTGGATTGAGACAACACTCGCAGACAACATTAGTTCAATCCCGGGCACCATACACATGTGTACTTATTTCAAAAAAATTTTATTATAAAGTTTATGAATAAAAATCTATCGCCTCAGGGTTATATAGGTATATGTATAATGTAAACACTTCTTGTTTTGCACAGATTGTTATATATTTTACATAACATAAAATCATCGTGTTGTGAATTCTGATGAAATGGATGATCAGAAAAAACATGTCTTTCCTCCTGTTGTGGTTTTACAAAGTCCTCGTTTGTCAATAACTGGATTCATCAATCAAGGATTCAGGAACGACCAAGGCGTTACAACGGGCTTGGAGAAACGGGTATGTGCTACCGTAAACATAGATAGAACTATTTATACGTACCTAAGGTACTTGCTAGCTATATGAACCTAGCAAAAAGAGAAGCTACGAAATCTAAGAATTCTGCAGAGAAAATTAGACATCAATGTTTATAGTGACTTTTGAGACACCCTGAATACAATCTGTCCTACTTTGGAGTTCCTCCTCTAACTAGATTCCTCATATGGGGTTCCTCTTCGGATTGGATTCCTCCTATAGAGTTCCTCCTCTGTCTAGATTCCTACTTTGTAGTTCCTCCTCTGACTATACTCCTCCCATAGAGTCCCTCCTCTGACTAGATTCCTCCGGTGTAGTTCCATCTCTGACTAGATTCCTCCTTTGGAGTTCCCACTGACTAGATCCCCTCCTTGGAGCCGAGTCTCCTATTTAAAAATTCCTGAATTAAAGGATAATTATTTGTGCGTTGAATCCGACAATATATTCCTCTGAATCGGAGTTCTTCCTTTTTTTTCAGGAGGTTGTCTCGGAGTCAGAC
>QRAM01000623.1:0-40694 GCA_013436055.1 Halocynthia roretzi | reverse complement strand
TGAAATGAAAATTTAACAAAACCAAATTGTGTAAGTTAATGTTAATGGGGTGTTTAGAAAATATAAGCGGCCCGACAAATTGTTTGCTCAACTGCATGCGGCCCCTCCCTATAAAGTTTTCCAACCCCTGTCTTCGATGTTATTGGAGAACTTATATATTAGATGTTTTATAACAGGGCTTCCCAACCTTTTTTCGTTGTGGAAGCGATGATTTAGCCAGTTTGCTGCTTAATATAACTACTAATTCGTGATGTACTTAGTATTTGATAAAAAAGCTTACAAGGATACCACTTTCCTATTAAGTTTATATCAGTTTATCAGTTTTTTGGACCCTTCGTAATCGTGATATTGACCGTTGGGAAGCCTTGTCCTAGAACAGGGCTTCTTAAACCTTTTGGGCTGCGCCCCCTTTACATCTTTGAAAAAAATTCACGCCCCCCGTGGCATGGACCGCAGCTCCCCGCGGGCCGCACAAATTCAGTTCACGGGCTGCACTTGGCTCGCGGGTAGCTTGCACTTGGCTACACACCTCTGATTATTAAATAATCAGTAAAAATTTTAATTTTTTTTAAAGCTCTTTCCTTTATTGGCATTCAACGCCCCCCAGCAAATCCTGCACGCCCCCAAAAAAAGGCGCGCACCCCAGTTTAAGAACCCCTGTCCTAGAAAAATGCACGAACAAACGTCGGCTATTAATTTCTCTATGTTACCTCCAGGAAAAGGAGCGAGTGGAGAGGAACGCAGCGGAGCTTTGCGCAACGCGGAAGATTTTATCACGGAAAAAAGTTACAGCGAAGCAAGTACAATCGTTATCATGAACGAGGGAGAAGAAACAGCGCTGTTCAAACAATATTTCTTAGAATGGAAAACAAAAGAAGAAATTGAACGGACGTTTGGTGAACAATACAACAGAGAGAAAGCGGCTCAGAACGATCAGGTATGACGTAACTATGACGAAATAAACACGCCCTCAAGGGGTCAGCAGAGCCGTTTTAGAGGGACTGTGAAGTATACTGAATGAAATAAACAAATAAATACATTTTTAAGTTACTTTCCTAGTTTACTATAATAATGTAATATTAAAAATGAGTTCACACGTGAACAGGAGAAACCTCAAAACACCATAGCAATAAATTATTTTAACTGGAAGACGAAAATTAATACATTTTTTTATAGGAACGCGAATCATTGAAAATTTTTCAGGAGACCGCTACGCATTTTTTTTAAGTTTGAGAACCACTGCTATAAAGCCTTCCTTAAGTGTGAACGTGAGCGTTACACCACATGGTCGTTAAGTGAGGAATTCTTTATTGTTGACAGGTCAAGAGTGACATGGGCAAAGGCATGAACCGGAGGAATTCTTCCAAATACAGAATGGTGGATAATGGAGGAGGAAAGGTATTGCTTACCCAATCAGTTTTGTCTGGGGTTTAACCCCGGTTTAAAATTAACCGCATGTTTATACCAGGTTGAAATCTGGCGGGTTGAAGAAACTTTGGTTCCGGTTGACCCCGCGAAATACGGGATATTTTTCGCGGGCGATTGTTACGTCATTCTCTACACTTATCAAGTAAAAAGACGAAGTCAGTTCATGATTTATATATGGCAAGGTGAAGATTCAACTATGGACGAGGTAAGATGGAGTTTATGTTGTTAATTGTTATCAGCTGGGTCTGATTTATAAGGTAGCAATTGTCCCGAGCTCCCCTTCCAGAGGACCCTCAAGACTAAACACCTCCTTTATGTAAAATGTAGTTTGAGTAAGGCACCACAACACTCACTATGGTTTGTATTACCATCTAAAAATTGTAGATAAGTTATTCTTACAGTCAATAAAATTAAGTAAAAATAAAATCAGAAATCTTCTTTAGAACCTAACTTATTTTTTGCGGTTGCGGTTTATCATTCATTTCAGTTCATTTGTTATTTAATCTCTATGTTGAAGATCGCCAGAAATCTAAACTCGGTCCTGGTTATATAATGTTGTTCTAGGTTTTGTTTCCGTAATTTTCCAAGTATTACACGCATTTTTCCCTTATATTTATAAGTCGTATTATGATAGATAGAGAAACTTTTAGATAAGTGCCGGCAAAGTGCGAGTTGCTCTATGATGGTAAAATGGCTCAATATAGCAGCAAGACATAATACAGAGCAAACAACGGTCAGAAGAACATTTAAATCAGTGGTTCTTGACCCAATTGGAGGTACCGAACCCTGCAAGCTTTATCAGTGCATTCACCGAACCCTTCGTTATCGAAAAAATGAAATATGATTTCTTTATAACAGAGGTATATATTTTTTAGTGCACAAATGAATCATGCATCAGTTGCACACAAAATCATTGTGTTCAAAGAACGTTGATGAATGATTTTTTTTCGTTAAAAATGGTATTGTTGAAAAAAGTCTTAAAATTCTTGACCTCTGCCGAATCCCTGAGAATGACTCATCGAACCCCTGATGCGTGAATTAACCTTAGCGTTCTCAACTGCTGTTCGTATTTTACTGTTAATATGAACATTTTCCATGTATATAGAGCGCACGTATTCAGGCTTGTGTTTGATGGTTAGTAGGTGTGAGGGAAGCGCAATTTGAAAGGTACCTTTGATCACACTGACTTGAAATTTGACTCAAAGTTGGGGTGCGTATTATACATGGGTATAGAGGCGTTAACTAACCTTAGCGATCTCTACTGTAGTGGGTAGTATACTGTAGCACTTTAATATCAAAGTAAAGTACGAAAACTTTCGAAAACTTAATTATTTTCTCACGATGCTGTAGAGACGGAATCAAGTAAAATTTAAATAATCTAATTCATTTACGTCATTTTCGGTAGGTGACGTCATCAGTCGTTTTCGCCGAAGAGCTCGACGAGAAACACAGCGGAAAGCCGGTTCAGATAAGGGTGAAACAGGGTAAAGAGCCCCCGCACATGCTGATTTTATTCAAGGGAAAGCCAATGATTGTTGTCAGCGGCGGAAGAAGTCAATACGAACAAGACAAAGGCATAACTGAGACTGCACTGTTCCATGTTAGTATTTAGTAATTACACCAGGGACCCCTGGGGCCCGACACAATTCAAATTATGGATGGTGGATAGTATACACATTAGCTTTCTTATTTTCAAGCAAAAATATAGGTACCACAAGCAGTAGATTATATGTAAAGAATATATTTAAATTATTGAATTTTTTTTGCCGGAATGTATATTATCCTATTCTTTGGCACTATTGCGAATGCAATAGAAGATAGAAATACTATCTGAATATAGAAATTCGTGGAGGTCCATCTACCTATCAGGAACAAGCTTATACTTTTGGTATTATTTTAATCATTATTACAAGTTGGGAAAACTATTTTGAAAAGATCTCAAGATAGGCTAGCTTGCCCCTTTACTTTCTACGTCCATTGGTTCAGAAGTCATTGAAATTTCTTGTGTTATATCTAGGTTCGTTACACTGGAATTGGTGGTCGCGCGATACAAGTTGGAACAAAGTCAAATAATCTCAATTCAAACGACGCGTTTGTTCTTAAGACAGCGAAGAAATGTTGGATTTGGATCGGCATCGGGGCATCTGAATATGAAACAGAGGCAGCTGAATATGTAGCTGGTAAGTTGGTCGGGGCTGGTCTGGGCTGGGCTGGGCTGGATTTACGCACTTGTGGGCCCCAAGATAAACTCATTGGGCCCGAAAATTTAAAGAAATGTTTGCATTTTTTAGTATTTAAATTGATTCAATAATTATTATATCTACGTAACATTAACAGCACTTGATATATAAAACTATGCAACTATAAAACATCACCAATACCACACTTACTCCAACCACACTTACAGCACAGTGCTTTAGTTTTTGAGACAATTGCTACGAGTACAATCTATGTAACGTTAACAACATCACAGAGACTTAACCGATAAAACTCGCTAACAAATGGATTATAAACACAGTTTACATTACGAACATCACCAATATCACACCTACAGTACAGTGTCTTAGTTATTGAGATAATTGATACGTAAGTAAGAGCTAAATACGGTCGGGTAAGTCTAGTAAACCCTTGCTAAATCGGGATGCTTCATACATCACGCCTTACGTGTCATACATGTGCGACTTACTGACAATACGACTCCTATCATACTTAAATCGTAATATTTAAAACAATTACGACTTTGAACAACAATTTACGACTAAGGTACGTTTATTCGGGAATCTACTATGCAGTAATTTCCGCCTTGACGTCATTTCACGTATTGCGTAACAGGTAAAATAAGCACAATTTCTCCCACCAAACTGAAAGAAGGCTCAGAGAAAAATGATTTTTGGAAAGTCCTAGGCGGGAAAACACCGTATGCAAATCATCCACGACTGCAGAGGAAAGAAGAAGACAATCCGCCAAAACTGTTCCAGATATCGGATGCAACAGGTAAATATGGCGGATGGAAATATAGATGGTCTAATTGTTTACACGTTGCGGATGGCAGATCTTGGGAACGTCCAGAGCTTGAACACAGCAACTGTTCATAGTTTTTTTTTGAGTTAAGTTCTCAAAGATGTGAGGCTGAGAGGACTGGGCTTTGAATATTTAAATGACGCACATCCTAACGATAGGTTCCCTGACTTAACAAATAAAACTAGTCAACAAATGGATTATAAACACAGTTTACATTACCAACATCATCAATACCACTCCTACAGTACAGTGTCTTAGTTATTGAGATAATTGATATGTAAGTAAGAGCTATCTACAATCTTTTGCCTGGCCGAATTCAATTAAATATCGTTCGGATTATTCAAAATTAAGATTTGGAATGCAAGATCCAGATTTACTACTGCCCGGAATGTTCTAATCTTATTATTATCATAAATTTCAGGGCAATTAGTCATCGACCAAGTTCCCGGTGAATTCGTACAAGGTGATCTAAGTGAAGATGACGTCATGATGCTGGACGTGTGGGATCAAGTATTTATCTGGATTGGAAATGGCGCGAACGAACGAGAGAAGCGGGAAGGACCTATGTATGTCGTCATAATTCATTTCTTACTATTTATAGTTACGTCATAAGTAGAGTAGTCCTTTTAATCATTTTTTTTTTGGAAACTCGTTAAAATTGTTTCACCTTCACAATAATCGGGACTGTAACAAGATATTGTTCGAAGTCCGGAACGATTATTCCCATTAGAAATAATGGAAAGTGAATTAATCCGTTCCCAGACTCTAATCCAAACCCATTTGGATGAGCTTAAACAGCAAATACACATAATTATCTCTGTAAGCCAACACTCTGTACACTCTATGCATTTACTCATGAACATTATAAGGTGAAGACTTGATACTGAGTCCTAGTTACAGTAAGTCATTGCTAAGCCAGAATACTCCGTGCATTATGCCTTAAGTGAATGTACGACTTACAGACAATACGACTCCTATCATCCTTAAATCGTGATATATAAATCCTATTGCGTTTTTTAGTCTCTTTATACTGTCATATACGATAATCCAAATTATGACTTTCCAGATTCGCTCAAGAATATCTGAAAAATGACCAGAGACCGAGGGATACGGATGTACCGCTCGTCAAAGTAACCCAGGGCAACGAACCCCTGGATTTTTCGGGATTTTTTCCCAACTGGCACAAGAATTTCGTCTACGGAGGAAACCTTCACTTTTTTCATTTTTAAATCATGACCTTAACCAACATGTATGACCTCGACATTTCATATTGTTACTGATTGTTACATTACAATGTACAAACTATTTACGTCATAAGTCCATATAGGCGTAGAGCTTTGAATGACCAAGGTAGGAGAGGATGACTATATAAGAAGTTACATGCTAGTCATTTTAGTCAGTAAATTAAATAAAAATAATATTATTACGCGTTAGTACGTTCTATCCCTCGGAAATCGCAGCTGTGTTTGCAAGATTGCGCTATTTCTAACTATCTATTACGTATGTATGCGCCCACTTACGTAAAGAGAACGTTTTTATCTGTAGTTTGCCGATAACCAAGAAGATTATGAATATATGAACATGCAGTTGGAAACAGCACGAGATAAAACTTATCAGGAACAAGTTTATCTGAGATGTAATTTACAACAGTATTTACTTCATTGTACTACTTATAATAATTCATACATAACTGAATACATACATAAGTTAATACATTACTGAAAAGTTTTATCAAGTCGAAATTAAACTTCAATTTCCTTCAATAAGAAATCCGAGATATAATATATGCATTATACTAGTATACACAGCTATTCTATTGTACTACTACTGATAGTTCATTCATTCTAGTTGGTACATTATTGAAACAACTTCAATAAGCAATCTAAGGTGATTTTAGCTTTGAATCTCTAACACCTTCAATAAGCAAGATGTAATTTGTATATATAGCAATCTATGATAAGAAATTATATTCCTATGACCTAACCTTGAATATCGCGTACGGCCATTTTAGTTTAAATATAAAAATCTATCAACTTCTCACTGTCATAAACGGTTAACGAAAAAACCAACAAAAAAAGAAAAGCGAAAATTGAACACATCGGATAACAAAACTGCTTCTAACACAGCACACAACTACAAACATTGCGCCATAGAAAATCCTGCAATCCTTAAACGCATATGTAGGTAGAATTTGTATGATATATCTGACATTAGGCTGCTATGAGATTAGCTTATCACTACATGGCTAAACCATGATTACAATCTGTCTGAATAACTTATCACTGAATTAAAGCTCAGCTAAGCGTTACATAAGGATGTATAGATTGTTTACACACAAATACAACCAAGTAAGACTTATTACTCACAATTTGCGATTGTCCTTGTGGTGAACCAGTCCATGCAGTTGCAGAATTCATTGTAATTCTATAATATCTATTTGCTACAAGAATAAAACAGAGAGTTCAGTAAACCACTGACCATTTTCATAATACAAGGTATATTCCTGCATCTGGTGGTATAATAGCGATTGGTGTAGAAATCTCTAGCGCTATCGGTACAATCCCCCAGACGATCCTATCTGAGTTTGCGGAAATATGGCGGCTCCAGAACCAGATTAGCGGTTCATAGTTTTTGCTATTGTATCAGCACGATATTAGTACTATTGCATGATGTAATATGACCAGTCAATGGTTTTAGTAGTATTGTGGAATTGCCCACCTTCATCATGCTGTCTGAACATACACAAACATCGATAATTGTAATAGAAGGTACATGCTTGTTATCTTAGTCAGTAAATTAACTAATAGTGCGTGTTATTACGTTCTACCACTAAATATCGCGACCATATTTTCATGATTGCACAATTAATAGCTACCTATTGTATGTCAGCGTGTACTTGCGCAACGCAAGGAGAACGTTTTGATCTGTAGTTTGCCGATAACTCAGAAGATTATGAATATATGGACGTGTAGTCGGAAACAGCACGAGATAAAACTTATCAGGAACAAGTTTACAATTGTTTTAGTATTATTTTAGTCGTATTTACAGGGTAAGCAAACTACTCTGCTAAAATTGCGGCGTTTAGGCCTTTCCTCATCAACCTGCTATCTAAACACAGATAATAACTTCAGAATTTATAACTTCTACCTCGCTCTGAATAAAATAGCAGCCGCACGCTCTGAAACTACACTCCAAATGACCAAAGAATGATTTCTTAAACGTAAATTTCATTTCATTGGATGACGCGGGGTCTGAATCGGTGTGAAAGTAATCAAAATTAATTATTAGAAGCAAAAAAACAATTAATTATTATCTTGCGCAAGTTGAGCGCAATAGAGCGAATCCTGTTCAGCTACTAGAGGGTAATTTAAGGTGAAGGAAGTGCACCACGGAACAGTAATCCTATATTGCTTTACTCTTCCTCTTGCAGATCCTTTTTAAAACGTAAAATGTCGCAACGAAGTGTTGCAACAGTGGTAGTGGGTAGATCATTTTGACTTGGTCATTTGAAAGTAGCTCGCATGCTGAAAAAGTGTGGCCACACCTGGTCCAGACCTTTCAAGCAAACCAGTGTCTAAGTAACGATTTTCTATTTTCTATTTTCTATTCTATATAGTAGGAATGAATCAAAGTACATATCAAGTCATTTCCTATGCACATGTAACAACCAATATAGTATAACGTGTAATGCATAGTGAAATATTTACATTAATGATGAATTATGATGATTGAGTATAAAATACCAGAGGGGGCTCTAGGGGGCAGGATCTCATTTAATATAACCCCTATATCGCATTCTCTATCGTTTACTGAAACAACAGAGTCAAAGAAATTTGAAAAATTTATACCACAACAATCATACAGATTATTTTATGAATTATGATTGCCAAATTTATCCTTCCATTTGTGCTGCTTTTTATTTTGCTTTCAATGAAAACAATTACTGGCGCTCATTTCATTTTCTATTTGTTGCTGTAATACTGTAAATGAGTGAGGTCTGTGTATGATGTCATATTGGTGATTTATGATATCACAACGGGCAATCAACATCATTGTTTTCAACATAAACCGTCTTCAGCTGGGTGAAGTATTCAACCGTGACCATTCCATTCTCTCTCCCGATCCCGGATTTTTTGAATCCTCCGAACGGAAGCTCGATCGGATATATATTATAATTGTTGATGTAACAACTGCCAGCTTTGATCTTTGCTACCACCCGGTGGGCTCGTTTCAAATCCCTGAAATGGAAAATCAAGACTTGTTCAAGACAGATTCAAATAGTGTTTACACATTGCATCGAAAAAGATATACAGTCGTCGTCGCTATATCGCAGATTCACTTATCGTGGATTCACTTCATCGCGGATTTCATTTAATATTGTATTGTATGTATTTTAATGTAATATTGTATGTATTTTATTTCTTGATAAATGCCGTGCCGTACAGTACTAGTATGTTTAAGCGATAAAAGTTTGAAAAAAATTAAATAACAGATCAAATGATTGTAAGAAAGGTTGATAAGGTAAATAAGAGTGTGTGAATGATTTATAATGGTTTGAAATAGGTTTAAATAAATTCAAATAATTAAATAAATATGTGGTTTCTACTTCTCGGATTTTCACCTATCGCAGGAGGCTCTGGAACGTAATCCCCGCGATAGGACCTCATATATAACCAGGCATTGAAAACTTGTTTGACAAAATTATAGAGACTATACCTTGTGAATACACCAGCAGCGAGACCAAATTTTGTATCATTTGACCTTGCAATGACCTCATCTTCCGATGCAAATGAATAAACATTCATGACCGGACCAAAAACTTCTTCTCTTGATATTTCCATTTCATCTGTTGGTTCTAAATGTAAAACATGAAATTTAGATTGAAGGGAAAAAATATATAGGATGTCTCAAATGTCACTATAAACATCGATGTCTATCTTCCTTTTTTTGATTTTCGTTGAATCTCAATTAACTTTGACATTAAATCAAGAGCAGTCTTTCAGAATTCTTTAGGTATTTAATCTTTAACTCGATCCCTAGTATTATGGTGATGTCAATAACACTAGAAAGGAGGTGCAAAATCATAGCCTTGCAAGAGGATCTCCGATCACCAACCGAATTTTTCGACTATAGAACTATTGTAGCATTCAATTCTATATCATGCGAATGGATCAAAGTACATATCATGTCATTTCCTATACACATGTAACAACCAATATAAGATGTCGCATAGCTCTGTTTAGATCCCTTCCCATGTAGCAATAAGTATTGGTTATTTCAGTAGTAGAAAATGTTTAACTGCAGCTGGGTTTTGGTCATGGTTTTCTGTATTAAACTAGTAAATTCAAGATGAAGTCGGATCAGTTATACCAGTGGTTCTCAAACTGGGGTTCCGCGAAGCCGTTTTAAAGGGACCACGAAGTACATTGAATTGTATTAAATGAATGTAATGAACAAAAAACTACATTTTTAAGTTACTTTCCTAGTTTACTATAATAATATAATAATAAAAATGAGTTCACACGTGTTCGAACTTGAGCAATCTTGAACCACCATAGCATTAAAGTAATTTGATTGGCAGTCCAGCGTCATAATAATTCACTCTATTTTTTATGGGACCGCGAATCATTAAAAAAAATGTAGGGGACTGCTACGCAATTTCTTTTTGAAAAAATTTGAGAACCACTTAGTTATACAGATGTGGAGTCAGACTGTGCAGACACTATGTTTAGCGGATTCAATTTGTAAATATCTGCAATAATGTTATTCCATAAACTTACTTATAATACATGGCGATATATACTTTCCTCGCAGCTTTGCGTCACCAGGAGTCACATATTCTCCTCCACAAAGAATCTCAGCATCCTGCGATAACAAATTTTAAAATTTCAATATTCAGCTTCTATGCTGTATGCTGCATAATTTTATTAGGGAAAAAGCCTCTTACTTCTTTCTTTGCACGTTCAATGAACCCCATCACTTTATCAGCATGGTCCCGATTAATCATCGCACCCATGCGGGTATCTTCCAACTGCGGATCGCCATGCTTGATTGCTTTCGTACGCTTGATGAGTTTGGTCAAAACTTCATCGAAGATTGATTTGTGAATGAAGACCCGAGTTCCGTTGGAGCATACCTTGATTATACAAATTGTGACATTGTTTATTTGAGACAGATGCGGATTAACATTGTACACAGTATAGTACGAGGCTATATTAAAAACCCTCTTAACCAGTACTCAAAAGGAGCTCTGTTTACTACTTGTCAGGAGTTTACAACACTAGGCTCTTGATGTGCATGTATTACCGTATTTACAGTCTTATAAGAAGAACTTTTTTTCCTGGAAAATTACCCTAAAAATTACCGTGCGTCTTACCATTGTAACCACTCTTACTACTTTCCCAACAAAAAAATCCAGGTAATTATAGGGTGCGTCCTACCACTTGTAGCATCTTATGAGACAGCAAATATTACAATACATGCATTAACTAGTGACTATAGTACTGGTGGTAATATTTGGTTAACCTTGTATCAGGAAAATCCAGTTATCAGACAACCCTCTGGTTCCAGTGGTCCCAGATATTTACTGTATTGAGAATACCATAGTAGGTAATGTTGCTAACTCCCGGCCTGTAACTTGTTCTGACAGCCAGGTAGGAACAAGACCATGAAATGACCAGAAATCGTAATTTACCTGTCCCTGTGTGAGAAAATTTGCCATCAGAGCTCCATTGACAGCGTTTTCAATGTCGCAATCTTCGAATAGGATCAGCGGCGATTTCCCTCCGAGTTCAAGGGTCACATACTTGATCCCAGATGCACAGGAGGTCATGACCTTTGACCCGGTGTCAACGCTTCCAGTAAATGTAACTTTCGCAACATCCGGATGACTTGTCAAATAATTTCCAGTTGATCCTCCACCTAAGATAACAGAGATGTGTCTGTACATAAAACATTCAACTCTGACCTCTAAATAATTATATAATTCTGATGTTAATTATAAGAACACAATATACAGGGCATCAATGACAATGTATATCATGCTACTTTATAGCATCATATCCTGTTAAAGTTAGTTTAGTATTTCTGTTTTACCTTGAATAACATTATACAGCCCATCTGGCAACCCAGCTTCATGATATATTTCACCAAGAGCGACAGCTGACAGAGGAGTAAATTGTGATGGTTTGAATACAACTGAATTCCCTGAAAAATGAGAAAATATATCAGTAAATATACTTAGGCTATAAGCCAGTAGTACATGGTTACCTACACCACTATATTCCACTATGTAATCAAGTTATATAAAGCATACGATCTTCTAGATGATGTAATGCAAGTATCAATACATAGTATAAGTCTTGAACCTCAGACTACTACATCGAATCCCCCTGAGAATCTGTATATATATAAACCAGTAGTACATACGCAGATAGATTCTGCTATATAAACGAGCTGATTCATGGTATTCATTAATTGAGCTGAACATAGCGAGCAGAAGAACTGATTACATGACCAGCAAGGGACTCAAAATAGTGAGAATTTTCAAAATGGTTCGAGTCAGGTTCAGGCGAATTTCATAACAGTAATATATTTGTTATTGTGAACAGCAACAAGTCGGCAAAATGAATTTGTTGGTAATTATAATAACATTTCTGTGGCTTGCTGCATTGCTGCAACGCACAGTTGTCGACGCAAGTCCTTTATGTCATTCAATGCAACTTGTTATGAATCAATACTGCAACGCAGAAGACCAAAGCGTAGCAAACCAGCAACGAGTTGTTGAAGGAAGAAGGGGAAAAGCAGGACCCCGGGGTCCACCTGGCGAGGTCAATTATACTTTGGTCGATGAGAATATAAAGGAGAGATATCGAGGTAACTAGAATGAAATAGTATTCCACATAAATAAGCTGTTTCCAAGTCGTGTGAATGAATCATATTAATTTTTCCAAACATATAATAGCTTGCTAGCAATATTTAGTTCTCTTCCCCCGACATAACTATGTGGCTGTAAACATCGTCTGTTATGCTTCCGTAACCCCGAGGATAGTTTCTATTTGACATCTTCGATTCAATTTTTCGATCGAAGTATACCGTTTTGTTTTTGTGACCTTCTGATTATTGGACAACGATTGTGGACTTTCCTTGCTTGTTAGCACGAGTGTATTCGTAGTGTCAATACAACAGTGTAAAAATAACCAATTCTCAATAACACAAGATGCTTCACTGGTGACTTAAAAAACTACAGGAGTTCCAATACAATACTAAAATGAAAACATTTTCTTTATAAGAATTTGAAGTGAAAATGGAAAATAAAACTGAGAGAAGACTTGAACTTCACACCAAACAACTGGAGAGCAAGGTAAAGGAACTCAAAATCGAATGGGAAAAAAAGGAAAATGAAACTGAGAAAAGACTTGAACTTCACACCAACCAACTGGAAAGCAAATTAAAGGAACTCGAAATCAAATGGGAAAAAAGTATTTCCAAAAATATCTTTTACATTACTTATTAACTGGGGCAATTATAACTTAAAATAAATTAATTCTCAGGATTTAATTCCCTCTTAACTGGATGTGAAAGAGTGAACAAGTACTTAGCTTTATCCTGGAACGGAACTGGAGGAATTTTTAACATTTATCCTGATAATCCACAACAAAGCATCGAGGTTTATTGTGACCTAACAAGTAACGGAGGTGGTTGGACTGTAAGTTGAATTTTTGACCTTAGGTTTTCATCAACTGGTAAAAATGCTAATCAGGATATTTTGAACCAGGTTTTTCAAAGACGAATGGACGGCTCAGTGGATTTTTACAGAGGATGGAACGAGTACGTCAATGGGTTTGGAGAAAAAGACAAAGAATTTTGGCTTGGTGGGATATTGAGAAATATCTCAAAGTAAGTTAAGATTGATATTAACAACAATGCTGATTATTTTAAGGTTTGGAAACAATTCATCAACTGACAAAGAACGGAAACTATGAGTTACGTGTGGACATCGGTGACTGGGAAGGAGAGAGAAGATATGCACAATATGGGTCAGTAGATGGCAGCAACGAGACTCTATAGTGACCACAATAATGTTGTATAATTAAATATCGCGAGATAATATTTTGCCTCCCCTCTCCCTCCTGCCTTGATACGCCAATAAATATTATGCGCATATGAATTAACATTCACGAGTGTATATAACTATTTATTGCAATTATAACTTGACTTTTGAGAATTTACGACTCGACTTGGGAAAAACTAGAACGAACGACTCAAAAAGTTTATTTCTTGAAATAACAATGATTTATTTTCCAGAATATTTTCCATCTCTGGTTCGAACGACAATTACAGATTAACTGTCGGTGATTACAGTGGAACTGCGGGAGATTCGCTCGACTATCACAATGGACAACAATTCACAACGAAAGATCGAGATAATGATGGACATGCGAGTAGAAACTGTGCTGTATCATATACAGGGGCATGGTGGTACAATGCTTGTCATATTTCTAATCTAAACGGTGTTTATCTTCTTGGAGGAACAGGAGCAAGTTACAAAAACATTGCCTGGTTATACTGGAAAAATAATAACGAATACTCATACAAATTTACCGAAATTAAGTTCCGTAAAAAGCAAAACTAACTCGAATTTGTATAAATCATATTTCCCATATACTGAAATCAATTTCTCATACTTAACAATAATTTGTTTAGAACCATCAATACCATGTACAGTCAGTAATACGCCATGTAATTAATATTGTATAGTCATAATGAATAAAGTCATGTTTCATTAATTTCTGATTGTTGTAATATTAAGATTGAAGGATGATAGGAGTCTTATGAATAAAGAAGAAAGTGTGTTTAGAAGTTCGTTTGCCCAGAACTCCCAAGAGTTCATGACTAGGCGGTTTGAAAACTTGCACGGGGATCGGTTTCAGACAGAAATATCAATTTGGTAATTGGTTACTGTGACATCACAAACTTGAAAAATCGGTTTTTGATCAATTTGGTAATTGGTTACTGTGACATCACAAACTTGAAAAATCTTAGAAATAGCAGCTTAGAAATATGCTTTATGAAGTCACAAATGCAACGATTTTGCACCTAGGCAAGCTATTAAACCCTATTCCTTTCAGGCTAATGGAAAATAACTTCAACAAATTCCCGATAAACTCTAATAAATGCATAACGGCTGGTATTCTATCAGTTGTACGGTTGTGTGAGTTGTGTTGAGTTCGAAGCTTCAACAACTTAGTGAGGTTTCGCTATATTATTGTTGCATAGCTTGGAATTATACGTTCAATACTTCAACAGCAAAGACATAAAGTGTCCTATGTAACATATTGAAATATGTATTAGCAGCTCATCTAGAAGTGCTACATTCAGTGCAGTTCAGCTTAATCCCTGTGTTCTACATTGTGGGATGGGTTGTGTAATAAGCTGTGCTTGCTTTGAATACTTTAATTACTCTCTGACAAACAGTAACAATGGAAAGTAAACTGAACTCAATCAAGTATTTACAAAATAACAACTTTTCCCAGCTGACATTAACTATAAAGCTAGAGCTTCCCAGTCCCTTCATTCAATTTATTCATCGAGCCACAACTGCATGCACAAATTAACTAACCTAAGCTGAGTTCATTCAAGTCCTTCATAAATCATGAATTAGCAAAAAAGTTATTACAGCTAGATAATCCCTCGACTCATGAGAACAAGAATTCACTTGGGAATTGGAAAAAAATCCTGATTTCTGAGCAACCATACCTCGATTTAGCACCGTGATTTCATTCATCGTAAAGAAACGGTCTTTGAACTTAATGAACTCGTCTTTCAACTATGAAGTTATTTAGACTCATCCACAAGTGCTACATTCTGTATAGTTCAGCTTATCCCTGTGTTCTAAAACCCTAAAACTACTCTCTGACAAACAGTGGTAATGGAAATCACTCTGAGCTCAGTAGAGTATTTACAAAATATCAACTGACATTAATTCAAAAGATAGGGCTTGCAGTTCTTTCATTCCATAAGTAACCACTATAGTATTATATAAGGAATTACCACAAGCAATAGCAGGAGCAGATTTCCATCCAGCCATTTGTATCGGATAGTTCCATGCTCCGATAGCACCGATGACACCTAGTGGCTCCCGTCTTGTGTATCCGAATGATCCTCCGGAAAGTGTGAAATGCTGACCTGAGAAAAATATGTAACAATGAACCTGCGATTGACCAAGAATCCCATGATTTGACGGACTAACTGGGAATTTTATCTGGTAATGGCGAATGTCTGTTGTTAGGAATTAGGAAACATAGCAAAATAACTTAATCTAGTTTACATTGTGTGTATAAAGTGTATCATTGAGAGCCTTACACTCTGTACACTCTCATTAATCCAATGTGATATAAAATAAATTGAATGCTGCAGAAATATGTAAATCACAGTGTTTACAGCACAGTATATGAACTCAGTATTTTTATTCCTGTTACTTTGCATAAAGCAGAAAACTTTTGAGTTGGTGACATACTTTCTAAACATACATAATTTCGCGACACAGCAATTCAGTTTTAATAGCAAACTAGAGGTTAATTCAATCTCTTATGAGAGATACTGATACATAAATACATTTCAATGTCTGCATCCGCGACACATTAGTTTGTCGCATGCAGTGCGTAGGTGTGTCACGGACGCTAACATTGAAATGTATTTATGTATCAGTATCTCTCATAAGGGTTTGAATGACACACAGTTTGGAAAGCACTGCTCTACGGCAGGGGTGGCCAACGAGTCATTGAGTGTCATAATACATAGCAGTGTCATAATAGAGTTGAGTGTCATAATAGAAGATACTGACCACATAGAGTTGCAGCGAGGCCACTGTAATACTGAATTGCATCAATCGCTGTTTGAACATCCAATCTCGCTTCCCAGATCGGTTTCCCAGTATCTGTAACTTCCATTCGAGCCACTTCTTCCTGTCTTTCCTATAGATCAAAGTTTAAAGTTCAACGGAAAAATCAATTCATGCTTTCTGAAATAGCATAAATGGTAACAGAAATTCAATTTTGATTCATTCTAAGAATCTTTTGTCAAATCCTCATTCTGTTAAAGGCTGTGTTATGGCAATGCGGAGTCTGTACCTGTAATAAAGATGCTGCCTTCATGAAAATCTTTGACCTTTCAAACCCTGACATTTGACCCCATTCGAGCTGAGCTTTCGCGGCTGATTTCACTGCTTTATTGACATCTTTCATTCCACATCCTTTAAATTTGCCAAGGACATTTCCTGCGAAAAGTTTGTTTGATCAAATTGTAAATAATTAAATGAGCGATCCTGTGGCACAAAAAAGGGGGCAGAGTACTTTGAAGATGCAATGCAGTGGTTTTACTGGCAATAGTACACAGAGTTCCACGAATATGTCTAGTATTTTCCACCAGTTGTCTAATATCTATTTATCTATTTCTCCAGCTATTTAATCTCAGCCCCCAAGGTGACCCGAGTCCCGATTTATCAGCATTAGGTGATCAAAAATTGACCCAATATATTTACAGAACGTTTAAACGAGTATGAGAAAGGTTTTCTGTAATTCTTAACGTGATTGGACCAGTAGAAATCTTATTATAGACGTTTGTTTTGAAAGTTCCCCGAAGCGATCCTTTTGCAGGTTAGTTTATAGGCTGAGATCACCCAGGATCTGGTACCGAGTTTTACCGAGCTCATGTTTTTAACCAACTCACCAGTCGCCGGTTCTTCAACATCGAATATCTCTTCAGTCGGATCCTCCGCTTCCACTCTTTCACCGCCGATATAATTTAACGGGAGTTTAGGAAAATAATTTCCACTGCTCACATTCATGGCTTGGCATTGAATTCGTAAATGTGAAAATCTATTAAATATTTTACTTAACATCGTGCCTCCACCAACTTTTTGGCAGTTTTCACTAATTAACATTTAACCTACAGGAGGTCCCGAATTTCGCTACAACCGCACATTTTACAAGTTGCTTTTTACGATGAAAAAGTTTAGTAAAACAATTTAAAAATATGAATACACCACTGAAAAAGTGTTTTACCCTGCGCAAATAATTATAAGGGGGATAAATATCGGTATAGAAAACAGTTTCCTGTTCCGAAACACGTTATTTTTGGGTTAAAATAATAATTTTTTTACAAGCCAGGCACTTTCAAAAATAGCGGATGTATTTTTCTTTGGGACCTACCTGCAGTTTATATGTATTATTGTAGGGGAATCACCGATTTTTATCAGGAATCACGTGGTGTGTAAGGTGAAAGGTTGATATGGTTGAATAAATTTTTACAAATCAAGATAAATAGAAAAATAGTTATATTTACCCATTTATTTATGCTTGTTATTCAATCAAAATAGTTATATGTATTTATTTAATTCACAGGCAAAGTTATAAACTGCTTTCAGGTATAAAAAGTTGAAATTTATCACGGAAATCTTTTACGAGTTTATAGATATTAAATATATTATCTAACGGAGGGCATTATGAAGTACCAATAATATATCAGTGCGCCTCAATAAGACACGAACTATAGCTTAGGGTTGGTTATGCTACATCTAGTTGAATGGGTTCATTGAAAATATTAATTTTATCATCTCTGAATGAAATGGATTTAAAATCGCCAGCAGTTGTCACGCACCACTGCCTCGGGCGTCTCTTCAGAGATCAAAGTTCAATTTAGTACGAATAATTTTGCAAAGTCAGCGAAGCTGCTTCGAATTTATTTGCTAGCGATTGTGCAAGAGTCTAACTAAGTATTCTGTAAAATAAAACGTTTAAATTCTATATTTTTAGTTGAAATTCGATCAGACTTCGAGTCATCATGTTATCTTTGAAGTTATCTCGTGCAATGTCCACCTCAAGTGGATTATCCCAAATTAAGAAACTAGTCGTTGTGGGCGGAGGCCAGATGGGTTCTGGAATCGCTCAAGTTTCTGCCGTAACCGGGCATCACGTCACAATTGTTGACGTCAGCGATGACGTGTTAGCTAAGTCCAAAGTGAGCATCGAGAAAAGCTTGCAAAGAGTCGCTGCGAAGCAGTTTAAAGATGAACCAGAGAAGGGTCGATCGTTTGTGTTGGATACAATGTCCCGGATATCGATGAACACTGATGCTAAAGCAGCTTCGAAAGATACAGATCTGGTCATAGAGGCAATCATTGAAAACATCAAAATAAAACAGGTCAAATTCTAGACTATATAGAATTACCAATCTTCCTTTACATGAAAGTCAGACGATATAAGAAATAAAGTTACATGTGAATCATAATGAAGAACAAAAAATTACTAATTTTTGTTGGAACTTGAACATTGCAATCCAAACCATAGTAGATATTGCCTCCAAGAACAAATAAGCTTTGGTGGAAAGTTCTATAATCCCTGGAGATTCATGTTGATAGTGACCATCTTGCAAGTGACTAGAAACTGCATAATTCTAGCGGGATAAATCTGATAAATATTCACATTGGGTAAAGGTCATCATGAGTAAAATCCACTTCAATCCGCAAGTACAAAGGGAAATATAGGAGAGAAAATGCGCACCAACTATCACAGCACAGGGTTAAATCACAAGAACAAACACATCCAAATTAATCCTTACTCTCGTTTCCAGGATCTCTTCGAAGAGCTTGATGCAGTCGCTCCACAACATACCATCTTTGCTTCCAACACTTCATCGTTATCTGTCGCTGAAATAGGATCTAAGACGAAGAGACAGGATCGTTTCGGAGGAGTTCATTTTTTCAACCCGGTTCCGATGATGAAATTAGTTGAAGTTGTGAAAGCTCCGAATACTAGCCAAGAAACATTTGACTCCTTGCTTGCATGGGGAAAAGCGGTGAGTGACAGTAGAGGGAGAGAATTTCATAGCCAGGGATGGCAAAACTTGGAACAAATAGTAGTGAGAAATACAACGATGATGGGAGACATGCAATAACTAGACATCATGTCCTAATCAAAAGATTTAACGGTGGGAAATGTTAAATAGATATGGTCGGTAGAAATCTCATGACATCACGATGAGTGTAACTTGATAAATGATTCTTAATAATAAGTTCGTGACTTTTAATGCTTGCTTGTGAGATCATTGTTTCAATAAAAATTGTATCTGATCATCATTAACTTATAATATAAGTGAAGCGAGGATTTGAATAGGTGAATTTTGGTTTAGAGAAATGGTCCAAAAGTTTCAAGGTATTCGAACTGCAAATCTGGCATTGAACTTCGCTGTATGCAATATTATATGTAATACTAGAGCAACCTGGCCAGCCCTGGTATATTCAATCAGAGTCGTAATAAAAATAATTCTCTTTTAGCTTGGCAAAGTTACTGTATCATGCAAGGACACACCGGGGTTTCTTGTAAATCGTCTCCTGGTCCCCTATTTGATGGAAGCGGTCCGTCTATACGAGAGGGGTGACGGATCGAAAGAAGATATCGACATTGGAATGAAACTGGGGGCCGGACACCCCATGGGACCGTTTGAGCTGTTAGATTACGTGGGGCTCGACACGTCCAAGTTCATTTCCGAAGGCTGGCACGAAGCTTACCCGGAGAACCCCCTATTCAACCCCAGCCCCCTGCTGAACAAGTTGGTCGAGGAGGGAAAACTTGGCAGGAAAACGGGAGAGGGTTTCTATGACTACAAGAAAAAATAAAACTGAATTTTTGTGGAAAAATTAAAACAATGTAATTCTGCACCATGAAAAATGCTATAATTTCTTGATATCTGAATAAAACAATGAATTTGTAGGTAAAAGTATTTGAGTGTAGTTGATGACAGTAAGTACGACAATCACTAAATCACAGTTCAATCCTGTGTATGGAAATCACGTTGGGGAGAAAACGGGCAAGAGGGGGTGTGCAATGCATAGTATAATGCAGGGGTACTTAAACTGGGGGCATGGAGGATTTTGCAGGGGGGCGTTGAATCCAATATGGAAAAAGCTTTAAAAAAAATTTAAATTTTTACTGATTATTTAATAATTAAATCAATTGAAGTCGTACACTGATTATTTAGCCCAGAGGTGTGCAACGTGTGGCCCGCAAACCAAGTAGCTGTGGTCAGTGGGGAGCTGCGGTCAGTGGAGCGTGAATTTTTTTCAAAGATGTAACGTTTGAGAACCCCTGGTATAACATGAGGTTTCTTTTTGTGGGTCAAAATTGAAATAAAGAAAAAAAAAGAACGCATATACTGAGGAAAGCTATGCCTAGCATGGAAACTATTTTTGACGTATCTGGGCGAACATTTATAAACATGGTAAATCTTGCCACAGTTGAGAAAAGACGTCGCACTTTGGTAGATGAAAAAGGGAGTTTCAACTATGTTTAACGTCGTGTTATGTAATAAAAGTAATAAATATTGGTACTAATTGGTTATATTTCGACTACTTCGACGTCACTTCTCCATCCGATGGGTTATCCATCCGGAAGTACGTTACTTTGAAGATAAAATCATAACTTGATAACATCGTAAGTCGTGGTGCTTCTATATTTTTACATTACAGATAATTTATCTCTGACTTGCTGTGATATATTTTTCATGCTTTCAAAGATTTCGTTCGATTCTGAGATAGATATCTGCAGTTTAGTTTCCTCGACATAAGCGTTGTTGCAGACGTCGGCAGCGCTGTCATATCTCGACATCACATTGAGATATTTCGTGTCACGCTTGAATAAATATATCATTGCTTCGGAGCCGTTGTACGGAGATATCGTGAAATGTCCGCTAAAGATGCGAAACTGTGAATATAAAATAAATATTAATAGGAGAGATAATTTAAATAAGGTTGAAGAATAATATGAATTGCGCACACTTAAAACTGTTATCACGATTGCCAAAATACAACCGTTCCGTGGTTCTCGACCGCTTTGCGTTTAGTAGTATATAGCTTAAACTGCAGCAATTGCAATACATAACACACAAACCTTAATCTGCAAACAGGTAGTATTAGTTATCTTCGCACTAGTGCGCTTTCCTAAATTGAGTTTAATCGTTCGTTCGTTCACACCAAAGTCGCAATCTATCTATATATAGATATTTGGCAACAATACATAATCCGCGAGAAGTCAAATTATGCCGCATAGAATTGGAACATGGTCACTATGAAAAATTTGTGTAAAGCGAATTCCGCACTGAGCAAAACTGCGATAAGAGGGACCTTACTGTAG
Organism: Halocynthia roretzi; assembly: GCA_013436055.1. Classification (NCBI taxonomy): domain Eukaryota; kingdom Metazoa; phylum Chordata; class Ascidiacea; order Stolidobranchia; family Pyuridae; genus Halocynthia; species Halocynthia roretzi. The sequence continues at coordinate 19,056 of QRAM01000623.1, read as the reverse complement.
ATCAGGGTGGTCCAAGATTGCGAGCATGAAGGGCCACAAAAGATTTGAGGAAAACCTTGCGGGCCGCATACGGGTAAACTCCACGGCTTTTGGAACCAATTAGTAATGTAGTACGAGGTATTACTATATATGAGATGATTCACGGATAAATGGATCCTTAAAATAAGGCAACACAACTTCCTTCCAACTATCAAGAAATTGTATGTTTTAATTAGCATTTGAGTAGCATATAAATTTTACAAGTAGCTGTTACTCAGCTGGCACGGTTAGAGCGTGACTTAAATAATAAAACAACGCACAGTTTACTGCAGCAACAAGTCCATGTTCTTTATTGCTCTACTACAGCAGTTCATCGCCTGTTATTACAACTCGAAGTTAGTAGGTAAAGCTAGATTCTAGAAAACTCTAGTATGCCAAGAGTGATCGGCGGGCCGTACAAAATATGTCCGCGGGCCACATGCGGCCCGCGTACCAGCGTTTGGACCACCCTGCTGTAGATCATAATCCAGAATTTGAATTATGTTTTTTTGTTCTTACGGGATACAGAAAAACGTTGCGAACCTCTGTTCTATTGCATTCGCAATAGTGCCAAAGAATAGGTCATCATGCACTCGGACAGAACAACTTCAATACTTCAAATATATTAATTACATATAGTCTACTGCTTGTGGTGCCTATATTTTTGCTTGAAAATTAGAAAGCTTTATAGCAAGTAGCATGATTTATGTTGATGAAGTGATGTAATGCTTTGTATGTTAGGTGCTCTTAATTCATATCAGAATTATAGTTATTTTAATTAGATTCCGTTCATAAATTGAGGAGTCTAGGGTGTTTATATCGTTCAATTATAGCACTGTTTAGATTCCTTCTCACACTGACTATATAGAAATAAGCACTGGTTATTTCAGTAGTAGAAAATGTTTAACTGCAGTTGAGTTTTGGCAATGAATTGGCTTTCCGTAACAAACTACTAAAATCAAGATGAAATCTAATCAGTTATACAGATGTGGAGACTACCTAGGTGCATGAAGAAGCAAGAAATGATAATCACTTATCATCTACCGGGGATTATGCTAATAATAATAATACGATGCGTCCGAATAGCCATTGAAACGATAAAAAACTCGCCCTAACATCGCCTTCTGTATTAAGGCTGTTGTACTGTGTCGCGTTGCGCTGTTTAGATTCCTTCTCACACTGACTATATAGCAGTAAGCACAGGTTATATTAGTAGTAGGAAATATTTAATACTCACGATTCTGAAGAAAAAAACAACAATCATCCACATCCAGACAGGTACAATTTTATCGGTGATCGAAGTAGAGACCAGACCAGGTTCCGCCAAGTAACTGTGAATTCCTTTCTCGTTGTGTCGTTCATTCAACGCGACACTTACTCTGTTTATGACGTATTTCGAACTTCCATAAGCAGCATGTCTGTGAAGAAAACAATCAACTTTGTAAATCTTAATGAAAAAAACTTCAAATATCTCAATCTCAGACCCTGACTGCCAGGTTTTTCCTTGAAGGGTCTTTATATTTAATTTTCAATACATTAATAACTTAATTCCCATTAAAACGAGACTAAAATAAAAGTTACTTTCATAGTTGCTGTATGTATGATATTTGTTGTTGGTTGGCCCTAAATCAAGAAACAATGACCTATATGTACTCGATGCAGCTCAGCTCAGTCACATGTTTACATTCCATGAGGGTGGTGTAATTGGCAACGCTTGCTTTGAATACTTTGATTACCCTCTGACAAACTGTGACAGTAAAAGTAAAGTATTTACAAAGAATCAACTTTCTCGAGCTGACATTAAATGAAAAGTTAGGGCTTGCAGTCCTTCTATTCTATTTTCTACGAGCCGCCAGTGCAGCACATGTAGTTTACAATATTCTTCCTTCTTGCACGAGGGACACGGTACATGAAATTCATATTTTTGAATTCCTGCAGTTTTCCAGAATCTCTTGTTTGAGCGAGATATCAAGTTGGTAAACATTTTTTTTCATTGTTAATTTAAAATTTTCCATTCTATTTTTCCATCGACTCCAGTAACCTGAAAATTGCTCCAACTCTCGAACCCCATGGCAAAGATCTCTCTCTTCAAAGATTTATAAATGAAAACCACTGACCCGTGTCTGCACATAATATCCTCCATTGAAAAACTTCCCTTTACGGCATTTCTTGACGTCGTCCAAATGATCTTCGAAGGTTTCTCACATCCAGACACGAGGAGAGGAAGGAGATCTTCCACCTTGAAATATATTCATAGTTAAATTCAATGCGAGATCTTGCAAATTACCACATGAGCAAGCTCAAAAAGCCGAAGGTTGCCGACCACCGATCTATACATATACAGTACAGGAGAAAATAAACTCAACACTTACCAAAATGAAATGACCGAGAACATTGGTGGTGAAAACATTTGGAATGCCGAGCTCATTCAATTTATCGTTGATTACCAAGAAATTCTCCCCCGTTCTGAATTGATCCAGAAGATTCCTTTCATGAAGAAAACAGGTTAGGAAATTCCTTCGGTTTTGCAACAAGAAAAACGTAAAACACTCTATTTTCATTTAAATTTCCTTTTTTCCATAGGTATCATTATTATACAAAGTGATTCTAGATCACTGGTTCTCAAGCAGAGTCACTTGGCTCCCTGAAGGAGGAATTTAAAATTCCTGGGAGGAAATTTGCCCAAGGGGGGGAATTTTGGAAAATGGTTTTTAGGATTTTTTTCTGTCTACGCAAGGTCTGATGTTATCTGATGTTATCAGCGCTACATGATAGTTTTCTAGAATTAAGATTTACCTACTAGCTTCGAGTTGTAATGACAAATGACTATTAGCTTCTCAGCACGAGGCTCAGGGTTCTCATTAAAGTTGTATGAAAATTTGTAAATATGTAGTTAATTTTTTGTTCTTTCGTTTTCTGTAATGATCGAGCGTCTGGGGAGGAAATGCAAGCGTCCGGGGTTAGTAAGGGAGGAATAAGGAAAAAACGTAGAGAACCTCTGGTCTAGAATGATATATATTGACATAAAAATAATTTTAAATGCTAAGTGACAGTACTGGAGTGCATAAGTCATATCATAAGGTCTGAAAATTCAAACCTCGATTATCTGAGCCTGTCCCGACAAGTTCTGATAATTGCGGGTTCACTGTATAAGCATAAGAAATTTTTATGATATATCATACTCACCAGCTGAATAATGCTTTCAAGTTTATATTTGTCAATGGCAAAATTCCGGCGTTCAAAAATAAATAATCAATACGATTGTAGCTGAAAAAAATAAACAAACACATTAATTAATAACAGATAAGTTGAACCCTGTTTTATCAGTCAAGATCTTATTCCAACTATTATGATGGAAGTTACCCTCACCTTCCTATTGCCCCTTTCCCTTCAACGCATCCTGAATTTTTCTATCGACACCAGGGCCATATTGAGGCATACTGTATATATTATTGGTGACTACAGATATTCTCCATTAGATGACACGTGATTATAATTCATTGCCACTTTATGCGCCTGCGCTGTCTGACTCCACATCTGTATTCCTGATTAAACTTCATCTTGAATATGGTAGTTTATTATGGAGAGAGAATTTATGCCCAAAACTCAGCTGCAGTTAAACATTTTCTACTACAAAAATAACCAGTGCTTATTGCTACATAGTTATATAACTGATTAGATTTCATTTTGAATTTAGTAGTTTATTATGAAAAGCCAATTTATGGCCAAAACCCAACTGCAGTTAATTATTTTCTACTACTAAAATAACCGGTGCTTATTGCAAAGTGTTAAAAGCGATCAAAACAGCGCTATGCAACATATTATATTCATTGTTACATGTGAATAGGAAATGACATGATATGTACTTTGATTCATTCCGAAGATCTAGAATTAAATGCTACAAAAACATCCCTTACTCGTAAGCTGGAAGCTCAAGGGGAGAAGTGGGAAATTATGGGTGACTTGTGGAAAGTTCATGAGGTGATTATGTGTTATACCATACCAGATTACGATATCAATATCGACTACTTCTGGATACAGCATTTAAACATCTTGAGTATTTTTTTTTTTTCGACAATCAAACTTCAAACATTTCTTACTTTTTTCGAATTTCTTTCGCTCCAGCGATCACGGTTTTAACATCGCCGATGTCGACTAGCATGAGTTCTATCTCGACAGATTTATGAGTCAAAAGAAGATTCGATCGAAGAGCTTCTCCTTTATTCATGTTCCTGCACAAGATGCAGATCCGGATCAGGAATTGCATCCTGCTTTCGAGGAGGATTCTCTCCACAGTCGCGAGTCCAATCCCGCTAAAAAATATTTGCATTTGAATAAGAACGAAAAATTATTTCACAAGTAATCGAACAATGGAACGATGGAACCTACCTCGTTGCTCCAGTAATCACAATGACCTTTTCTTCCAAATCCATTTTATTGTAAAGTTATATTAATGAATGAAATCTATCAAAAGCACAAGAAGATTAACTGTAATTTTCCGAATAAGATATACCCATGTATAATACCCCCCCCAACTATGACATCCAGTTAGCTGAAAAAGCCCTATACCCATGTATAATACCCCCCCCAACTATGACATCCAGTTAGCTGAAAAAGCCCTATACCCATGTATAATACCCCCCCCAACTATGACATCCAGTTAGCTGAAAAAGCCCTATACCCATGTATAATACCCCCCCCAACTATGACATCCAGTTAGCTGAAAAAGCCCTATACCCATGTATAATACCCCCCCCAACTATGACATCCAGTTAGCTGAAAAAGCCCTATACCCATGTATAATACCCCCCCCAACTATGACATCCAGTTAGCTGAAAAAGCCCTATACCCATGTATAATACCCCCCCCAACTATGACATCCAGTTAGCTGAAAAAGCCCTATACCCATGTATAATACCCCCCCCAACTATGACATCCAGTTAGCTGAAAAAGCCCTATACCCATGTATAATACCCCCCCCAACTATGACATCCAGTTAGCTGAAAAAGCCCTATACCCATGTATAATACCCCCCCCAACTATGACATCCAGTTAGCTGAAAAAGCCCTATACCCATGTATAATACCCCCCCCAACTATGACATCCAGTTAGCTGAAAAAGCCCTATACCCATGTATAATACCCCCCCCAACTATGACATCCAGTTAGCTGAAAAAGCCCTATACCCATGTATAATACCCCCCCCAACTATGACATCCAGTTAGCTGAAAAAGCCCTATACCCATGTATAATACCCCCCCCAACTATGACATCCAGTTAGCTGAAAAAGCCCTATACCCATGTATAATACCCCCCCCAACTATGACATCCAGTTAGCTGAAAAAGCCCTATACCCATGTATAATACCCCCCCCAACTATGACATCCAGTTAGCTGAAAAAGCCCTATACCCATGTATAATACCCCCCCCAACTATGACATCCAGTTAGCTGAAAAAGCCCTATACCCATGTATAATACCCCCCCCAACTATGACATCCAGTTAGCTGAAAAAGCCCTATACCCATGTATAATACCCCCCCCAACTATGACATCCAGTTAGCTGAAAAAGCCCTATACCCATGTATAATACCCCCCCCAACTATGACATCCAGTTAGCTGAAAAAGCCCTATACCCATGTATAATACCCCCCCCAACTATGACATCCAGTTAGCTGAAAAAGCCCTATACCCATGTATAATACCCCCCCCAACTATGACATCCAGTTAGCTGAAAAAGCCCTATACCCATGTATAATACCCCCCCCAACTATGACATCCAGTTAGCTGAAAAAGCCCTATACCCATGTATAATACCCCCCCCAACTATGACATCCAGTTAGCTGAAAAAGCCCTATACCCATGTATAATACCCCCCCCAACTATGACATCCAGTTAGCTGAAAAAGCCCTATACCCATGTATAATACCCCCCCCAACTATGACATCCAGTTAGCTGAAAAAGCCCTATACCCATGTATAATACCCCCCCCAACTATGACATCCAGTTAGCTGAAAAAGCCCTATACCCATGTATAATACCCCCCCCAACTATGACATCCAGTTAGCTGAAAAAGCCCTATACCCATGTATAATACCCCCCCCAACTATGACATCCAGTTAGCTGAAAAAGCCCTATACCCATGTATAATACCCCCCCCAACTATGACATCCAGTTAGCTGAAAAAGCCCTATACCCATGTATAATACCCCCCCCAACTATGACATCCAGTTAGCTGAAAAAGCCCTATACCCATGTATAATACCCCCCCCAACTATGACATCCAGTTAGCTGAAAAAGCCCTATACCCATGTATAATACCCCCCCCAACTATGACATCCAGTTAGCTGAAAAAGCCCTATACCCATGTATAATACCCCCCCCAACTATGACATCCAGTTAGCTGAAAAAGCCCTATACCCATGTATAATACCCCCCCCAACTATGACATCCAGTTAGCTGAAAAAGCCCTATACCCATGTATAATACCCCCCCCAACTATGACATCCAGTTAGCTGAAAAAGCCCTATACCCATGTATAATACCCCCCCCAACTATGACATCCAGTTAGCTGAAAAAGCCCTATACCCATGTATAATACACACCCCAACTATGACATCCAGATAGTTGAAAAAGCTCTATACCCATGTATAATACACACCCCAACTATGACATCCAGATAGATGAAAAAGCTCTATACCCATGTATAATACACACCGATACATACAATTGAATAGTGTAGGTGTGCTCACTGGTTCTAGAACAAAATGGTTGGACTGATTTGAACCTAGCAGCAAGCTCAAGCAGCCAAAATATATAGTTGTAAAGTGCGCTACCTAGGTATAGTATAGGCTATAAATAAACTGATTTAGACCCTTGGGAGAACTGAAAAAGTGTCAAAATGCTTTCGCCTTTAAAGGTCAATGGACTTGGCTGGATGACCTTGATGTGTTGTAGAAAAACATACAGAAAATTTTAAAGTTGGAGATATCCTCCAGAGTATTCATGTTAGCTCTCGCTACATCTTGGTTCGCAAATTCAATAACAACAGCTGTCAATCAACCGCAAACTATTTTCGTATTGTGGGACTGAATGTCAGGTTTATATTACAAGCAAGCAAGTCTCTCAAACACAAGATTTGGCATCGACAATTAGAATTTGTCAGAGATTGTTTAGCATAGAGGTGGCCAACAAGTCGATCGCGATTAAATACCTGCTCTTTCGGCGTCGATATTGCAAAAGTACCGCCGATGTCAGATGGAAATTGCGCGCAGCAAAAACATATTGATGCTTGTGTGTTTTTTAAAGAACAAATAAAAAAAGAAGAAGGTGTTACATTCTCGACCCAAAGCGTCCTGCTGGTAATTGTGTGGTTAATACAAAGCCAGGTACAGTAACAGAGTCAAAGGGAAAAAGTTACGTTTTTAACCGGTCGATCGTGGGGTATTAAAACAATTTCTAGTCAATCTCAAACTAGGTGTTGGCCACCCCTGCTCTAGCAGACAGGGTGAGAAGGAAGTTGCGCAAAAGTATATTACCAAGACTGATTTCAATATCTAATCTCTTATCTTATCTACCTGCATAGAGTCGAATAAGATTAAGACTTGCAATGTCTGCGTGTCTGTCTGTATGCTTGCTTTCGCTGCTCATTGCAACGTGCAAAGCTCAGAGCGACGATAGACATCTAATCTGTAAACAAGTAGGGGGCGATTTTAGTCACCAAACTTCCGCCGTACAAACCAACGGCAACGTGCTGCGAGGACCACCGGGATTGCGAGGCAAGGCGGGGCCAAGAGGGTTAAAGGGTGAGAAAGGAGGAATGGGTGTGGGCGGTCAAAGAGGAGAGAAAGGCGAAAGGGGTCATGTGGATTGGGTGCGGATTAATGCAACAATACAAGCAGGTACGACAGGACTAGATTTCTAGAATAAAAACATCAGGTCAGATGTTCTGAAACATCCCTGGTCAGGAAAAACCGGGACAGGATTCAACTGGTTACTAAAAAATACATAAGCCGCAGAATGAGTCCCTGTATCTTTTAATAATCAAAGTTTTCCTAGAGCAGAGGTCCTTAAACTTTTTGGGCTGCACCCCCCTTACATCTTGCATCATCCCTGCTCTGCAAACAGAGTTTTTCTTTGCTCAGTCTGATCCTGTATCTGCCTGTCCCTGCTATCGATGGACATGCATTGATAACAGATAGATCTACAGAACTGAAATGATGAGAAAGAACTTTCACCGGTACAAATTTTTTTAATGCTAACTCTCTCTTTGTTTCAGCTATGAAAGATCTGATGGAAAGACTTGAGAAGAAGGCTGGTCAGTATTCAGCTACAAATTTTGAAGCTGTAAATTTTCGCAATCACGTTTAGATAATCAATTCCACATTAGTTTCCTTATCGCCACGTCTCGCCATTCTCTGAGACTTGAATACTACATCTCCTTGCTCTTGTGTTAACCTTATCACTCTACTCATGTCTCCCAATGTCTTGGTATCTAGCACAGTGTACAGAAAATAGCTTTATGCATCATCGCACAAGTTCCCTGTTGGTATGTTGGTCACAATAGTGGCAATTCGTTTAATGTTAATTTTTTCTTTATTTCAGATATTAAAGATCTGATGGGAAGACTCAAGCAGAAGGCTGGTTAGTATTCAGCTTCACAACACTACCAGACTGCTAGACTTGAAACCCAGAGTTTCTTTAGCCGCACTTGTTCACCTTGAATCAGTGGTGAAACTCAAATGTTTACTGAAATAAATAGCTAAAATTTTAAAAGTCGCAGAACCAATTCCTGAATTCTTTTATAATTAGTTTCCCCCTCATCTCTCGTCAATAGATTTTCTCCCCAGAGTTATAAGTCAATGCTGAGCCTGCTATTAAATGTCCTCAGTCAATCAAGTGAACACATCATTATGCTATGGAACAAATGTTGGCATGGCTGGTATTTTTATGTCAGGACTGTTCTGGCTAAACAGAGACAAATGATCAGGCTTCCCAACGGGGTCCCGCTCGATAAAATGAAATGTTAAATTATATCAAAATGATGCATTTCATGAAAGTTGTTGGGTAAACTGAAATATCCTTGTATGCCTTTTATCAAATAATAAGTACACTAAGATTAAGTAGGTATATTAAGCAGCAAGTAGTATAATTTGACCATCCCTAATAAAATCCTGGCTGAATCAGCGCTTGGGTGTCCGCAGCTAAAATAGGTTGGGAAGCCCTGCCCTAAAGCTTCCCTGACAAAAGTTACCTCCAACTAATTAACTTTCTCTACATTGTTTCAATTTCAATCAATACTTTGCTAAAGCATTTTCAACAAATGTATCAAACTCATCTAATATTAAGAAGGGAATATTATTCTCCTTTGAATAGATGGAATTACAGATATCTTTATCCTGTAGCTGCTATCAATACTATAAACATGTATATAATAATTAGGAATCCCTGGTTTGGTTAATCCCTGGTGTACGTAAACCTCGAAAAGAAGGTGCGGCCAGGGTAACTCTCCAGTTATGCAACTCTTATTAAATTTTCTTAATGTTCTAGTCAATGCAGATGGACAATGCAAAGGTGTGTTCCTGGAGAAGTGCTTCCGGGTTTTCTGGCCAAAGACAAAATACTCTGACGCAAGACTCCAGTGCGAAAATATCGGTTTCAAAGTCGCAGACATCGAAAACAAAAAGCAATATGATGCGATAGTTGCATACGTACGTACGAATGGGACGGCTGCAATTGATCACCTCGTCCTAGGAATGACTATTGACCCGGAGGTAAATTTGTACATTACTAGAGTCAGTTCCCTGTACTCCTGTAAATCATTCCGATATTAATTGAAACCTCAGACTCTCTGATTCCTCAATTGATGTTTCCTCTGATTGTAATTAAAATAATTCTATAATTCTGATGTTAATCGAAAGCTCACAACATACAAGGTATCACATCACTGCCAATGTAAATCAATGATGGTTGTAGTCATGTGTAAAACAGATGATCTCCCTTAGAGTGACATTTACACCCAAACAAACCTCGTTGTTTCATTTTTTTGCATCACATGATTCATAAATACACTACTAAATTAGTTTCGACTTAGTAAATCCAAAATCTGACCTCTTCCTCTATAAATAATTCAACTGACCCTTGTCTACACACAATACCATCCACCTACCTCAATTCCAGTATTAAAATATATTCTTAGCAGGACCTTGCTTCGACTGTATCATTTTTTAAATTTACATAGACAAAGATTGTGAGGTACTCCAATGGTACTGTCGGTGGATACACAGAATGGTACACCGGGTGGCCTTCTGATAACCTTCTAAGGACCGGAGTTGGGCTCAGAGTATCACAAAACCCAACACCCAGTGATAATGGAATGTTCAATGTGATTCGACAATTCCCAACTGATGGAATACTTTGCATGCAGTAACAGTATCATCATTGTTGCTTTATCCAAAGCTGCTGCTATATCATTTGATAATTTTCGTTGATATGATACCAAGACGACTTGCACACGTAGGTTGGTGCGCTCTCCAGCACCATCTAGCGCAGGGATGGGCAATTATTTTTCTCAGGGAACATAAGGAATGAAAAAATATTGTGGAGGGCCGGGCCAATAGCCTGCACTCATTTCTGTATAACATTAATTTAATTACTTTGTGAAAAGCGGTAAATTACATTGTTTTGACAAGCTGTGACTGGTAAGAGTAAATGTTATGACTATTAAACAATGAAGAAGTGAGATTGCCTTACAAGAAATGTCATTTATTCAATCAATTCCTGCCGGATGGTACAAAACGTTTATTTTCTGATTTCTATTTCACCTTATGGGGGCCGATGTACGTCAGCGAAAGGGCCTTGAATACCTGACCCCAAAACCGGCAACACACTCTGCATTAGGGTGGGATATGGACCCCAATATATAAGTTCGTTTTGGTTTAGGGGTTAGTAATAGTATATATATCAATTTTTTTCGTATACCGAATCATTAAAATGAAGGATTTGCTTCTACGTGTGAAAGTCATCTCGATAACATACCATCAATTCAATAGTTTCCATGCAAATTAAAAGTCAAGTCAATTGTCGACATGCAATGTATCCCACGGGATTGCTATATTGCTTCTTAGCGGACACAATATATAATATAATTGCTTGATAAAGTATCGCTGCGCATTAACAAATCAGAAGTTATGAATAAACTCATTTATGCTTTCGGCCTTTGAAGGTTGATCATGGACAAGGTTCGGGCGACCTTGATGTGTTGTAGACGAACATACAGCTAATTTTAAAATTGACATAGCCTTCAGAGTTCTAGCTACAACTTGTTTCGCAAATTCAATAACAACAGCTGTCAATTAACCGCAAACTATTTTCGTATTGAGGGGCTTGAATGTCAGGTTTCTGTTGTTGGTCTTGAGTGTAAAGTAATTATCAAAAATAAGTTTAAAATGAAAAATATCATAGCACAGATAAAAAATTAAAGTTTGTCAGAGATAGCCTAACACAGTGGTACCCAACCTTTTTATGCTTGCGGACCGGTAAACGTCGGGAAACATGCTTTGCTGACCAGTAAAATAAAACGTGGTTATTATTAGCAGCAACCGAAACCGAAAGTAAGACAGGAAATGGCGGCAACTCGCACATCAATCATCGGACCTATGATTGTTGCAAAACAATTTTGTCTAGTAAATTTTTGTTGTATGATAATACAACAGGCATAAGAGTAATTCGGTAGTTAAACTACGAAAGATAAGACGCAATGCAATTCAAAATCAGTGGGAGGTTTGTTCATATTGCCTTTGTAATCATAATGAGTTTGTTAGCATTTCGATTCGTTTTCAATTTTCGTTTTAATATCTTATCTATGAATAGGATTAAAGCGCATAATAAAACTGAATAGAATAAACTAATCGTTTTTTGCAATGTCTCTCTCTCTGCCTGTCTGTTTGCTTTTCCTGCTTATTGCAACATGCGAAGCTCATAGAGACGATAAACATCTAATTTGCAGAGAAGTCGACGATGTCATGGATTACGAGAGAATTAATACAGGTAATATCTGAAAACATTCTTCAAATTCTTTAATAACTTAAGAAGAGTTTTATTCTTCCTTTTGTTGTTTACGCTGAGTGTTTCATGTTTGTTGCTAATTGGTAAGTGTTTAGGCGCCATCATGACCGGCTACACCAAAAATCACGAGACCAATTAATGACATAGGGCTGAGGTGTGCAACCTGCAGCCCGTGAATCGAATTTGTGCAGTCTGCGGAAAGCTGCGGTTTTTGAATAAAATACTCATTCAGTGCCACTGTTTTTGATGTTATAAGAATAGTGAAACGTCCCTAAAGTTAATTTATTTGATTTGCAAAAAAAAAAATCGATTTTTTATGCCAGTTACTAGTAGATAGTTGATGTGAAATGCGAGTGCGGCCCGCCGTCCAATCCGGTTAAGTGTATTTGACCAGGGAGTGCTACAAAGTTGCACACCTCTGACATAGGGTATAAAGAAAATAATAATTAATATTCGAACACATCGCTCTAAGACTTTAAAGGCATATAAAACTTATTTATAGGAGTACGCTCAATGCTAATTTTTTCTGTTGTGTTTCAGCGTTGGAAAGTTTTACTGAAAGAATTGAAAAACTAACTGCTGGTGAGCATACATTTTGATATCACAAAAACTTGTTTATTACTTCATGGACCCAATCCACTCTTTTTCACAAATATTGTACTGTACAGTACTAGCAAGTTGACATGTGCACTCATTTTGAATTAGAAGGGGGCACGGCACTAGGAACATGCAGTACAGTCGTTTTACAGACACTTTTACACTAAGTTACGCAAATATTGTAATGTACAGTACTAGCAAGTTGACATGGGCAATCAATTCAAATTTAGAGCAGATTACGAATTGTCAAATACTACATTACTACACAAGAGAAATATCTCTCTGATTATCACTCTTTCTCAATCTCTCTCTCTTTTCATCACATCACATCTCTTTCATTATATCCCTCCTACTATCTACTCCTATTTTAATATACACTAATCCAGTGGTTCCCAACTTTTTTAACTCGCGACCCTATTCAAAAATATCAGACACACGCACGACCTATTCCATTACCAACATGATTTTAAAAATTGAAAAATTGCTTACGATTCAATGAAAACTCTCGCTCTCCTGTTCTTTGTTGACAAGACAAGCAGTTTTAACTAAGGTTCGATTTATTAACTAGCCAGTAGAAAATACAATCCGGCAAAAATGTTAATTCAAAGAATCGAGCCGGCAGTTGTTCGTGACCCTACGGCCAGTATTCCGCGACCCAACGGTTGGGAACCACTGCACTAATCACTTGTTATATGCGAGAGCTGCGTTCCCAATAACTAATCAAAATTAATATATTCTAATCGCTTAAGCCGTACAATGCCAAGGGGTTTACCATGGAAAATGCTTCAGAATTTTCTGGAGCTCAGAGCTAATCTCCGTAGCGAAACTCGAATGCGAAAAGATTGGCTACAAAGCCGCAGACTTTGAAAACGAGGATCAATACCACACGGCAATGGCATACGCCCGAACAACGACATCCAAACCTCTTCAGCACTTTTACACGGGAATGACGATTAATCCACAGGTAAATTTGTACAGTTGACATTCAAATTATTTCATAATTTACTTTAGACAAAGATCGGCCGAGAAAAAATGTTTGGGGTAGAATCCTCGGATTTTGATATTCTTCTAGAAATACGATTTTTTCCTCCCTGAAACGATAAAAGCCTCAAAGAAGCTTACAATACCATTTTTACTTCTCTAGCGTAACAGAGAGTGTAGAAATGACAAAGACAGAATTTTAACATTTGGAGTCTGTATTAGCAATACAATATCTCCAACAGTTTTGCTTAATAATATCTTGTGAAGCTGACACTCCAATTATTTCTAATTCACTTTAGACAAAGATCGTAAACTTCTCCAATGGTACAATCGGTGGATATACAGAATGGTATCAAGGGGACGGGTGGCCTAGGAGCGATATTGGATGGATTCATGTGGGAGTCAGGCTGTCACAAGACCCAACACCGAGTGATAACGGAATGTATAATCATAGACCAGAAAGGGGATATGATGGTATACTCTGCATGCAGTAACAAGCAACTCACTGTATCATTAATTTCATTTTAAATTTGTTTGAGTAAATTCATCAATCAATTAATCTACCATATATATATATCTACATGTTATTTGATATTTGTCCTGAAATAAAATCGTTATAGCTATTTTGTTTTTTCCACTCTAAGCAATCTAGATTGCGATGATAACCCTGCTTGAGATGGAAAATACTCAAACCCAAAGTACCACCTGTACCAGCTAATTACTAAATACTAAATGCTGCTGTCCGCACGCGGGTCGTACTTCTGGTACATGTGATACTGTTGGTACTTCGGATTTTAGTATTGTCCCGTAAGACTTCTAAAAACGGTAACCAGAAAATAATTTCGGAAAAATTTGTTACCTTGTAGTTTCAGAGCATTCACCTTCGTAATAGGTATTGTGTGTAAAGGTAACACTTGAACACAATGCAATATAAAAATATCAAAATATATGCTGATTATCTCTACTCCAAAATGCTGAAAATAACGAAAAACGAGGAAGAATTTCCTAAAATATCATAAAAACACATTTAACGATTTGTCACGCTTCAATGCTAAAATAAACTAAAACCACTAGAGAGGAACATCGAAAATTACACTCAGGCTTAAAAACGTGGTCTAATACTGCCACCTAGTGGTAATTGTACGTTATGCTGCAAGATCGCCCACTGGCGGATACGTTTTAATGTGCTTCAGCGTTACCTAGCGACTGAACATATAAAATAAAATTACCGCAAGGTGGCGATAAAGAAAACCTGTGCTCTCTAGTTTATCTAGCGGATGAATTCATGAAAATACTATTACCGTTAGGTGACAATAGAGAGGTAATATGCGCTCTAGCACTCTGAGCGGAAAATTTTCTAAATATAATGACCGCGAGATGGTGATAAAGAACATGACAACCCTTATGAGCTCTAAAATGAGCGTCCTGGAAACGATTGGGTGATGAAAAAGTGATAATCCCAATGCTAAATCAATTCCTAACCGCCTCAGATGAGTACAAGACATTTCCTGTAGTTCCTTCAGCCATATATCGGGGTACTCACTCACATCTGTTCAGTCATAGGCGTCTGCTGGAGCAGTCTCATTCTGAATTGAAAAATATATACTGCTGATTGTTCATTCATAATTGCAGCTAGTTACTGAAAAGTGTAACTGTTCCTTGTTCGGTTTATTATCATTTACCATATAAGTCATATAACTTACCACATTGTACTACTGATAGTCATACTCTTGGGTGTCTACTGGGAGTAGCAACCTGGTGTAATTACTCTATACACAACGGCAGTGGTTTCCAAACTTGTCCAGTTGGTGACACTCTTTTTAAACATACATAATTTCGCGACACACCAATTAATTTTTAATAGCAAACCAGAGGTTAATTCAATTCCTTCGAGAGATACTGATAGATAATGAATCTATGTATAATCTGAACTTAGATTCGCATTTTATTTGTTAAAACTTATTATTAATTTTGTTGCACCCAAGCATTGTGTACCAATATGAAAGGGTAAACAATACATGATTACAACGTTACAACAAACAGGTCTGACGAGCTGAAACAAATTATTATAATGCGTATTTCATGTCTAGGTCTCCCCTTACGTCCGCGACACACCAACGCACTACAGGCACAAATTTGGAAAGCACTTCGGTATCTAGAAATGCTTGGTCCTTGATAATACACCAGTCGGTCGTATTAAATGTTGTAACAGGTAATTCAGATTGCTTGGGAATAAATTGGAAATGTTATTAATAGGTATGTGCAATGTAAAAGTATAATTATCGATATTAATTAGATTTTGATAATTCCACCGTAGCGGAACAGGTGAGCCAAACTTGGAAGTACTGCAAAACCAAGATGACTCATGGATAAGGCAGAGCAAGCTCTACATCCTCATCCAGTTTACAAAAATCACTTTAATACATTAGGGATCAATAGATCCCATTTCACGTATTAATGTGAAAAGAACAGATACTACACTTGATCTTAGCCAGATAGGCCAGAAGCGATAATTCCAACTACTACACACATACATCTTATATAACAATTATATTTTACAGCTTGAGGTGCCTGTATTTCTCTACTATTCGCATATGTCAACAGCTTCTCTCATATTAAAAGGAAAGCAACTTTTTAGTGATCAAGGATTGGATTCGAATTCTCAAACTAACTTCAGTCAAACTGGAAAATGTGCACTTCTCAGCAAAGCACAAGATGTTATTTTGTTAGTCCTGTTATGTATTACTAGTTGCTTGCATTTAATGACCCGTGATTTCTTCATCAATTCAAATTTATGGGGAATTTGTAGGAGTTATATCACATTGACCTGAAAGGAATAGCGTTAAATAGCTTGTCTAGGTTCAAAATCTTGGCCTTTGTAACGTCATAAAGCATATTTATAGGCTGCCGAGTATCCGATCGTTAGCCTGCAGAGTCTCCGATTTGTAAAGTTTATGATGCCAATTACTGAATTAACGAAAATTAATCAAAAAGTGATCTGGGGCCGCGATGTGGACCCCTATTTGAAAAAACTAGCCTATAACCTATTCCTTCCCCGCGCAAGTTTTCAGAACGCCTAGTCATGAACTTTTGGAGTTATGGGAGAACGAACATACTCACAAACAGTTTTTCCTTTATTTGAAGAAGACATGTATATTCTTTAAGACTCGGTACTAGTCAGTTATTTATGAAGGGGTAATAAAATATGGCATTGGATACTCGGGTCTATTACAAAGTACTTGTATATCAAAACAATTAACTTTTGAAACTTCTTTTCTTCAAAGAACTAATGTAAAAATGGTGAAATTGTTTTGAGACAAACACATAACAAACAAACTTTTGAAACGCGGGTAACCCCGATGATGTTGACAGGGATATTATTTAAGGATGCAAATCAAGAAATCTTCACATTTTCTCCACCACCACCACCAGCAGATCAGGGCTACTCCACTCTATTATTAGCAAAGGTCAGGTCAAGAAAGTCAATATTTTGTGCAAAATAATTCACATGCAATATTTGGCGAAGAGAAAAGCGTATTATATGTTGATGAATATTTATAACATCCTGGAGCCTGAGATCCAGCTCAACACTCGGAAAGTCCAGACCCGCAAGTTGAGTAGCCCTGCTCTAGATGGTGCTGGAGAGAATACCAACCTACATGTGTAAGTCGTCTTGGTATCATATATACCTGGAAATTATCAAATTTTATACTTATTATTCAACTTAAGATATAGCAACAATGTTTGATACTGCAATTGAATGAATTTACAGAGGAAAAATCAGCAGAATGTTACTGACAATTCAATATTGCCAAGGAAAATTTAGAAAATCTTTCCAGAAGAGAATGATTGAGCAAGTTTCAGCAATTGCATAATATAAATGGAACGTGTTCTAGAGCAGCAACAAAATTGAACTTTCATCTTAAAAAATTGACATATTAGACAAATAAAGTGACAAATGAAGAAGTTTCTCAACACAGACGGATATTTAGTGTCATTTAATGACATATATCGAGCACATGAAATAGCGCAGCAATCCACACCACTTATAACATAGCTGGGAGGTGGCACAGAGAGTGGCTTGCCAGTCTATTCCACATTAACACACAGCAGTATTCTTTTTATTTATCCACATGATTGATAATAAGCAGTGGAGAATAGAAAAAAAGTCATTCTCTACAACAGACTGCAACAACATCAGGCGCACTGGAACCATTTTCATTCAACTTTGTTGCCAGCAAGTAAGGTTTAAGCAGCAGTAAAATAAGGCACTTTTAACTAAAAAGAATCGAAAATTAGGAAAATTTGATCAGATCAGTATGATCGAACAGCGATATTTTGTTTGCTACTTTTTTGCATCCTGATTTCGAATACAAATTCATGTCTCTGGGAAACCATGGTAACTCGTCCAAAACGTCGTCAATGTCTTTCTCGGAATAGTTCGTAATATTTCTACGTTTAAACTCATCGATGGCGCAGAGACGGACGTGACGGCGCTCGAGTGGAAGGAAGGGAACAAAATGATCAATGAGATGTCTGGAAAACAAAATTTAATTATCATTGGTAGTTTTACAGTAATCCCTCACCTATTGTGGGGGTTACGTTCCAGAATCCCCTGCGAATTTTTGACGAAGCACATCAGCTGATATAATCAAGATGTTGCTAATAAAAATACTAAACTTAAGTCACATGTAACTTCATGCCGATACGAACACGGCCAAAATTTGCGTGAATGGTGTAGTTTGCAAATCCATTGCTTGGCGTGTGATTGTCAACAACAACACACATCTCCTAGCTTCTTTCTCAGTCACGTGTGGTCTATCTCACGAATTACTGTGTATTAAGTGATTGTTATCGCGTTTGTATTTAATAATCATAATTCAGAGATTTTTCGAACCCAAAATTGCAGGAAACAAAAGGAAAAGGTAGTGGAAGTGAAACGAGTGTATCTAAGAACCGATGTGGCTGTATAGGCATTACCTGTGTATTTATTTTTATTGTCTTGGATTTACAAACAATGCCAATACAACCTCTTGGAACGTAACCTATTCGTTTAGGACTTCCTATCATGGTATCTTAAAAGTGAGAGTTACTTGTTTGGACACGGGTGCAATTGTAGTGCTTGCTATTCTTCGTCCCTGTTCAANAATTTCACCATTCCTGTGTATTTAGAGACCCAGCAGGGGATAACGTGACTAGGGGTCGCAAATAGTACACGAATTTCACACAAAGTACCACATCTATTAGACTTTCGAAAACTAGTGAAAACATAAATCTTAACTCAGTTGTAGACTCAACGTAAGCACCACCATAGGGGGTCAATATCGAAAACTGTCATAAGTCATCAATTTTTATCATTGAATACTTTACCTGTGAACATGGAGGATAGGGGTCAGC
>QRAM01000622.1:2440-38403 GCA_013436055.1 Halocynthia roretzi | reverse complement strand
GACCTTAGTGAGATTTTACCAAGTTAAAAATATCAGTTTCAATATTTGCCCCCCCCCCCCCCCAGTCTCCCCTATCACATATCTGTAATTTACTTCGCAGTTTGGTTAGCAGGGTTTTGCTGCTACGCTGAATCATTTCTTTATACTATAGAGATGGTAACGCCAACGGTAGTAATCGCAATTCTTGCCAAAGATGGGGATATTTGAATTGAATGTGAACACATCAGGATATCAAAAATGAAACTTTCAGCGATTGGTAATGCAGAGTTATGTATGAAAAGATATTTAGTTTGCTTTGCAAAGTTTTAATAATACTTTTGTCCATTTTAGAATTGTAAGTCTTAGTAATTTGCCTTCATTATTATGGTATGATATACAATCTCTGAAAAATGAGATATGGAACAAAGTGGAAATGAACAAAGTAAAAAGAAGCGTTCTCTTTCTGGGTAAGTTTGAACAATTTCAAATTTTGAGGGCTCACATCAGTGGCTCCCAAACTTTTTTGGGTTGTTGGTACCATTACTGCAGGAGTGGACATACATTATAGGGTAGGGACTGTATAAGGGTGAGTGAACAATTTGTTGGGCCATATATATTTTCTAAACACCCCATTCACTTACACGATTAAGTCTTTGTCATCACTAAATTTGCCTCAATTTAATTTATATATATTTTCATTTCAAAAATCAAGAATTTAAAACAAACCTTTGATCATTAAGATAAAAAAAAAGAATTCTTTTTGGAACTTCCTATTGTGTTACACCGGGCTGATTAAAAAACTTGGCAGGCTGCATGCAGCACATTAGGAAGTTGGCCATAGTAGGTTCACCCCTGCTTCCATAGCTCTGTATCCCTTGATTCAATATCGTAATTAATGTGCTTCTTTCATCGCTGCATTTGTCCATCGTTTGTTGCAAAAACCTTTTGCCACACAAAACAACAATCTGACACAAATCTGATGTGAATTAAACGCTGTATTTGTAGTCTATTTATAAACTCTCCTGCTGTGTGAACCAGTGTCATCATTGATAGAAATAGCAAAAATCACACTGCACCTGTAACCTTTAGCTAGAAGTTTGCATAGTAAAGCTCAAAAATTAATTTCCTCCAAATGTCTAAAGGAAATTTATTCTGTTTTTTCAGGAATCAATCTATAACGAACTTCACAGTATCCAAAACACCAAGTAAAAGATTTAACCAGGTTGGTTGTTTTTATTTATTCCGCAAGTTGTCGACCGTTGACGCTTCATTTGCCTGATATCTGGAAAATAGAACGTCGTATACTAAACTTGGAAAAAAATTTGAATGGACATCTCAGTCCTTGCTCTATCAAGTTAAAAAATGACTTTATTTTTCATTCTTTAATAAGAAAAATAAATGACATTAATTTATATTGCTTCTCCTGTATTAATTAAACAAGTTTCCCCTTATTAGTATCTATTCGGATCAGGGTCTGGGAACAGATTAATTAATTTCCCATTATTCTAATGGGGATAATTGAGCCAATTCGAACAATTCAGAGTTCGAACGGTCTGCTGAGACGGATTAAGTACAAGGAACCACTGTATATCATTTACAGGGTAGTTCAATAATAAATAGACGAATTATCGGTTTGTTTACCTTTGCTGATGCTGCAGGTGTTATTATTGCTGCTGTGATAATTCAAATTTTTATTTAATCAGATGAACCAGTCGTTTTCGAAAACGAAAGTCAAAGATGAATTCGCAAAGAAACATCTTCATCCACATCATCATAGAATATCAAACACCAAGGATCCGGAAGAAGTTATCCTGATTTCAGATTCTGGCAGTGATAATGAATCATTACGGATTAAGGTAAGGTCTTGTCAATGTTTCGAAGGTCTCACGGTCCTAGTATGATAAAAAAAGAATTGAAAAACATGAGTACAATATTTATTCAATTGTATGCTGTGGCTCATGTTGTTTTTTTCATCATTTCGCGCTGCATACAAGCAAAGCACCCTTACCATACCGAAGTTTGGCGCCGGCTACTTTTGCTATCTCATAAATAAGGGAGAAACTGTGTGTGTGTGTTTAGATATTCGTTCGCCCAGAACTCCGAGGGGGTCTTGACTAGATGCTGAAAGCTTGCACAGGGATCGATTTCATGCAGGAATAGGTTACAGGCTACTTTTTTTCAAATAGGATCACTTTAGCTTACACCTTAGGTTTACAATCAAGGGCGGCTTACATTCATTTTTCAACACAATTTCACAAGATGTTAGCATATACTTTTTTTCCAACGGAGTTACGAACTATGAATATGTGAATGGGAAGCTAATGTACTTCACATGAATTTCTGAAAATGAATAACTGAACATATCATATGAATTACTAGAATCCTCAGATTGTTTATTTCTTTCTCTAGCCTTCAACATTGAAAGAATCAACATCCAAACCATCATCACACCATCCATCAACGAACACATCTTCATCTTCTACCCATGCAACGTCTTCTAGTAGTTTTATGTCACATTCAACACCTCCATATACCGATACTCATCCTGGAGCATCCAGGATCAAGGCCACATCCGCATTCTGTACTCCTAAAGCTTCAGCCTCATCCTATAGCTCAATCTCTACTTCTAAGAAAACCAGTGTTATTTGGTCCACTCCTCCCATCAACATCACACAGGATAAAAATCATTCAAAACCCGCGATGTCGGATTCAGACTGTGCCAAGTCTGTGCCGTCGATGGCATCAGATGCCACGGTATCAGAGCCACTAGGAAGAACAACACCAACGATTGTTGAGAAGGAAGATTTAAGCCCCGTTGACAGCGTGCCGCCAATGGCAAATGAAACCATGACACCAAAGTCACAGGCTGAGAGATTGAAACAAAAGCCGTGGCAGCAAAAGGTTGACATGTCACCGTATTCGAAAATGATTGCAGAGCAGCACCTAAATATGCTTAAGAAAACGCATAACGGATCACAGTACCCAAAAACGACGCCCAGTAAATCCCCAGCTGGATCCCTTAAAGATAAATTTGGGATTTCATATGCTCTGCCGGAACCGGCAGTACCCAGTCAGCGTCAACTGGGAGAAAAAAGACCAAAAAAGTTTTCTGAATATGTAAAAAAAGGCAGAAATTTAACACATTCTTTTCAAGCTTCCCTAAAGGACAAAAATCAAAACATTTTAATTCCTAAAATCAAAGGAGATTCGCGTGATAATAAAACATTACCAAGAGGAGACCTCCTTAACATAAGTTCAAAGAAGGAGGCGAAGCCAAGCATCCCAGACAAGTCTTTCGATTCGAGCAAGAAGCTAGAGAAAACATCCACCTTATCCAGAACCGATTCCGAAGCTGCTCGTAGTTTGGCTCAAATCCCAAAGATGAAGCAGAAAGATGTTTGCCGAAACAATGAAGAAAATGTTCCAGAGAATCTTAAAAAAACAGGAGGACATCGGAGACTCAGTAATTTTTTTGAACTTCTTGAGGCGAAGCAGAAAGGGTTGTTTTTCCGACCGATCGAGGTTCCCATATCCCATTCGAGACATCTGAACAGTCCTCTTTGTGAGGTGAGGGAGACTTCTGAATCATCGAGGAAGGAGAATAATACAAGCCCAGTTCTGGTCTCCAGGTTACAGAAGAAGCGTCTGAATCAGAGTTTGATGCAGAATGATAACCATGATTCTGAAGTACATCCCAAAACTTCCTCCTCTAGGTCAAAGCCACAACATCCAGGAAAACATCTGTCACAGGATTCAGACTCTTTTATTCCAGGTGACACTGACAATTGTCAGATTTCTTCTCTTGATAACAGATCAAAGTATTCCAAGAGAAAACCAGATGTTCCAAGTTCCATGCCATCTTCCAGGGCAAGGGAGCAACTTCCAGAGCTAAATCGAAAGCTGGATGACCGTCTTCCTCCTATTGAATATGATGATATTGAGATTCCTATTTTGGAAAACAGACAACTGTGCACTAAAAGAAAACGAAATGTAGAATCTTCATTCTATAGTTCGAAACAACAACATCAAGACCGGGATGCTCTGCAGAATCCTCATCCAGGAGGTCATGAAAATATTGAGAATCATGCAGTGTCAAGACGACTGTCAAATGACAGAAAAACACATGATAAGATCAGGAAGACATCCACACAGCCACGCACACTGGAAGGTTTGCATTTATCAAAAGTGAAGCAACCGAGGACATTGCAAGAGTTAACCTCTCCTCAGAAAAAACCACATTCATCAAAACATCCTCGAAATTTAGAAAATTTTGCTCAACTTACGAAGCGGAATCACGGCCTTAAAGTTTTTAAAGCTGTGCGAGTGGATATTAAAAACCTCAGTAGCATCTCTGATAAACCAAGAGGTAGAGAATCCTCGAAGGAACGAGTGAAAAATAATAAAAATAAGCATCAGCCGAAAGCTGTTACCGGCGGAGAGAATCTTAGGACGGAGAAAGCAATGAAGACGAGAGAGATTGAAGAACTGCTCATGCGTAATGTGTTGGATGAAATAAATCGAGGAAATTCTTCGATATCGACCGAAAGAGAAAGGGCGAAAGATCGCAATAAAATACCTAGCCCGAGAAGAAAACGTCAGAAAAGCATCTCGGATTACTTGAAAACAGATGCTCTGATTAGAAGAGCATCCAACTATTTAAATAAAGATGTTTATCCTGAAGAACTTCAAAGATGGAAGACCGCATCAAATATTTCTAAATACAACATCCAAAACAGAAAAAACACGACAAAGTATAAATTACAAAACCAGGATGCGACGAAAAAGTTTTCCACAAAATCTCTGAGCCAGGATGCGAGAGACCGCTTGGAAGACGTTGAAAATCTAGAATCAATGATCAAATTCAGTTCTGGCGGAAAATATAAAACAAAAACGTCAAATTTGTTGAAGAGGAAATTTCCTGGTGGGATCACAGTTTCTCCAGAAGTGAAACGATCGAGAACGCTGAATCAAATCGAGCATGATGATGAAAAAATTTCGAGTATGCTAAAAGTTTTGAGTGAGAAGAAGAAACCTGTAGACTGTGCAATGAATATTAATTCAAGTAAGTGAAAATAGCTCATGCCTCAAACACCTTTAAAAATAAGAGCCCCCCCCCCAGTTCTCGGTATACGTCCCAAGACCGGGCTACTGAAAAAGCAGAAGACTCAATACCACCACTAGTAATACAATTCACTGTTCATATTGAATCAGCCATGCAATAGGACTACTACCAGAACTACAGTATAGACTTTGCTAAAACCATATCCCTTCTTCCAACTTCCTTCTCTTTTCAGATTCTCCAAAGTCGAAGCGATCTCTGTTCTCTTTGTCTTCCTCCAATCCTCTCGAACATCCAACCAACCGGAAATTTTCCCACTTAGGAAAACTACCAGATTCCATGGAGAAGACGAAGAACATCCTGAACTACAAAACGAAACAAAGTGAATTGGATATTCTGAGAATGAGAAAACAAAAGAAGTTACAGCAGAAAAATCTAAGTGAGGAAAATCGCAAGGTCCCAAACTCTCATCAGGAGGAAGATCAAGAGATTATCGATATTCAGGCATCCAGTTTTCTCCCGAGTTTTGAACTATCTATATCTCACCTGGAGGAACAAGAGACTTCTCCAAGTGAATCTTCTTTTTGCCCTAGTCCAGTGTTACAGAAAAACTTGGAGCGAAAGAAGAAAGGTCATCCTGCTAAGGAAGCAACTGATGGGAGTGAGTTAGATGAAGGAATCTCTGCAGAGTCAACTATTGAAGTAAAAGATCTTCATCAAAACAAGAAAATAGTTGTTACAAAAAACCGTATAGAATCTCAACTGCCGAGGTCTGATTCTCCCCAAAATGAAAAAACAAGGATAAATAGAGATGAGAAATCACAGGATAATATTCCTCCAAAAATAAATTTTGACCTGGATCCAAAACCTGGAGAACCTATAAAACAATCTGCAGTTCATAGGGATGACTCAACAGTGTGTCCTAAACAGGATGTTACTATTGGCCTAGATGATAATGACCGAAATGTCAGCAAGAAAACTGATGAAGATTCAGAAGATGATGATATTATCTTTGTTAGCGAGCAAGTATTCATTGATTTAACACTGGATTCGGATTCAGAAGAGGAATATGAAGAGGGAGTAGATCAAGATGCTTTTCAGGAGGAAGAAAATCATGCGCAAAGAGATCAGGATAATTCCAATGACGAGAAACCTCCTGAGAGGGTAAATCAGGATACTCACAAGAATGAGGAACATCTTAATGCAATAGATCTGAATGCTTCTGAAGAGAAGGGACATCATAAGGAAATGGATCACGATGTACATATTAGGAAAGTTGATCAGGTGGTTCCACAGGATGAACATCCTGAAGCGGTGGACGAGAATCTTCCCCACAACGAGCCAAATCAAGAGGAGAACAGTGCAAGTACAGAGTCAACAGAATCTATAGCTGTCATCTCGAATATAGGAAATGAAGATTCGTGTGAAAACCTGGAAGAAGATCAACATCCTGAAATAGCATTGAAGGAGACTAATGGTGGTAAGAATGTCCAAATCACAAAAAAGCCAAACATTTATTCTTTCGGGAGAATGCAAGAATCTTCCACCAAGACGACCTTGAATTCCAGTTGTCACTCCCCGGATATGTTTGGATCTGATGCAGATGAGAAGGAATGCTGGGTAGATGAAGATGAAGATGCCTTACTGAAGGAAACTGATGAAGTAGATATCGAAAAAGAAGAAACTGGAGGCAATTCCCTCCGGAATGAGAATGAAAATGATCTGCAGGATGTAGAAGTTGAATCTTCTGAAGATTCACAAAATAATGGAACTGTCAAAGAGATTGAAGATAAGGTTGACCACCAGCTAAAAGGATCACCAACTGCTAAAGAATCTCAAGAAAGTGTTCTTGTCCATAAAGAAAAACGATCTCCAGAAGTATCCCAGGAAGAATTGGATTCAGAGATAGCTCCTGTGGAGAATGACCAGTTGAAGAAGCAACTGGAAGTTGATGATAAAACAGATCCTGTCTCATCAAGTACGGGCTCTGATTCAGTAATACCTGATAATGGTCTGCCGGGAGAGGATATAAGTAGAGATCCTGAGGAAGTAAACTCAGGTGGAGAAGGAGAAATTGGTTTAGTGGATGAAGTGAATGAGTTGTCCTTGCAATCTCCCAAAGAACAAAAGGAACAAGATAACAGTCTGAGTGAGGCAGGAGAGATGACAGGAGGTTCTTCGAATGATCCTACTTATTGCCTACCTAAGGAAAAACATATTTGTAATCTTGGGGATACAGGAGCTGTAGAAGAAGGTTCTACGCGGGTCTCTGCAGATCACATGCTGGAGGATGATCAAGAGAAACATCCTGGAAAAGAAATACAATTAGGAGATGAAGATCAAATCTTTCAGGACGTATCGACAGCTCTGGAAGCTGCTTTCTCTTCGCAATTTAAAGAAAAAGATGCTGCTAATGAATCTTCCAATAATCTGAAGCAAAACGACCTTGAAAATAGGGAAAATAGTGACCTTGAAAACGAAGATGATGACCTTCCAGCATTCAGAAGTTTAAAAATTACGGAAATAAACACTACGACACATGGCAAAGCTAAAACATTGGGTAGAGTTGCAGAAAATGACCTTCATATTGCATCGAACGACCTTGTTAGCGATGAGGGAGAGGGCAGTAAAGAGCATAATTTATTATTCTCTGTTAATGACTATTTTGATGACACTTTTTCACCGGCTGATGAGGTTTCAAAGTTGAGTCTCGAGGGCGCTGAAGATTTTCCACATTTCGAGTATGAGAAAGATCACGATGAGGTCAAGGAGAAAGAAATTTCAGAGATAGAAGAGACAAATGAAGGTATATGAGAATACATTTTATATTCTCTATCTATTGTTCTTGTTATATGGAAACCTCTTGAAAGTAGAGACATAGGTATATGATGTATTGAGAGATTTCTTAATTGAATAAACCGATTAAATTTGGTTTATTTGCAACAGTAAGATAATGAAGTATTCGCAAGATTCTTATCGTTTGAATGCATTGTTTTTTAGTTGAAACTACAGACGATACAGCAGTGGTGGAACAAGACTTGGTAGATCAGAGTGAAATTCCGGTAAAGGTAAAAGACATTTACAAAATTAGAAATTAGCACTCCTACAGCTGTGGATGTTGCAGATCAACCAAAGAATAATGAATACCATGAATTGCAACACGGACAGTCACTCTTTTAACTCAGATTCAATCCGGGTAATCCGATATCCGGCTAAATGGGGTTTGTTTCATTGAGGGTCGACTGTACATGATTTAGAAACGGATTTTTGTGAAATCAATTTACATAGATGCTTAGTATCAGGCAACTTTAATACTTACAATTTAAGATGACAGTAATTTTGTTCACAAGATCGTAATTAAATGCATCCGTTTCCTTTCTAACATTTTATTTTCTATTAGAATCGTTATTCCCGTCGAAGTCAAGAGTCAACTACTAAGGAGAACCTGATGCTGCAACTACCCAGTAGAACAATATCGCACGATGAGGCAAGCACAAGCACTGTTTGTGAGGTGAGAGACGAATATGGGGCTTTTTTGGAATGGACTTATTTAGTCGAGCAAGTTACAATGAGACACATAAATCCTGACTAGTGATTAATAGCGATCTCACGAAATATCCTTAATAATCCTGTTTGGAGCTTTTTAAAAATTAAATATATTTGTTGTGAAGATTAGTAGCATTAAAAAGAAACACTTGTTTTGTCAGGAACTGGAAACATTTAGTAATAGACCAGCACCTCTCACCCCTCGAGGGACGAAGAAACCTTCGTTCTCTGATGTTTCGCCAACAGAATTGTCTTCAAGAACAGCGGTAAAATCTTTACATGGTGTCCATTGTAAAGGCAAGCGATTAGATAAATATGTGGAATTTCTTAGAGAAAATTTGAAAATTTTCTTCAACCACATTTAATACACTTGGAACATATTTTTAATATATTTTTACCTCATTCATTCCAATTCTAAAAAAATTACTTAATCCTGTAAATTTGCTCAGACTGCATATTTGATTTGATTTCAAATAAACCACGAAACAGTGCCGGTTTAATCTAATGTATATGATGCAATTGCAAAATTACTTAAATATTCTTCTCTTATTTTCAGATGATTTTAAACGAAGTTGAGTTCCAGGCGTCATACAAAAAACATAAATTATCGATAGCTAGACTCGTCCGACAGAAGAAGAAAGAGTAAGTTTCTGGCTTCAATTTTTTTTTTTTTTTTCACTCACCAGAATTGTGTTCATTTCGCAAATTGTAATTTAAAAGTCGTGTAGCGAATTAGTCGCTAAACAAATTTCTGACTTAGCAACCAGGATCTGTTCCAATGAGCTGGATCTTTAGATATTGTTTTAATGTCACCTGAACGGTTGATAAAGTCAATGAGGATATGAAAATTTAGTAATCAAGTATCAGTTTTATATGAATTACTATACCAACTTTTAAACGTGAATTTTTTTCCAGTTGTGAAGTTGACAAAATGGAAGAGATTCTCCTCTCTGATCTCAAGCAAGGTGGATTTCGTACAACGCTTGAGAAACACGAAGTTGCAGGTGATTGCGATGATGAAGATGTTTCTCATGATGAATCTGAAGATGATGATACTAAGAGGTAGATAACTGGAAGTACTGTCATGAATGTACTATTACATAAATGCTCTAGATCTATCTAGATCAGTGAGGCTTAACGTGGGCAGTACTGCCCCCCTGTGGGCATTATGAACTCTTGAAGGAGCGAACAGATGCTAGGAGTTTACATTTACATAAATAACCTGCCAACCTAGCGAAGTAAATTACAGATATGTGATAGGGGAGACTCCCCCCCCCGTTTGTCAAATATTGAAACTGATATTTTTGCCTTTGCCCATAGCTGTTAGTTAGTTCCACAGCTTCTAGCAATGTTCACTTAACAAATTTTCCAATTCCTATTCATTAGAACTTTAAGACTTATGAAAGAAGATTGGGGAACACTGCCGATTCTACAGGTCGATAGCAATGTCTTCGACAATCAGCGTCCGCTGCTATGTTACCACTCAATGTCGCTAAAGAACCACTTCGATGACACCTCGCTCTCGGCATTGCCACAAACAAAGAAGGTTATTGTTTCAAGGTTTGTTAATTTATATTCCAATATAGTTTTTTAGTGACATAATGGAAATCGAAACAAGATAGAAAAAATATTTAGCGTTGGCAAAAGTTTCGTTTGGACCGGAATGAAATCCACGCGACTTGGAGAGCAAGAATATTACTCGAAATGCACCTTTCGAGTCAAATATTAGTCGGATATTTGGTGAAAATGGGAAATGAGGCAAAAAGGTTGAGATTTACTGTTAGGCTTTATATACTAGACTGCTATAGTAAATATATCAGTCGAGAGGGGGAATCTGACATTCAGTGAGAGGCAAAAAAGGTTGAGAACCAGTGTGCTAGTAAATATATCGAATGCTTATATCAAAAACTATCTAAAGTATGACTAATCATTTTTTTCATGATTCAGCTGTTCAGCAACGAATTTTTTCAAATATTCCGATACACTCATGTATTTGATGAAAGATGAAGCAACAAAGGAACAAGTGTGGTCTTGGATGTTGAAGGTCAGAGTTTATATTTCATATTATTACTACTGACACCGTGTGTTTGAATTTGGGATATTTTTACAGCTTGCATGTTATCATCCGGACTGCCGTAATGTAGAAGAAATTATCCAATCAAAATTGAGAAAAAATAATTTCGACCAATCACCGTTGAGCTACAATGATTTGAAATCAGCATTGTTCTACTGTGGAGTGAGGTCGTCTGCGTTCGATGAACCATTACAAAATTTAAATAAAAATAAGTAAGTGATAGTTTGGTAACTAACATAATAGGTTAAAGGTCACATAATAATTATTCAACCAATATAGTGATAAACTAGTAATTCCTCTCCTCTGTGTCTGTAAAACAACATGGACTTCCATTAATTAGCAAACTTTTAAAATCATTGACCCCGTCATGGAATCCTTGATCCTTCATTGACCCATCATGCGAAATGATTGAATAAATATTATCAATAAAAAAATTCTCAATTAGAAAATTAGAAATTCATTTTTTTATCTGTTATTTCACTTTCATTTCAGATCTGATATCACAATCTGCGAAAAATGTTTAAGGAACAGAAAGTTGAAAAGAAGAAGTTCAGAAAATCTCAAACGAGTTCTAAATGTAAGAAAATTGGTTCGACGGCTATTAAATAAATTTTTAACTCAATAATCTCAAGGTCTTGTAATTTACTTTCCCTTTCTAATTCTCTGCAGATAATCAACACTTTCATTGTCTCATTTCCTTGTTTGTTCACGTCGGAACAACGCACGGAATTATGCAAAGTTTTTCTTCAATTATTCACCGATCTAAGGCTGCCTAATCTCACAGCAGACGTACTGCAATCAGTCAATATCTTGCTCGATTCTTTTGATGATTGGACGAGGAGGGTAAGTTGTTATATATTGTAAAAGTATTATCCTAATGTTATTCGGTTTTCAAAGAAACTGCACTATTACCTACCGTACCAATTCATTTTTTAGAAAGTTCTTCTTTCACGAGAAATCATCACTTTATTTCCGAAACTTAACGTCATTCAAGAAGTCGCTGATGCGTTACGATATTGCCAGCGTGGTCTCGACTTGTCACACTTGATTGCTTTTTCTGTATTGAAAATTCATGCACTTGGAGACAGCATTGAAACGATGATTATTGAGGATTCGTATGATGTGCAGGTAACAGTATTTATATAACAGAGTGACAATTAGATATCTATCAACATCACGCTAATTGTTCAATACTTATATGTAAAATATTCACTGTTAATATTTCAGTCCGTGGTTGACCTTGTCGAGAACCTTGACCCTGGAAATCTTCGAATATATTTAAAACCACAAGCAGACGATGAACCGCAGATGGCATCACAGAAACGATCTTTTTTTTATTTAAGTTTGCTTCTTCCACTGTTAGACATTTGCATTGGACATGAATGCAGTGATGCATACTCTGCGGTAAGTATTAAAGCATTCTTTTTCTTCATAGCTTTCTAACAAATGGATTATAAACACAATTTGCATTAACGACATCACCTGTGTCTTTAGTTTTTAACACAATTAATATGACTACGTCAAGGCTGTCCAAAGTCCGACCCGGGAACCATTTTTTGTGATTTTTTTGTGACACGTGATTAAATACTTTCCACGTCTAATAAGACAAACTAAGCACGCAGATCAAAATAAAAGCATGTTTCTTGGAAATAAGCATGATCTGGCAGCCATGTTCATAGCTGAGAGACTTAACGGCCTCAGCCTTAGTTCCTGTGAAAAATGATGTCAGGACTAACCATTTTTTTTTATAGGTTGTCCTTGAGAAATTAACCAGTATGCTTCGTACTATAAACAAACGAATAAGAGACAATGGTGCCATCTATAGATCACAGATGAAATACGAACTCAGTTTGTTTGTAAAGAATTTACGCTGCATGGTACAGAGAGCGCCAAAAGTTACACAGGTAACCAATGACAACTGTTTCAATATTAACCCTTTGACTACCATTTATTATTATTTTTTCTAGAATAATGAATTTTTGAATAATATCGTTCTAGGGGTCGAAAGGGAACCATTTATGGGTGAAAATGTTATTAGAATGGGAGGATGGGGCGGGAATTAAATGTCCCACTGGTACCGGTATCTATTTTTATTATTAAAACTTAAAGTAATGAAGTCACCACAACACTTCATAAAATATCTGATCACCAGTAATTTATATCACTATGACCAATATTACAAACTGAAAATTGTAGTCGAAGTTATTCTCACAGTCAATAAAATTGAGAAATATCAGACGTCTTCTCCGGAACCTAACTTATATTTTTTCAAAGAAAACGGTTTATCATTTATTTTAGTTCATTTTATTTGACATGTAATTTATTTAATTTTCATGTTGAGAGGGCCCCTGAACCTGTATTGCCCTGGGCTCTTCCAGGGTCTGAATCCGGCACTGCAGAGAGACAGATACCAGGACAGGGATACATGGATAGTCGATAGTAACTCATTATATTTCTTTTTTCAGTCATCAATTTTCAAATACCTTCGTTCTGCTCCTGTCCATGAAGAAATTATTCATGAAACTGTCGTCACTGACGAAGAAGAAAGTTCCAACTCAGGGTGCGGAGAGATTACTTACAACGACGGTGATGATGAACCCCAGGACAATGGTCAAACTACCCCCAAGAGTTCAAATATCGATGACGAAGAGTTAGAGATCGCGGAGGTAATCAGGAAAAGAATTTTCGGGTCAAAGAACAAGATTAAAAGGTTAAATCTGTAAGTTGCCAGCTTGGAAGCAAGCTCAGGTTCTTTAATATAGTAAAGGGCCAAATAATATATATTTTATGCTACAGCGTATGAAGAGGCAGAGTCAGGGTTATTTATGTAGGTTGGTCGATTCAAATAAACAAGGAAATTGCTGCTGTTCAGCTGTTCAGTGGTATGACACAATTAACACAATGCTTTGCCATCTAATTCTGTAATCAAATAATTCCCATTCCACTTTCCTTGTTTTGCCGATGACATGATCGATATGCACGAGCATTGACACTAGAAATATCACAGATATCCAGATTCTATTCAGTCAGTTGAACTGTCCTGAGTAGCATTTGTTCCAATCCAATTTCCATGGAGCTCAGAATTGACTTGTCTTTGTTCATACGTTATTCTGGGTTGTATTTTGGCCTCTGACGAATTTAAAACAGACCTCACTGCATTGTATAATACAGCAGTTGGAAGCAGTTCACCTGCAGCAACAGAACTGTACCAAGAGCAGTAAATACTAAGTACATTGCATAGTGGTACTACTGAGCTGTTTGTTGTTCAAAAGTTCCAATTCCTCCAACAGCAAATTTACCTATGGACAGTTCTGGATTCACAAATGGCCAAAAAATTCAAAAAATTTCCACTAATTTTAATTAATGTAACTCTTTAATGTAAATTCATTTATTCAAATATTGTTCTATACTAGCAGAGCTCCCCTGGTGCCTTCAAATGACTTACTGTGAGTATACTGTTAAAGTCACTACATCAAATTTGGTTAAAACTAGGCCAGTTGTTTGGTTCTGTATATCGTAAAACATAAAACTATTTATATAGCTCAGGGTGGTCCAAACACACATTTGTAAAATTTTATATACTACATAAATGCTAATTAAAGCATACAAATTCCTGATAGTTGGAAAGAAGTGGTGTTGCCTTATTTTAACGGTCGACTTATCTGCGAATCGTTTTATATATAGTCATACCCTGTACTACGTTATTAACTGTTTCCAAAAGCCAGGGAGTTTTCCCGTATGTTGCCCGCAAGATTTCGTGGCTCTTCATGCTCGCAATCTTGGACCCCCCTGATAGAAATTTCCACATTTTTTTACTGTAGTCACATCTTGAAAAAAAAAGGGTTTCGACGTCATCTGACATCACACTTGACATGGGAACTAGGTACGACATTATCTACTGAAATTGATATTCTGATTTTGATGATCAGGTGCGTTTTGAGCCTCGTAATATCCAGTTGATATAATCTGACTGTACAAGTTTTCTTGACAGCCATGGTGTGTCCTTTTATCACATCAGTCCAATGTTCCTTTATTTAAATTGAGGACTTTATTCTTAATGTTTGATTTACAATTTACCCACTGTTGATCTTGCCCCGTGTCGACACTTGGACCTATTACATTAGGGTTCTCAATGCGACCCACACATCCACAGGTGGTTCCATTTTAACCACTGCTCTGAATTAGTCGAAATCTTAGTCAAACATGTCTTTCCAAATGCTTGTATTTGGTTCCCCATGTATTATAATTTTGTTGTGTTCTGGGCAAACTAAGAAAGAATTATTATAGTTTCCTTGCAGTTTTGACTCCGCATCTGTATAACTGATTGGAATTCATCTTGAATATAGTAGTAACTTAATATGTAAAGTCAATTTTTGCCCGAAACTCGACTGAGTTAAATATTTTCTACCACTAAGATAACTAGTGCTTATTGCTACATAGTCAGTGTGAGGAGGGATCTAAAAAGCACATATTTATATTAGCTGTTACATTTGTTCACAAAATTACATACGTAAGTACTTTGATTCATTATCTAGAATTGAATACTACAAAACCGTCCACTGCTTGATATTTATAATGACGGGTCTGCTCACCTTTTGATATTGAGCTTGTTGAGCATTTTTTACCTAGCCCGACGGCCCCATTTTTCACCCATTTCTTCGTCGTTTATTTTTTCACTTTTTTGTTTTATCATGATCTTGAATTTATTCTAGAATAGGACACGACTGATGTGCCTTATCGCTCCTTTTTTACAAGGCTTTCTTTCGTCTAATCCGAGCCTCTTCGTGCCCTGACCCCCAAGGTTCGTGCCCTGTCCCCCAGGATTCTTGCCAGGTCCCCAGGGTTCATGCCCTGACCCCAAGGTTTGTGCCCTGACCCCAAGGTTTGCTGCCATTTCCACCATTGTGAAGAGATTTTTTTTTTTTTCATACCATTTTTTTTACTATGAGCTAAAATAGTTCTTACGCTTCGCTTCGAGGTCTTGTTATTTATTTTTATTTAGATATATAATTTCTGTCTATTTTTCTGAGAGAACCTTATTACAAAACATTAAGAGATTAACAGTTTTACTGATGTCAATACCTAGGTAACGGTACATAGGACTTTTTAAATATCAGATGCTATGGGATGAAAAGATGAGGAAAAGGATTGAAATTGTGAGACAAAATTATTTGGGAACACTTGCGTCATAATTTACAGTTTCGCGTTTGAGGCTGTTTGTATCCGCTAGTTGGCGTTCGCAAATATTTCTTAGTATGCGTCCAGCTATTCTGTTCAGTCGTGTCAGGACATCCACAGGTGATGGAGGTGTATGTACGAGGTCGTAGATAAGGTTGATTATTACATAGAAAGATAGATATAACTTTAGATGCGTTGTTATTATTATTACATTGAGCAAACCCACTGTTTACTGAGCGTCAGGATTAAATAGTATTGTGCAATTTTTATTTGGTTTATATGTATGTATATATGTAGTTATTGAGTATTTCTGCTGCTGCTAGGATGAGGATGTCGTATTGAATTTTCAATTTATTTATTTATAGTGCGATGGTAATGCTTAGCAATATTAATTACGTTATAGAATTGTCGCTTGACATGTCTCTCGAATCAGGTAGTTGGAGGTTTTTTTGATAATCTTTGACGCGAAATAGAACACAGAAATGAAGTTAAATGACAGCTAAAAGAAACTAGACGATATTGAGAGAGGTACAGTGGTTAAATAATGATAATTAAATAATGCTAGCAAACTATGTTATGCCTAAAGAAATTGTAGATTCAGAAAACTGTTTTTAAAGATGCAGTGGCTAAATAATGAGAATTAAATAATGCTAGCAAACTGTATAGGTCTTGAGAAATGTAAATTTTGTAATAGCTGTAGCTCTACCATCTATATATGTGGGACGTATGCTTAGAGGTTAGTGTTACAGTACAATGGTAGGGTAGTACTGCAGTTTATTTCTATATCGATTTTTTAACTTGCTTTATAGGTCTTATGATAGTACCACATTGAAAGTATTTGAGATGTTTCAATGTGCATTTGTAGTGTATACACAACAGTGTATATCTTGTCTTAAGATGTTACAATGGCAACTAAACCATTACAGTAGTACTGTTACATGTGATGTATTGTAATATTATTTAGCTTTAATACTGCAGCGTGATAAGCTCTTTGTATATGGTGAGGCGTTCCAGGCTTGGTATTAGTTGTAACAGTCAATTAACTTACGTATGAGATTACTAGCGTTTACTAATGAAGTAAACTATGGCAAACGAACATTCAGTTAGGACAGCTAATGATTTCAAAAGACGAATTTTATAATTTATATCATGGAAAACATGATAGAAGACACGAGACATTATTATACTCACCAATACAAGAGCAATTGATTAGACAAGTGATTATTCAATAATTAGGCGGTGTGGTTGATTGGTTAAACGCGCCATGTCGCACTAGAGGAAGAAAGTAGTTTATAGAATGGAGGGACTACAAGCTTCACACAATAATATAATGCATGGTTTATTACACCATCCTTGTGCAATGTAAACATGGGACTGAGATGAACCGAATGCAGGTCGTTAGTAGTAACTATGAAAAAAACTTCTATTTTTAACGTTTTATTGAAAAAACAGTTATAAATATAAAAGAAATAAAATATAAAAACTTTTTGATATGACATACAGTATTGTGCCTCGTACTTCGTACTTAATCCGTTTCACGAGGCCGTTCTAACCCTGAATTGTTCGAGCTACGAATCATTTTTTAACATTAGAAATTATGGGAAGTGAATTGATCCGCTCCCAGACCCTAATCCGAATCCATTTCAATGAATTAAAAAAAACAAATAAATAATTATACATCAGTAAGAAAGAAACTTCCATTCGTCCACGTTTTAATGAAAATTAAAGTTATAAAAGTATTGGAAATAAGAAATAAAGACTTTTATTATGTCATATTTGTTGCATAGTTGCCTATTATTTTAGGGTGAAGTTAATGGAGTCCTAAACCTGGCAGTGAGTGTCTGGGGGAATGCAGTCCGTCCAGTCGACACTTAGCATTTATGTTATTTTGCGAAATTTTAGCTCGGTTTCTTTCAGAGAATAGAAACTATTTCTTTTCCATTTATACCATAGAATCCCATCCGCCTCTGGCGCTTNATATTTCTATATCGTTTTTTTAACTTGCTTTATAGGTCTTATGATAGTACCACATTGAAAGTATTTGAGATGTTTCATGTCGTCTATCTCGATAATGCAATATTACTGTATTTATAAGTGATTCGTAATTGGTTTATAACCTAGTTGATATCTTGCTATATATGTTTAATGGTAAAATGATAATAACACAGGCATTGGAAGGTGTTTTAGTAGAGGCAGTAGAATTTTATAGGCCATCAATGTGCATTTGTAGTGAAAACACAACAGTGTATATCTTGTCTTAAGATGTTACAATGGCAACTAAACCATTACAGTAGTACTGTTACATGTGATGTATTGTAATATTATTTAGCTTTAATACTGCAGCGTGATAAGCTCTTTGTATATGGTGAGGCGTTCCAGGCTTGGTATTAGTTGTAACAGTCAATTAACTTACGTATGAGATTACTAGCGTTTACTAATGAAGTAAACTATGGCAAACGAACATTCAGTTAGGACAGCTAATGATTTCAAAAGACGAATTTTATAATTTATATCATGGAAAACATGATAGAAGACACGAGACATTATTATACTCACCAATACAAGAGCAATTGATTAGACAAGTGATTATTCAATAATTAGGCGGTGTGGTTGATTGGTTAAACGCGCCATGTCGCACTAGAGGAAGAAAGTAGTTTATAGAATGGAGGGACTACAAGCTTCACACAATAATATAATGCATGGTTTATTACACCATCCTTGTGCAATGTAAACATGGGACTGAGATGAACCGAATGCAGGTCGTTAGTAGTAACTATGAAAAAAACTTCTATTTTTAACGTTTTATTGAAAAAACAGTTATAAATATAAAAGAAATAAAATATAAAAACTTTTTGATATGACATACAGTATTGTGCCTCGTACTTCGTACTTAATCCGTTTCACGAGGCCGTTCTAACCCTGAATTGTTCGAGCTACGAATCATTTTTTAACATTAGAAATTATGGGAAGTGAATTGATCCGCTCCCAGACCCTAATCCGAATCCATTTCAATGAATTAAAAAAACAAATAAATAATTATACATCAGTAAGAAAGAAACTTCCATTCGTCCACGTTTTAATGAAAATTAAAGTTATAAAAGTATTGGAAATAAGAAATAAAGACTTTTATTATGTCATATTTGTTGCATAGTTGCCTATTATTTTAGGGTGAAGTTAATGGAGTCCTAAACCTGGCAGTGAGTGTCTGGGGGAATGCAGTCCGTCCAGTCGACACTTAGCATTTATGTTATTTTGCGAAATTTTAGCTCGGTTTCTTTCAGAGAATAGAAACTATTTCTTTTCCATTTATACCATAGAATCCCATCCGCCTCTGGCGCTTCATATAAAGCGATATGATAAATTCCGTTTAAGTTCGTTCCACCACGTTGACCGAACCACCAACCAGATTTCAGCATTTGCGCCATATTGAATTCATTCCAGCCGTCATTGTCTGCGTCATAGGTGGAAAACGATTTCCCGTTGTGATCTGATAGTGAGTCCCCGGCATTGCCCGCGTAATTCTGAATGTGAAGCGCGTATTTGTTTGCTGCTGTGTCAACTGAAAATGTCCTGAATTGAAATCAAGTTAAAAATTGTTAAATTAAATATACTGAGGCACGAATGTATTATTTGGCAATTAAATGTTTTGAGAATATAGGCGAACGGGCTCTTTTTGCTTTAGAAGGCAGAGTTTTACATGGATAAAACATTTTTCTATTTATAGATAAATTTTACAATTGTATTTTGGTAAGATGTTTTCCTTTGTTGGTCTAGCAACGACGTCAGCTTATTATATTCATTATTAAATGTGTATAGGAACTGGAATGATATGTACTTTGATTTATTCGGAAAGTCTTTCCGTAATTTATGCCACCAACTGCAGTTGAATATATTCTACTACTTGAATAACCTGTGCTTATTGCTACATAGTCTGTGTAAGAATGGATCTAAACAGTGCTACGCGACATATTATATTCGTTATTACATGTGAATAGGAAATGAAATGATATGTACTTTGATTCATTTGCATGATCTAGAACTGAACGCAACAATATTTAAGACCTTTCAACTTCATAAAGCAGGTCATTGCAGTAATACTGTTATATTTGATGTACCTCGATTATCGCTATATTGTTTGAACTTAAAACTGTAGCC
Organism: Halocynthia roretzi; assembly: GCA_013436055.1. Taxonomy (NCBI): domain Eukaryota; kingdom Metazoa; phylum Chordata; class Ascidiacea; order Stolidobranchia; family Pyuridae; genus Halocynthia; species Halocynthia roretzi. The sequence continues at coordinate 18,412 of QRAM01000622.1, read as the reverse complement.
TGCTTAGTCGTTTGGATGAGGTGGGATGTTTTGGATTGGTATTGGTTGTAACATTTCATACTACTTAAATAACCTGTGCTTATTGCTACATAGTCAGTGTAAGAAGGGATCTAAACAGCGCTACGTAACATATTTGTTCTTATATGTGTGCAGTATAGACATGGTAAATACTGTTACTGGTAAATGAAATAAATTTGGGGGTCTGTTGATTAGTTTAGCCAATGACCCACAAGTAGGTAAATCCGGCCCTGGAGTGAGCATCAGGTTTACCAGGTAGTTGAAACATTTGCTTACCGATATTCCGCGTATCCTCGTCGGCCATCCCAGTCCATCATATCAATTCGAAGTTCGTATTCACCTCCCGCGTTTGTAATCTTACTGATAGTTTCCAACCCTGCGATGATGAACAACGTCATCAGTGAAATCAGCAATAACCTGAATCACTAATCATTACTTACCCAACCAGAATTCTTGTGTGACGTCGCCAAAACCAGTGACGTAATCGTTCCAATTTCTTTGAAAGTTGGTAGAGCCGTCAATTCGTCTTTGAAACACCTATAAGTACTTTAATATTATTCTGTTGCCTCGCTTAATTTCCCTAACATTAGATTATTGTAAGTTAGATTCCGAAAAAAACGTCAGATTTTTTTTGATTGTAAGAATTACTTTGACTATAATTTTGTTATATAGGCCATAGTGGTATCAAATACTGGCGATCAGATAAGGTATGAAATGTTGTTATGCCTTCATTTCCTTTCAATAATATTATATAAAGTACCTATATTTGTTTAAATTACATTTTTATAAAGAAAATCCTTAGTCGGGAGGGCCTGGGGAAATCACCCCCTTCCGTCTCAACTTACCGTCCATGCATTCGTAGATCCATATGTACAATCACAATAGACTTTCATTCCGTTGATCCCAGTGAATGTTGAATATAATTGTGCAGAAGAACCGGAAGTAGCGAAACCCTTCGGATTGTCTGGTATTTTTCCTTCTGTTATGTCATTACATACCTCAGAACATTCTTTCTTTCCTGAATTTATTTGGATAAATATGAAAAAAAATAGATTAGTATTTAGGCGAGTCGTTATTGGTATTTCATATTCTCCGTTAAGTGATAAGTTTCTTGCCTCTTTATGAGCCTGCGCAGTTTGACACCATCTATGTATAACTGATTAGACTTCATTTTAAATTTAGCAGTTTATTATGGAAAGCCAATTTATTGTCGAAACCCAACTGCAGTTAAATATTTTCTACTACTAAGATAACTGGTGCTTATTGCTACATAGTCAGTGTGAGAAGAGATCTAAACAGCGCTACGCGACATAATATATTCGTTGAAAAGCAACGCATACTATAACTCTGGTGTTCCATGTCTATAGGATATGACATGATATGTACTATGATTCATCCCATGATATAGAATAGAATGCTACAATAATTCTTACCATGAGGTCTCTTATATATATGCATATCTTCTGTAGTACTTTGTGCTGCTGTTATTCTAGTTTCCTTCTTTACGTTCTCTTTGATTATCTCGAATAAAATTGAAAGTATTGCATTTTTCGGATCGGCTGTCGTTGTGATCGTAGTGACGTCATGTTTCGTAGTTACGTCATCGTCCTCGATTTGAAGTATTTTCTTATCGACTTTTGATTTGTGCGTTGTGGTGGTGACGTCAATCGTACCTGGAAAAAATGAGAAATCTTGAACGCCCTAGTGATCAAAATATTAATCTGGATATATATACCTAAAATAACTTCACCGTTGAACATTTATCCTGCAAGCTTATTATTATACGTTCCATTTTCATTGTATTGCCTTTCCTTCTCTGTGTGTAACTTAGTTTACAAGTTCCTGTGAAACCACTGTACTGCATTTTCCAAGTACTGTGCCCCCCTTTATTCTGTGTCACCTGTGTCACCTACAACAACTGTTCGCTTATCACCTACATTGCTTATAAGTGTTATTGTTTCTTTAGTTGTGAACTATTACGATTTGAGGATGATAGGAGTCGTATTGTCTGTACATTTACGTGAGGCCTGGAGACTAAGGCATTACGACTTAGCGAGTGTTGTGTGTACTCTCACATAAGCTGTTATGGTAAAAATCTACCTTTGTACTCAGTGGATGTTGTTGCTGTTGTTCCATTTCTTTCATGTAATGTTGCTATTTGCGTTGTGATGGTATTGAGTGTCCCCACAGCTGGTGTCGGCATAACCAATACTGTCAAATGCATACAAAATGTTTTTTTAGTATGTCTACTGCGAACTCTCAATATAATCCAGTTTTTTTTGTATTTCAAAATTATCTTACTTCTGTTGCCGGTATGTATGTTTGACTTTTTTGTAACTTCTTTAACCTTGCTTTTTGTTATGCTGTATTTGTTTGTGCTTGACGTTGTAGCAACTAGATATAAAATAACGTTTAAGTTTTTAATTTGCTTGATTTTTTGTACAGTTGCAACTAGTACTGTCTCTACCTTTCTCATTATCATTTTCGACTGACTGAGGCTCCGTGATATCGCTTGTTGTAGTTGACACTTTTGTCTCTTTTTCTATAACAAAGTTATTGGAATGTTACTGGTATACTGTGGATGTAAGGTTGATGCATAATACTTCTGACTATAATTCCTTCATTTAAGTTCGAGAGCCTCCCGCGATAGGTGAAACTCCGCGAAGTAGAAACCACGTAATTAATTAATTATTTGAATATATTTAAACGTATTTTAAACCATTATAAATCAATCACACATTATTTATATTATGAACCTTTCCTACAATCCTGTGATCGGTTATTTAATCTTTTTAAACTGCTAGCGCTTAAACATACTAGTACTGTACGGGGGGGGGGGTATCATGAAATAAAATACATACAATATTAAATTAAAATGCATACAATGCAATATTATATAAATCCGCAATGTAGTGAACCGCGATATAGCGAGGGACGACTGTATTTATACTAATTATCATTTCCTATATTGATTGAAAGTTTTGGGTTCGTTTCGTGTATAGGTTTAGTCTTTTGTGGTGTTACCTTCGTATATACACTCCTGACTACAAGGGGAGATGATCCGTATATCTGGTTTCATAAGCTTGCCCACTAGATATCATTCTCCTAGAATAGTAATAAACTCACTTGTTGTAGTCTTATGTTGTATGACTTCTTGTGAACCTTTAAACTCGCGTGAACTTGCTTGTTCTTCGCTGTTAGAACTCGTATTCTGTAAAAAGTATTTTTTTTTAAATCTCAATCAAGAAATTCAATTATTGAGATCATTTCCAGTGCTAAGTTATATACCTCACTTAACAACCACTTCGTTCAATAATAATATATTTTTGTCCGAGACATTTATTCCCGTTTTGAGACTGGATTTTCATTTTACTTACACTCATAGAAATAACTCCCAAGGCAATCGCGGTTATGATGAGTATAACTGCAAGTAGAATCCCAATACCGATAATAGATTGTCTACGTCGCCGATGTCGACCTTTTGACCCTGAGAGAGAAAGAGAAGATTAATATTTGACCATCAATGTATATCCAGAAAATATTCGTGAAATCTCTGAAAAACTCGTGGAAATGTGTCTTAATAACTAAACCCAACTGTAGTTAAATATTACTCAATACTAAGAACTGGTGCTTAGGGATCAAAACTGCGCTATGCGACATTTTATTCGTTGTTACATGTGTATAAGAAATGGCATGATATGTACTTTGATTCATTCGCATTATCTAGAATTGAACGTCACATTCCACTGCGTGGAAGGCGATTTCTCCTATTATTTAGTGGTTCGCATAGGGAGAAGGGCATTATAATGTGTAAAGCATATATGAGGGAGATTTACCGGTGAAGGCTTACCCAACTTGGTCAGGTAGCTATGCTAGACTGTTAATATAATAAACTTACTTCCGGTGTCCATCCTCTGTGAAAGTATGTTGCACCTTGATAGTAAAATTTGAGACGAATAACTTCTCGTATTGTTGAATTCTTTTATTACTTCGAAAACAATTGTATTCGTAATAATATTCGACTGATTTCATATGTGATAAAACGAGATACTTATTTAATAAAGGAAATACTGGATGTAATAGTTCATTGTATAAAATATATATCCGGGCTATTCATTATACTATAACTTATCCCTTTGTTAAAATTACTATACAACACTGCACAGATATATCTTGTAGCACTTCTAATTACTTGATACCACTTATTTTCTATATCCCCAGAGCTAGTATACTGCCATGTACTTCGCTTAGTGTAAACAGTGTAATAGTGTAATTGTCTATGTATACCAACGTAAGCAATATATATACTGTACTTTTCTAACGGAAAATGCACTGTAACTCCGATAATACGCGCTCGATTTAAAGCGAATTTGGATTGGTCATTGGTCCCTTTCTCTTAAACGATTCTGCTTTTCTTTACGATGCTATTTCTTGAACCTCAATCATAGCGATATAACGCGATTTCATTGTATACTAATATCCACTGACAAACATATGTAGTGTCTATACTATACTGGTATGATGAGGAATATTTTATATAGTATCCAATACGTAACCAGAATGATATGTATATGCATAGCTCATTTGATTGAAAGTTGAATCATTTTTGTGCGATTTCTTATTCATAATTTCCTGTGTCGTCACTTAACCAGGAAGACGACTTTCTGTAATGATTTCAGTAATTTCAGTAATTCAGTGATTTGTCATCATTGTTTTTTCATAAAAAGCATTCGATACACTCACTAGCACGCTGGTTCTTGCCTCACACTGAATGTCAGAATTCCATCCCCCTTACAATTGATTTATTTACTATGGCCCAGTTCTGTCTATAAAGCCTCGAAGACTCAGAACAGACAACACACATATTACACACCATTAATCAACTGATTTTATTTCATGAAAAATCCACGTATGAGATTACAATATGCAGATACTCCTAACTCAACGACCTGGTCTTATAATATATTTAGATATCGTTTAATGTCCCCCGGCGTATGATAGAGTACAGTATGAAAAGTGACTATCTAACAGTCGTAAGTGTGAGGAACGGTCGCAGTGTTGGCAGTCGTTATAGCGGTTGTAAGTGTGAGGAATGGTCGCAGTGTTGGCAGCCGTGATAACCGTCGTAAGTGTGAGGAACGTTTGTAGTTTGGCAGTCGTGATAATGGTCGTAAGTTCGAGCTTTTGTTGAATCCGATGGTCGTTAAGTGAGGAGTAATTGGATTATTCAATTTCTAACACTGTCTGATCACTAAGTTTATAATTTATACAGATTTCTCCATTATAATCGGGATCGTAGTTTAAATGCGAATACTGAATATGTATGACACGTTTACATTTCACAAACCACACCCAGCAAATCCATTGACTCCGGATAAGCAAATATTCCTTGATAGAACGATGTCTCGTTCTTTGCCGTACCGATGCCAACTTGGGTATATTTTGACCACTTTTCCCCCGACAACGGGAAACCTGGATACCACCATTGAATGGTTGGGGCAGGAGACCCATCATTCATCGTTAGATTACCATTTGGTGCCTGAAAAATATAAATAAATAAATGAACCAGCTGTGCAAAAGGATAGATTATATTGTATTGGATATCTATTCAATAGCCTACATGCTAATTTAATACCTATAGACTGGTTAGAATTAGATAAGTACTTATTGCTATACAGTCAGTGTGTGTGGAATTGGATTTCTCATGAATTCAGCATTCGAAGTTTGGAACGAAGTTAGGGTCGTACAAAGTACAAGGCAGCACTTTAGTTATAAGATTTTTTTGTGAATGCAGTTCATTGTGAGAGTTGAAAATCATATCCGCAAGTTGGCGCTATTGATTCCGCATTAGTCATGTTTGAAAACTAGAATAAGTTACGGCTGTGCGAGCTACCACTGTATCTTAATTTACCTCCGTATATTCAATTGTAGTTCATTGCACCGTTGGGACTTTATTATTATTTGCCAGGGGTAATAAGTCCGTTAAATCCAGGATTATAATCCTGTTTATTGTAGCAGGATACCGTATATTAAGTCCATTCCTTACTTCAATCCGAACTTACCGTCACAGGATCATATTTCATACCGAGCCATAGCGATACAAAATGCATTTTTTCCGGGATTTTTTCTCTCACTTTATCATTTATCATCTTGTAATGATCTTCGTCATACATATTCGCTGGTTTCCCGCCTTTTTCAGCACATTTCGACGATCCGTTTCCGAATTGTACATTCTGCGAACTCGGTGTCATGTCAATCCAAAAGCAAATGTCTTGATATTTGAATCCTGGTGAAAAGTATCAGGAATGAATGAAGCATTCATATATCCGTAATTTGAATAGGAGACAAGGAAAATAAGTTAATCCCGCAAGTATTGTATCACGTCATGGCCCTCATGTCATGGCGTATGAAGCCATTTCTTACCTTCGCATTTCGTCACCGTGACGTCATCTTTCATTTCCTCCTTGTTAGCCTTTTCCTCTTTTTTAGCCATTCCTTCCTCCTTTATAGCCACATTTTCCTTTTTATTCCTTTTATTCTTTTTTCCCGTCTTTTTTTCCGCTTCACATGGTACGAGCGTCACGAGCAACGCAATCACGAAACAAATGACAAAGAAACTTAGGTAACGGGCCATTACTGTGCGATATTTCGGCAAATATACAATTATCAGGTTGAACTAGAGGTTAAAACCTGAAATATGACGTAATGAAGAAAGCAATAAAAAGCAGAAAACCTTCGTTCCTGAAAACTCGTGAATAGAAAATTTGTTATTCAGAGGGATATTGGGAGGTGTGTACCAAGTAAAAATACTATTACAGGGTAATTTGGTAATGAATAGACAAATTATCGCCTTGTTCAACTTTGCTGGCAGTACTTGTTGCGTTTTGTGATAATTCAGGTTATTTATTCATTATTTTTTGTAAAATAGTTTACACAGTTCATTCTTGGTCATATACAGCAGTGGTCCCCAATCTTTTTTGAAGCGACCCCAATTTTCAAAAAAGTCGAATTCTGTTTCTACTCAGAAGTTCAGCGACAAAGGCTACCTTTTTACCCTAACATTTATAAACTACTTTTAATAAACTTGTATTTAATAAATATGTTTGTTGCACTGATATCTTTCACCTCTCTTATTTTGGCCTAACAGGCGACCCCATTAAATTGTTACAGCGACCCCACTTGGGCTCGCGACCCACAGGTTGGGGGTTGGGAACCACTGATATACAGTATCGAAACACTTCTCTGGGTTTAGGTTGATGCTCATGAGCTACAGTTTCTGTATTATTTGATGGTTACGAACTTAATGAGATTAAGAAGCAAAATACTCAGTAATTTTTAAATCTCACTGTCCTCGTATTCTCCAAGGAGAAATGAATGTAATAAAAAAATACTGTACAAAATCTCCCAGACTTTCGTTTATACGAGTGAAGTTGATTCAAGTTCAAATTTTGTTATTTTATAATGCTTGTTCCGTGTTAAATCGGTTCGACGCACTCTTGCGGTTTGGCAGCACTGTCTCGTNAAAGCAATAAAAAGCAGAAAACCTTCGTTCCTGAAAGCTCGTAAATAGGAAATTTGTTATTCAGAGGGATACTGGGAGGTGTGTAACAAGTAAAAATACTATTACAGGGTAATTTGGTAATCAATAGACAAATTATCGCCTTGTTCAACTTTGCTGACAGTACAAGTGTTGCGTTTTGTGATAATTCAAGTTATTTATTCATTATTTTTTGTAAAATAGTTTACACAGTTCATTCTTGGTCATATACAGCAGTGGTCCCCAATCTTTTTTTTAAGCGACCCCAATTTTCAAAAAAGTCGAATTCTGTGACTACTCACGACCCCATCGTGAGAAACGCGCGCATCTTGATTGCGTCTTCCCATCCTAATAGAAGTTCAGCGACAAAGGCTACCTTTTTACCCTAACATTTATAAACTACTTTTAATAAACTTGTATTTAATAAATATGTTTGTTGCACTGATATCTTTCACCTCTCTTATTTTGGCCTAACAGGCGACCCCATTAAATTGTTACAGCGACCCCACTTGGGCTCGCGACCCACAGGTTGGGGGTTGGGAACCACTGATATACAGTATCGAAACACTTCTCTAGGTTTAGGTTGAAACTCATGAGCTACAGTTTCTGTATTATTTGATGCTTACAAACTTAATGGTTCATTCTTGGTCATATACAGTATCGAAACACTTCTCTGGGTTTGGGTTGATGCTCATGAGCTACAGTTTCTGTATTATTTGATGGTTACGAACTTAATGAGATTAAGAAGCAAAATACTCAGTAATTTTTAAATCTCACTGTCCTCGTATTCTCCAAGGAGAAATGAATGTAATAAAAAAATACTGTACAAAATCTCCCAGACTTTCGTTTATACGAGTGAAGTTGATTCAAGTTCAAATTTTGTTATTTTATAATGCTTGTTCCGTGTTAAATCGGTTCGACGCACTCTTGCGGTTTGGCAGCACTGTCTCGTCTCTTAGTGTTCACATTTATATAGATATCCTCATCTTCAGCAAGAAATAAAATTGCCGTTGGCTTATTAATCTCTATACTTGGTAAAAAACAACTGCTAACCAAGCCGCGAAGTAGATTACAGATATGTGATTGGGGGAGACTTGAGGTTCTGTTTGTCAAATATAGAAAGTGATATTTTTAACTTAGCAGAATCTCACTAAAGTCGATATAGCATAGGCTCTAGGGGGCGCTAGCCCAGGTAAATATTATAAGAAGGGGCGCTGGTAAAAATTAAACAGTCAACTTATATATTTAAAATTAGAAAATGCTGTCGATCACAAACGTACTTTGCACAGCGAGCACAATTTTTCACTGCGATTGGAATTTTCGAAATACGAAGCATCTCTGTATCTAGTATTCCAAGTTGTTTACTGAAGAAATTAGTATTGATATACGTTCTATCCCCTGATATGCAGCAAAATTTCTATCGAGCGAATAAAATGCTGTGTCCGACTGCTACGCTTATTTATTTAGTTTTGGTACCAGTCAGTAACTAACAGCTCCTATCTTCAACTGTCTTCTTCACCTCTGTGATAAAATTATTAAGATATTGCCTGTAGCAATGGTGCTATCCTATTAGCAGGATATTATTATCAATTTAGTGTGATTCGACGCTGTATTTTGAAACACATTACATCGAAGTATTGCCGGGAGGATTTAACCCTTTCAGCTCGAGGCGTGATCAAGTTCACCTGATATTTATAATCTACCGAAGGTAGTTTTGCTCGGGCTAGCATTCAACGGTGAATCTCTTGATACATTAAAAGCGAGCGGAGCAAAGTTTGAGGAATATATATTTTATTAATTATTTGATGATTTTGCTTTGGTCGATCAAATCAATTCGTGCTTATCCAGAATCTCGAAGAACAACAGTAGACAGTAGTACATATACATTATAAAATACATACTATCACAATACAATACATTATATCTTCTTCATAAACTATGTTATAGAATCTGTGGATCCTTTTGATTGGACTATTCGTATTAAGCTGTAACGATAACTTCCATAACTAATAGTATTTCTAGTCTACAGTTAGACAGCAATACGAAAGAATCCACAGATTCTACAATGTATTGAAAGCGTCAAAACAATATATTATATGACGGGCACCAATTTTTTTTTACTTGCTAGGGCCTCTAACGGTCTTAATCCGGCCCTGAATACAGTGTACAGTACAAGTTCGTTAGTTCGAAGTCGAAGGGATCATGCAAATTACTTCGAGCTATCTGAATATTTATTTTAATATGAGGTTTTTCTGGGTCAATCATATCAGTTGAACTAACTGTAATTCTGAGCTATCCGACGTCGCTGTAGCGAGTTTGACCTGTATTATGTCGCGAACGGATCACATAATATATATACACACAGTCAGATCTACCATAGTCGCTATCGTCCTTCAGTGAGCCATGGGCATTTAGATGAAACACTGGAATACTCTTTGATTGTGATTATGAAATTATATTGGTGAAAAGTGAAAACTGAAAGTAAAATTTGGTAAAATATGAACGAACTTGACTTGTATTATGGTAAAGTTAATTAAAGACAGGGGCGAATGCTTGCCATCCTTGCCATGGGCAATATTTTCCGTCACTGATTATGATATGTTTGTTTTCATTAGATTATATTGCGGTTAAGAGTTATTACCTGGAGCATTTGTACGTCTTGGCACCGAGAAAGCGGAATACACTCGGTCTCGTAAAACCAAAGTTATACAAGATTTCAATGATGACTCACATCTCGATACATTGCCTCTGGCAATTCATAACAAAGTTTTTATCAACGGTGCAATCAACTGCGGTTGAATATAGAGGGTTAAAGAAAATATAGTGCTGCCTCGAACTTTGTACGTCCCAGACTACGAATGCTGAATTCATGAGAAATTCCATTCGAAATTCGAACAATGCTTCTAATTTTGAACTTTGCGCGTAGTGATTGCACTCGCTGTGTCAAGTACGTTCGTAATTGTCAACATGTTATAATTGTAGTGAACTAATTCTATCATGTTAGTCTTGTCCCCCCACTTGTATGAAAGATCCAAGTTTTATATATTACTTGCAGACTAAGCTGCTGGTTAACACATACAGCAGTATACTAATTGTATCATGTTAGTCTCGTACCATAATTCGTATGAAAGATCAAGTTTTATATACAACTTGCATGTCAATCTGTTGGTTAATCCATAAAATCTTGATAGTTAGAAGCTAATGATGCGGTTGCTTATCAAGCTAATCTATTAGCTAAAGCATGAAAAACGCCTCAGAAATGAAATTTATGGTTTGAATAAGGCCTAGTTTATTAATTGTATCATTACACCAAGTCTAAAATTGTCTATACAAGACTGAGATGAAAATAAGGTCGTGAGATCACTAGCTGCTACAATGTATCCTTACATCGAGTATGTGATACATGGTATGCAGTAGGTGACACTGTACATACGAAAATAAGGTGTCAACTAAATATTTTCACGAGAGTTTTTACTGTATTCACAGAACAGCTGAATGTTAAAATCATTTCAAATCAAATTCGTTCTGTTCTTCTACATTACATACGAGCATAAAATTCCATCGAAAATATATCTTCCCGGGACATTTCTGATGCCTTGTCTTTCCGTTGTAATTTTCAATATTATCAAAGCAATTCTGTCGTAGTAACGATACGAACTCCCTGCTTTTTTCTTCTTTTTACTCCACTTGCCCCAAGTAGCTCGAGTTCCGTTAGAAAGCGTTAATATGTCTTGCTGAAAGTAAAATGAATCAGCATTACTGCGTGCAGTGACGACCTAAGCCTTAAGGTAGGACAGTAGTGGCATAGTACCAAAGGTATGACCGGTATGGTCGGTATGGTTCATGCCCTGTTCGCCACTGATACTCACTTTCCGTTAAAATCAAACAAGCCCTCAGATTGCGAAAACCATATATGAAGGTGTAAGCCCAAAAGGTGTAGTTGTAATTTTCAGTTAAATTTAGTACCATAATTTGTAAAGATTCGGGATTGTATTTTTGAGTTGATATTATGGTCAAGTTATCTTAAATGTAGACGATGTTTTGATAGGGGGGCGATAGGCGCTATTTACCGCAGCCGAGACATTCTACCGTGTACTAACTCTAGCGGTGGTGTGTAATACCCTCCGGTCAGAAACAAATCTTTAGATCTAAATCTCTGGCGCTTCAAGTGTTTTTATTCATTTTTATTATGTACAGTTGCTGTTTCCGACAGTAAATCAGTCAGGTTGTTACGTTCAGTTCTATCTCGTTGAAATGAATCAAAGTACATATCATGTCATTTCCTATACACATGTAACAACGAATATAATATGTCACATAGCGCTGTATAGATATCTTCTCACACTGACTATGTAGTAATAAGCACTGGTTATCTTAGTAGTAGAAAATGTTTAACTGCAGTTGGGTTATGGCCATAAATAAGCTTTGCATAATATACTACTGAATTTAAGATGAAGTCTAATCAGTTATACAAATACGGAGTCAGCTTGCATAGATGCATATTCTAACGAGAAGTTAACGAAAATATATGTGGTTTGCCTCAATGAAGGCTGAAAATAATCCAAAGGTCCAAACTAGGCATACACGGTCGCTATAATATCACTAATAATGTCAGAATAATATGTTTCAATATAAATAAGCACTTTGTTAGCGGATGGGTTTTAATTTGGGACTTCGTAATCACGGATGCATTTCCTCGTTCATACTTAACCGTGTGACGTTTATTATAGTTGCGGATGTAGGAGTGAGAGGAAGTGAGAGGAATAAGAGCCTCATTGCACGAAACCGTGAATAATTTTCACTTCGCAAGATTTAGTGATATCCAAAACAAAGAGGATATACTGCGTCATGGTGACTTAATATGAGTTATGAAACTCGGAAGTGCGGCTATAAAAACTGGAAAATCTTGTTGAAGTTATATTGAAATTATTTCGAAAAGTACAGTTCGATAAATATATACTATAACTAACCCCAAACTCAAACGAACTTGTCTATTTGCGCGTCTTTAACCCGACCCACTGCAGGTGTACCATTGCGTTATTGAAGTTATTGGGGTCGCGCGTGAGAAATTGTCTGAAGGAATTTATATTGTGTGATAAATTGTCCCTAGCTGTAGTTCGTGTTAGTTTAAAGACTCATAACTGTATTATTCAATAATTATTTTGTAATCTTTGATAGTCCGGGAATACTGATAATGAGGCAAGGTTCTGGAAGACCAAAATAAAACACTGGTATTCTACTTTGGTTTTCCCAGCGCTTGATTTAGACTATCACTGGTTGCGCTCTATATACAAGGCTACCAGCTCGTTTTTATTTCTAAAAGTTATGCTTATTTTGAATAACAGTATCTTAGAAAATATTATTGTGCTTATTTCAGATGTTGCAGTAGGAACATGTCGGCCATTCGTAATTTTTTTGTGAATGAAATGTGAATGTGTTACTGACCGTAGCGTTGTATTTCATTCCCAGCCAAATTGTCATGTCGATCCACTTATTAAGCACCGTTGAACGAAAGTATTCGATAACTTTATTGTAATGTTCCTGACTGTAGATATTGGCAGGAGAACCTTTCTCTTGCTCACAGGTCGCATTGAATGCTGCAAAATTCATCCGTTTTCTTGAAACATTCACCCAAAAACATTCCTGATTCCATTGAAAACCTGAGAGTAAAAAAAATACGTGAATAAGAGATGACTGGAATAAATGTCCCAGAAGAATTTTTGTCGCTGAATTTTAGTTATCCTATACAGTATATATTAATACCAGGCTTAAAGCTGTCAAACTTTGCGTTTTCCGCGCTCGTCAGCAAAGCGGAAATATTATCAGTCTTGAGTCAATTGCAAACAAGAGAACCAATCCGAAAGTTGTAATGATTCATTTGATATGTTTAGTTAGTCATCCTCAGTAATTTATGTGCTTGGTTAGCTTTCCACATACATTTCTATAGTTCAATAATTCATCATGTCCGGAAAAAAGTATATGCTCATATGCTCATGCTCAGCTTGAAGAGCTTATCTCATATAAACTAATGTTATTAGGACATATTGGCTGTTGCCTCACTCTGAATCAGAATCCATACATCTACTTCATTGTGCTACTGCTGATAGGTCATTCTTTCTAGCAGCTAGTTAGTACATTAGAGAAAAGTGTGACAGTTCCTTAATCATCATTCCACCCTTTTTTGGACCTTTTAATAAGCAAACTAAGTTTTGAGCAATATATGATAGTGGAATTATATTCATTTGACCTCAATGAAAAAAAGTGGCAGCTGATTGTAAAATTTTTTTAACGTTTTCCGAGTTGTTTAAAAACCAAACGCGTTCAGATTTATAAATATCATTGTGCTTACCAGTACAGTTAAATTTTATTGGTCTCCTGGAGGAAGCTAGTTCCATAGTTTCCGTCATTGTGTAGCGGGTACTCATGAAATCTAGTATAGTCGTGACGTCATTGCTTGGAAGAGTGTTGATCCCAGTACTTATTACGTCATAGTCGTAGTCGTAGTCAGAGACAGTGGGGGCATTGGTCCCAGTAGTGACGTCACTGTCGGTAGTCGTATTCCATTTCGTGGCAGCTTTTTCTCGCATTATTTTTCTCAGTTTGTTGATTTGTATTTCCATATCATTCACTTCCGATTGATATTCGCCTTGTTATATGGATAATCATTTGTATAAGGTCAGAAGGTTTACTCCATTTTATGTTAGTGTTGGAAGTTTATGAGTACGAAATCTACTAAACTTTAATATTTATTGAACAAGGTAAAAAAGAGATTTGAAATTTTTGAAATGTTGGTAATCATAACAATGAAAAAGATAATTATTTTGAAAGGGCAACTTCATCTTTATATGTAACATTTACTACAATTGTGAAGAAAAAATATTAAATTCTAAAATAAATATTCAACGAACCATGAACTCGTTCAATTTCCTTCTTGCAATCTTCGCTGAACTGAAATTGAAAAAAAAGAAAAATGCCAGTGAAATCACTAACTTATGAAAAGCAAGCTGTCCGAATGACTTCATTTATATTAATACGTCACTAACTCAGGAATACGTCATACGTTTTGAAACTTACGTCACAAGTTTTAGAACACGTTTGCTTCAGTTCTGAATTCTGAATCCAGTTCGGTTGTCCGTTGCATATAAGTGGAATGTAACATTGCGAATAGCCAGCTGAAATAAATAAAATCTTGATGTTATGACAAGATATCACGACTTCTCAGATACCGGCTTAGCGAGGGTTTACTGTATCGTAAAATTCTTAAATATAATGATTTCATTACCTGCTACGTTCACCGAGGTTTCACCGAAGAACAACAGCAGACAGTAGTAGTAGATAAACATATTTATCTCACCTGTATTTACAGTAGCGAAATATGAAACGTTAAAGCAATGTATTATATTTGTGTATTGAATTATTTCTTTGGTTGTATTAAATAAATATCACTTGTGTCATGAAAACTTGCACCAAGCTCTATAAACATGAATAAAAGCCCTTGAAGTGCCAAAGATTCAGATCTAAAGACGTGTATCTGATCAGAGGGTAATACGCCGCTATTAAAGTTAGTACATGGCAGAGTGTCTTAGCTGCGGTGAATAGCGTCTATGACAAGCACTGAAATCGCGCCCTTTTCAATCATCTGACATCCATCTCTGAGATAACTTTACAATGATTTCAACTCGCAAATACAAATCCAACTTGTTAATATTTCAATAAACAAAATATGAAACTATATGAAATTACAACTACACCTTTCATGATGTCACTTTTTGATTTGGTCATCAAAAACTGAGGGTCCGACTTTACCCGAAAGTTAGTGTCAACCTTAAGTATGACACTGTTACTAATATCCATACTTAGATCTGATAGCAAACACTGTACTACACGCTGTACGCTTCAACTTGTGATGTATATAACGTCATTGCATTAGCATCATTTCCGCCAAATGATAATCCATCCGCCAAATTCACGTGAGTAGATACTTTGCTGAGTAATAACAAGCCGAGAAAGCATTGAACATTTAGCTAAGTCCTTTATTTATGTATTTATGTAAATAATAATGCTGAGAGAATTTGATATCAGAATGTGACAGAAAGTGGCATACTGATAGTAGTAACCAATATATGTGATTAGATACTTTCTACATCTAATAAGACAAACTAAGCAAGCAAATCAAAAATGAGCACAAATCTTAGAAATAAGCACGATCTGGCAGTCCTTGTTATAGATATTTCAAATAATCACATTTAATACATGAGATCGAGTATACTTAAGATTATGCCAGATATACTTCCTATATTCCGCTAGACGCCAATTTCGTTCGCTAGACTTAGTATAATAGCTGCCAAATCCTCAAATCTATCCACTGTAGAAACTCGCTCATCGGAAGTTCCTCCATTTGCTATAGTGCGAAGTTC
>QRAM01000621.1:27012-37880 GCA_013436055.1 Halocynthia roretzi | reverse complement strand
CATAGCAACATAATTTTTCATATTAGCTTTGATACTTTCAGACTATTCCAGTATACGAGTCTTAGTATTTTCAGATAAGCAATGTACGGGCCGATGGGGAATCAGTGTGTGTGGCACCAAATGACCTTAAACCAGCCTGGATAATAGTCCTAGCACAGGAATTCCAACATTTTGTTATGGATGTCATCACTGTCGAGGGAGATCACCCATATTAGGATATTCATGAATACAAGCTCTGTTGAAGTTACGGTCTCGCACAAGTGCTATCAATTCATCAGCAACTTTTATCCCATAGTTTAGCAGTTAAGTTACAGTAAAGGACAACGACACGTACATGCGCCCAGACTTTGTTTGCAGACAAACAGTTGCTTGTCCGCATCGTAAATTGTTAAGTTTTATGACGATGGGGCAATAGAATACAAAATAGAATGTGAAATGTCAATAGCAACAGCTTCTCCCTGAAAGTCTACACATAAAAACATGGGCATGTAAATTGCATTTCGTACAGTACAATACTTCGTGGAGAGCTCTTCGCTATCGAATAGCAGGAATCCCCCAAGGGAGCCATTCCTGGAAATGCTACAAACTGACAATAATATTTATTTTTATTTTCATATATTTAGCAAACATACGGCAAGTGTTTGACCAACGGACATCTATGCACCGCTTCGTATTTAAAAGCCCACTGTTAACAGAAAACCGTAAATTCGAATTTGAGTTTACACCGGCATTGATAATTACGATAAATTTTCAAGCTGAAAAAGAACCGAACAAGTGACTCATCCTTCAATTCTGGTATCCCTCCTAAAATTACGATAATTTTTCACTCAGCAGATGGCGATAGCTACATGGCGAGCAATTAAGAAGGAAGGGACACCGTAAGTGGACCGTCGAAAGTAAATAACACTGACATATTAACTAAACAGTAGCCTTGTCCTGCGCTGATTTGATTTTGCTATACCGATCCATGAATGTCATTAATTGAAAATTCTGGCTATTCTCATTAGAAAATTTTTCTCTCAGGGAACAATAACCAAAGGAATAATATACCATCATATAGGCAAGTGAAGAGAATAGGGATGCGTTCTGACAACAACCTACAATCTTAATTTAGCAACCATTTCATATCAAAAACGCACGGAAACATTACCACGAGGCAATAATTCAGTATTCAACATATTCAGTATATTAAAAAACATAATTATAACTATTATCACCACGAGAGGCAGCAAACACGGCAAGAGGTGAAGGCAGACTAAAAGAGCTGTCAGGAAAGCGAGATGAACTTCCCAGAACTATTTCAACCACACAACGCTCTCACAGCATCTCGCAAATGCCTCACCACGAAAAACTACGAAATTTTCTCACATATCAGGAGGGACTGGTAGAAATAGGTTTCTCGCATAACTCCGAAATCGCATAGTGTGGGTTTGTATATAACTAGAGACTAGTGTATCAATTGAGAATTACATCCTAGATTGCCCTTTACAGGTGTATTAGAATAAAATACAATTTCACAGATTTATAACTAGCTACAACATGAATGAACCATCAACAGAAGTAGAACGAAGTAGCTATATGGCTTTTGGTCTAGAGGCGGGGAAACTGTCCTGTGGACGCCGATGTCAATAAGCTATATAAATCTTCACCACTTGGTAATTTATTTGTTAAACAAACCACATAAAACTCGCGTTAGCATATAAAACTTCGGAGACAACTCTTGATGTATATTTAAAAAATCAAAACAGAGAGCAACACCCTATTCCTCTTCAATTCCCATTCGCACTATAGCAGTTTTCATAACAAAGGGCATGTTGCTACTATAATTTGCAATCTCTATTGATAAGGATGTCCGTCATTCAAGTATTTATACTCCGCCCGAGGCCCCCAACCCAGGAACAGGGTTTTTATTTTATCAGGACATCCCTGACGGAGCACGTTGTTAATTTTATTACGCTATTTTTACCTTAATTCCGCAGATGTATTAAGCTGGAATATTCAAGTACTTTATATAAAATCAACTAAATTTCAAATCTATATATCGGGAAAAAACGAATTACATCATAGTTCATCATCCTTATCACGATTTGATTTACACATGATAGCCTGCATAAACATATAATAATCATTTAATAGATTTCAATGCGTGTTATCGAATCAGTAACAAGGCTCCTTCTCGTGTTGAAAGAGCCGATCGTCTGTTTTACTGCTAGGTGCAATATGCGACATTTCAAATAGAATATCGATCATTCGTCTCTACGAGTAGAAACAAGAATCAGCTTGTTCAATGCAAACTGAAAAAATTCCTAAATCTTCCTAAATGGAAAAACGTTGTCGGGAAGTAATGCAGTGGCGAGCGCTTTGTGTGTTCGATCAAAGGTTGGCTTAAGCGCGGTCAACAACTTTTGTGTACGATTATTAAACTACATAATTTCATGTAAGCTATCCCCGATTTCATCAATTCCTGTACAATCCACCATTTTCATAATAGCATTGATTAATCCAATGATCATCCATCGCTCACGAATTAATCAAAAAACAAATTCCATCTGTCAAGAGTCTATACAGCTAACAACCGCTTGTTATTATTTGAAGCTTTATCCTCGGCCGCTAATCACAAAAACAAACAATCGGTGACGTCAAGATGGCAAGACGTCGAGAGCGCGTAGTAGACATTCAAACGACCTTATTTTGGGCAGTATTGGATACCATGTAATACAACGGTAAAAAGATATACGGTACGTACGAACGAAGCGAAACAAACATACGGTATTTATTATTAAAAAGCTAGTTTGAAAAGTAGAAGAGATGCTGAAGTGACACTTCAGACGATCTTAGGAATTACCCTGAATATATCATCGGCGTGAATTGCTCATTTGAACAAATGAGGGAGGACTGCCGGTACAGAATCTGTAACTATATGGCTTGACACTACAATCAGTCCAAAATTTATTATATTTAATAATATTAGTCTTGCACAATATGTAACTACCTTAAGTCGTTTTCTGCGCTACAAGGCAAAGGATCGAACAAGTGCTTGTTCTTCGAGAGCACATGATAACCTAAAGCTAATCGTGTATAGTGTCTGTCTGTGTTGAGTGATGTGAAATTGCATTGTTGCTTGAAAAAACACTATTTTGAAAACTCGTACGTTACTGATGAGAAGTACCGTAATTACACCAGATAATTTACGCCAAATATTCTACAAATTGCTCCCACTGGCCGCCGGAGCTTGAAATCAGAAAAACCATAATATTAATATTAATATAAGCCAGGAATTCAATAGTTTCCACCATAATGAAAACCTCTATTGAGCAAGTACAAAAAACAGTTATATGGCAATCATTTGTACTATATAGCTCAATTGTTGTATTCATTTGTACTCTATTTTAGAAAGTATCTGTCTGTTCTCGATCCGCGCCCACTTTGTTTGACCTAGTGCTATGAAAATTGCCACTTTTCATAATGAGTGTAATGTGTCTGTCGGGTCAAGAAACCGGTGAGCATTGACCAAATCGGAATTGAAGATATTGGGGAATGGTTCGGGTTCTTTCTCATACAGTTGCTTGTACTAAGTTAATTCTAAAATTACTGCTTACTGCTACAGTGACCCAATATCATTTTACAACTATTTTTGATTATACATTCATGGTATGACAAGCTTTCATGAAACGCTACGACATTGAATTGAATTTTGTTTCACGTAATTAAAATAGCGTCTACAAATGGAATTTATTCGAATTCAGTTTGGACTCCCGTATAAAACTAGTTAACAATGA
Source organism: Halocynthia roretzi (assembly GCA_013436055.1). Classification (NCBI taxonomy): domain Eukaryota; kingdom Metazoa; phylum Chordata; class Ascidiacea; order Stolidobranchia; family Pyuridae; genus Halocynthia; species Halocynthia roretzi. The sequence continues at coordinate 34,101 of QRAM01000621.1, read as the reverse complement.
GAATAAAAATATAAATTACGTTACTGAATGTGACATCATCATGAGACCACAGGACAAGGCCTCCCAGATTTTGAGTTGAACGGTAAATAAAATAATGCTTGCTCGAAATTTAGCACTCGCAACACCAAAAGGTATGTTACTAATGTCCAGGCAGTGTGATTGGGAACCAGACAGTTTCATATTAACAATTTCGTACTGAAACAATTTGTTATGGCCTGTAAATCTCACGATCGACATTCTTACAGTAACATGTTCCTACTAGTCCCACTCCCACTATTTTACAGTTAGAATTCTTACTGCGACATTTCCTTAGTTGCGCTCAAAATCCTACGATTGCTATTTCAGTTCCTACATTCGAAAGTTTCCTTTAGCTCAAATCCAACCGAAATAATCAGGTGTAATTAATTTTTTTACAGTATTATGCAAATCTCTGATGTACCGGCCATACCAGAGCGCGTAGAAGTGTCAGATTTTGTAAATATATTTATACAACGCGTCACTAGAAGTTGTAATTTTACAGTTAAGGATATTGGATATTGCTTACACTATACTTTATAACATGTTGCTTAATCAATCAATGTCAAAATGATGTCTTTAAATGTCCACATGTTTATTTTACGACTATTCATGAACGAAGAGAAGATACTTGAAATTCTAACGCTATTATTTGCTTTGCTCAATGCAATGATACGTTATCGTTGTTCACCGAAAACAAACAGTAAAGTGAGTAAGTTCAAGTTTCACGTCAATAAGAAAAATGTACCAACTTCCCTAATCTGTAGTGACCGACTACAACATCCTTGTTTAGCTTTAATACAGGGTTCTGGGTTCATCTATCGTTTCCTTATCGGTATCTAGTTTTAACTTCATACAGGGTAAAGAATTTGTACTTTAAATATGATCCGACCCAAGAGTAAAAAGCGAGTAGGGAAAATGTCTTCCGTGGAACATATAAGAAAACCTGATGAATGAAATTACCTAGGAATAAATCAGATAACGCAGTTCAAAGTAGTCAGGGAAAATTTCGTAGCTAAATAAAATTGTCTGTTCAAACAACACAAAATAAACGTTGCTATGCGTGGATGTTGGGTCGCCAACTTGACTATACTTTAGCTCGGCACTTCTTTCAATAAAGTGCTGATGACTCACAAATCTACGTAGCTAAAGGTGAGTGGGCGTCGTGTGAAACGTGTTGAAATGTAGGCTTTACCACAGTGAGGGGTTACTGTTCGAATTGATATTGATTGACTGCATTTCATCAGCATAAACCTTTCAGGGTACGTCAATTTCCTTATCGTATTCGCTTAATCTGATCGCCGATTCAAAACTACACGGCGAAAAAATCAGGAACAGTCCACTTCGGTCAATTAACTCAAATAAAGATTCAACCACACACAGACCTGATAATAATCGAAAATTAATCCGGAATCTGGGGGAATTCAGGGAGAGATCATACGTTCTGTTAAGCGCTGTTACTACAACATTACCAACAAGTTTTATAAGCCAATAAAATCACAACACAGAACGATGTTTAAAATTACGTAACATCAAACTCAACGATGCGACGGAAGCGATATGACAAAACCAATTGTTCGGCTATCAGCAATTCTGAATCCATGAAAACGTTGGGACTGACATTGTTATGACTAACACGTAACGAAATGTTACTACTTCAGAGCAACGTTACAAACACTGAACGCACACCAGTTTCAAAGTATTAACTGAAAATGCAGTTCAAAGGTTATGTTTTGAAGACAGAGAAAGGAGGCGTTCACCTCAATGATTTACTTGAGGGGGCGTAGGAAGAAATGAGTCAATTTACTATTGGTATACTGTGATTAAAAAAAGATGACGATACAAATAGGATGACATTTAAACGTATGACACGAATATGTTGGTAACAATACACGACGATCTTTGATCCTAGAAAACCACCAGACAGTGATCTAACTTTTTAAAGTAGGTTGAACCACCGGTATTCATCTCATAACAAAGACAGACATGAAACAGTTCCCAAATATACCGCTATGACGAAGTACAATTTAAAAATACGTGTATCCATCATTGGACTTTCGTCATTTCGTTACATTATATATGATGCGGTTCTCGGAGAAATCGTAACAGAAGTAAATGTTACAGATTTCGATTTCGAAGATTTCGTGGCACGTCGAGTATCAAATCCCTTATAACCCCACAACGATCCGTTCTATGGGATATAAATGCCTGATGCTGTAGCAGTGTACGTTATTTTGAGCATGAAGAAACGTATACCATGGATAGCTAAGTTTACATTAAGAATTACTTCGAATCTTTTTCGACCGCATACAGTCAGCCCAGACTATATTTTAAATGGAATTTTCTTTAATCAAGTGTACAGTAGTACTAATCACTATTACTGAATTTGTCGATATTACACGATGACGAAGCACCTTGCTTACTGACCATCAGTGATATTTGGTCAGCTAGTGTATTATACAAGATGTGTTTTTACAGAACAAACTATATAATCCTTATAATCCTTCGAATACAATTCTACCAATCATAAGATATAGCACTATAAATAGGAAGTAATCGGTCTGTATTACTGACCTTTACCAGATGAAATTTAGGCAGAAACACACTGCAACCGAGCATTACTAACTTAGTTCTGGTGTTGTATATGCTAAAATATGTGACAACACTACATTAGGTACATTAAGAGGGAATTCTGAAAATGGCAAACCTTTCGTATTTGACATTCTCTATACAGAACTGTCGCATATATTTCCAGTGCAAGGTGCCCGGAAGTGATAGATTGAACTAATATTTAATTACAAGCAACACATATTCCAATTACTACACTAATAGCTCGTTACCGCGAATTGTGTATATACAATCCTCTTGTTAGCAGCATATCGGTAGGAATCTGTGAAGCAAATTGCTTAAGCCCAAGGGCACATGTTGAAATCACCATATAGCGTACCTTTGAGCATGTCCCTTCAGTGTGTTGGATTAGTATCATAGCGGACGCGATCAAAGCTCCTTGACGAACGTAGTTGACAGAATCAATCGTGAGCGGCTCGAGGAGACTGAGAGCATCCTGATAACGATAACGAAACACTTTTTTATTTTCATTATATTGTAATAGTACCTATATTATAGACTAAAGGCAATTTGATTTCAATTATTTATTTATTGCAACTAATAAAACATGGTATAGTCATAAGGCATAGCTTGCAAGTGAAGGGAACCTATTACTGAAGGTCTATAGTCAACTTGATTGAATGTGAGTTTATAATATAAAATAATTGAAAAAAAATTGATAGTAATTTCAGAACAAGAACTGGAATGCTTTAACTAAATGGCCTACAAGGAAAATTCTTTCGAAGTCCTTATTGAAGTTTAGTTCTAGATGGAGTCCAGTCGACTTCATAAGAGTCAAGTCTAACATGAGACAAACGAAATATTTTGGCAGTACTGATTCGAATTGGTCGAATTCATATATGATCGAGTCTCAAGTCAACCCAAGTCATCAAATTTCACCAATTCAAGAAAATATTTCGAGTAAAACCACTTCAATCGAGTCAAGAAGCAAGAAATTGCCACTCGAGTCTGAGTCACTGACTAGGGTTTTTAACACACTGCTTAAAAAAGTTTCTCTGTCGTCAAATACCATTCGCAGCGTAGCACGGACTACAGATATGACGAGTCACGAGTCCAACTACCAATAAGACTAGCGATTACCAGAGTAACTATAAATTTGTAATATAACCTACTTTACTTCCAGTGGCAGCACAAGCGATACCGAGGGCAATCGCCGCACCATACCGTACATGTGGATTGTAGCTTTCGGCCAGCAGAGAGACAACGCTGGGGCACTGTTCCGGTGTTCTGTGCAGAAAACAATGAACAATAAGTTTAATTTATTAATTAATTGATTACACTGATCTACAAATGAAACATTTTTTTTGATACGCTGCAAATATTATGTAAGTTGTTTTTACCTATATTCGGGGTGCTGCTGATTTGAAATCTGGTGTCAGATTTTTTCCTATACGTCTAGATTTCGAAATATATGCACTTTTTGTCATATTTGTGGACATATTTTACTAGTAAAAAAAAATTAAAAAAATTTTTCTTCTCCGTTACACTTTAAAATTTTAGTTGTTTTTGCTATATCTGGTGCGCTGAACTCACAGATTTTTTCCAGTACGTCGCGTTTTTGACTTATCAACCTGCATGTATTTACCATGCAAATTTACAACATTTACCATGTGTCAAATACATGCATGTTGATAAATCAAAATCGCGAGGTACTGGAGAAATGTAACACCAGATTTGAAATCAGCGAACCAAATATAGCTGATAACAACTAACATTTTGAAGTGTAAGGGAGAAGACATCAAATTTTTTTATTTTTTTATTAGTAAAATATGTCCACAAAAATGATAAAAGTGCATATATCTCAAAATCTAGACGTTAATGAACAAATCTGACACCAGATTTGAAATCAGCGCACCCGAATTACATAGAAACGGTTGTTAGTTTATTTTGTAACATTTTCTTGTAGATCAGTGTTATCGTTCAGGTTCGGTATGGGCTAATGTATATAAACATTCAGATACATTTCAGTTGTGATTCAAATTGCGTCGATATTTAGTCGCCAATGCAAACGTGTGAAAAGCGGTGATTACAATCCTTATGAGAGAATATCGACAGTTTTAATTACAGTACGTTCAGTGATATCCAATTAAACACAAATGTCAAAGAGTGCCAATATAACCTAATGCTAAACATTCAGAATACACAGACACTACTGCAGTATATAGGCGGAGTAGCAAGAATCCAGACAAACGGAATCGCGACTTCTCTCGTGTTTCAGACTGTGACCCTGTGGCCTAATGGATAAGGCGTCAGCCTCCGGAGCTGAAGATTGTGGGTTCGAGTCCCATCAGGGTCGCTTCATATTTTCTACATTTTGCTTCGGAGAGGTTTCATTTTTTAGTCGATGGAAATTTGCATTTCTAGCATAGTATGGAACACACTATAAATACAGGAATCATCACCTAAGACTAAACAACATAAGTGCTATAAGGCACTAATGACGAACACATAAATAATATAACACAGGTCACTGAACATTTGTGGTATACGGTTCTTATTACATAAATTATGTACATCTTAAGTCAAGCAAAAAATGAACTGGCGGAGACATAAATTACATCAGCTATGTATATATATTTGCGTATATGTATATCCAGTAATTAGCGAAACCAATCTGCCGACATTAAGTTAAATGCAATACTCACCAGAACGGAATCATACCTCGGATTAAAATTGAATAGCCTCACATTGGTCGTTTCACAACACAAGGAACGAACGAAATATTGTAAAATAGATATCGAAATAAGGATCGAACTCTATCACTGTACAATTAGTTTTCGCTCAGAGAGTCCATTTTATCGAACGTATGACGTATGCCAAAATTGTAGCCATATAAACGGTGTGTCTGAAAAGTAAGTTCGGGATCCCTTGAATGCGGGAATGATAGTAGAGGTCTCAGCATGACAAGCATGGCTGATCCAAGACCTTTCCCCTCCAATATACTCCATCCTATAAACGAACGCTGTATGTGAGTTAAAAATTAGCGTTTAAATTTGAGATGATTATTGATCAGCTGAATTACTAACCATGTTAATTTTCGAAATTAAACATTAATACTCCGAGAGCAAATAATAATATTTAGCGATATTTGTTCATCATTATTGTAACTGTCTTGCAAGGTTGTAAAGAGAAATTCGGCACACTGCGAAATTAATTGCAGGGAAAGTGTGTTAACAAAGTTCCGTTAAATTATGTATTACGCATACCCTGGAACCCTAAAATATCATGCGTCTGCTTAGACTGAGATATCAGGGTTAAAAGTACGGTATTTTTTTACTTCGATTCGCTCATTCGAGTGTGTACATAACGAGATCAAGTCGTTCATTCTATCAGCTATGTTATGTCGTACACTCGTCAGTATGGTGACAGACTAGCAGTAATAATGTTCCAGTGCTTGGTTTTGCGCAATTTTAAACAGTATTAGTTTTAAATTAAGACTGAGTGTGAATCGGATATGCACGCATTTGGATAACTTTATTATTTACGATAATTAAGTTTCGAAATCAACCTAACGTGGTTGATAGTTTCGAGAATAAACCGTATGTAGCTGCATAAATTAGCATAGCTGTATAAGCGAAAAACTGCTAGTGGAGTGCCATGAAAGACTATTATATAGTATAATTTAGTTCGGTTTGGTTGATATGACAAAGCGTCTAATATCAGCGGCTCATCCCAAGGGCTTCCAAGACTTCTTAAAGTCTTATATAAAGAGATTATCGCTTTCTAAATGGACATTATCGTAGTTGACGACCGTATTTAAAATCGGTTTGGCAGAAAAAAAAGAGGACCAGTTGATAATGGTGCCCGCGGTAATGTACAACGCTAGCAAGCGATGAAGGAAGCGTTAAGGAAAGAGTCTTGTAAATTTCAATTAAAACTTTTAATAACTGGAATTCAATACCTCTAATTCATGTTAGCCCGAAAATAGCTTGAAATAGTTATGATAGTTCACTTGAAGAGTAAACGCTATTGGAGTAAGAGAGTAGCAGAACTTTTTACCAAGTGTAACTAGTTAAATATTTTACCAAGGTTATGAAGTCTTATTTTATAGCAGTGTACATAACTCGATTTACGTCTAGTACAATTCCATTGTATAATATGTGTGCTCAATTGCGTCAGCAGAGGAACACTATTTTGAGAGACGGATGTAGCTAGCGAAGCGCCAGAAAAGTATTTGGAAACAACCCGCAAACAGGATTCAGTACTGTAAGCACTATTCTAACGTTTGCAGGGTAACTGAAAGCAACAGAATTGTCACGAGTCAGGCGAAACGCGCAAAGTAAGGTGGAGCACTATTCTAACGTTTGCAGGGTAACTGAAAGCAACAGAATTGTCACGAGTCAGGCGAAACGCGCAAAGTAAGGTGGAGCACTATTCTAACGTTTGCAGGGTAACTGAAAGCAACAGAATTGTCACGAGTCAGGCGAAACGCGCAAAGTAAGGTGG
>QRAM01000621.1:0-25778 GCA_013436055.1 Halocynthia roretzi | reverse complement strand
AAAGTCTTATATAAAGAGATTATCGCTTTCTAAATGGACATTATCGTAGTTGACGACCGTATTTAAAATCGGTTTGGCAGAAAAAAAAGAGGACCAGTTGATAATGGTGCCCGCGGTAATGTACAACGCTAGCAAGCGATGAAGGAAGCGTTAAGGAAAGAGTCTTGTAAATTTCAATTAAAACTTTTAATAACTGGAATTCAATACCTCTAATTCATGTTAGCCCGAAAATAGCTTGAAATAGTTATGATAGTTCACTTGAAGAGTAAACGCTATTGGAGTAAGAGAGTAGCAGAACTTTTTACCAAGTGTAACTAGTTAAATATTTTACCAAGGTTATGAAGTCTTATTTTATAGCAGTGTACATAACCCGATTTACGTCTAGTACAATTCCATTGTATAATATGTGTGCTCAATTGCGTCAGCAGAGGAACACTATTTTGAGAGACGGATGTAGCTAGCGAAGCGCCAGAAAAGTATTTGGAAACAACCCGCAAACAGGATTCAGTACTGTAAGCGCTATTCTAACGTTTGCAGGGTAACTGAAAGCAACAGAATTGTCACGAGTCAGGCGAAACGCGCAAAGTAAGGTGGAGCACTATTCTAACGTTTGCAGGGTAACTGAAAGCAACAGAATTGTCACGAGTCAGGCGAAACGCGCAAAGTAAGGTGGGTACCTATTTATATGGTCGAGATCCGTATTCATCGCCTCTATTTTCAGACCAGAAAATGTTTTACTATACAATGAGAACAGGATAATAAAACGTAAGCTTATGTCAGATTGTTCGGTAAAGGGCACGCAATGTAATAATCTACAGGATAACGAATTCAAAACAAACGCTCTTGTTTTTACAGACCACTGAGTGGGTATATCGTATCTGACAAATATTACCACCACATCCTCAAATTTAATTACTGCGACTACTGCGAGAAAATTTGATACAGTGAAAGCGCCTACAAGCACGGTATCGAGGGGAACCAATAGCATGATACTGACAAAAGTCGGAAATACTACTACATTGCAGCCGGGGTGCGATGGCCGACAATGCCGCAAAGAAGGACCAATAATTCCCGAACTCTCGGAAGTGGGAACGAGATCAAACCGCAAGAATGAGTCCACGACTGGAAGAAGCGAAATCACAGAAGATTACCAGAACGATACTGGATATTTATGGGATCTTAAAACAGTTATCTCAAAAAACATGGAATACGAACTGTCGACTGAAACAACCGTGGTTGATTCGTCTCTTCTATCTATTGCGCAATCAAACTCAACAAACTGGAACAGATCCTTGTTTTCAAATTCGACCACAAACGCCTCTGATGCGATGATGGATCCTCATGTAGGTTGGTAAATATTAAACTTTGAATAGTTTGAAGCTGTGCATACACACTTGATTCGAATTATGATCAATAATCGAAATAAAAAGTTGAGTTCTGGCTCGTGGGCAAATTTTAATTCTCGCGAGGTTGATGTCTACTTAAGGTGGAAAAAAAGAAACAAACTCGTTCTTTTTTATACAGAATTGACGAAAAACTGGGCCGTCCTGACCATCATTCCCATCATCGGGTTCGTTGCTATGGGAAATATACTTGTTATCATGGCAGTAAAAATGGACCACAAGTTGCGAAGCTCTACCAACTATTTTCTCACGTCGTTAGCAGTCGCCGATCTGTTAGTGGCACTTACTGTCATGCCCCCGTCTCTCGTCATGATAGTCAACAGTGAGTAAATGTTTGCAACATCTTCCTACATCTTCGTGGGAATGAGAATCATCTTTTTACTTTGATATTCACATCATTATCATTATCCACTATCCATATTCACCACCATATTGCTGACAAAGTTTTCAGAAAATTGTAGCCCTTTTTAGGAAATCTGTATCATATCATGTATGACTTCTCCCTACGAATGAAAACCTTTACCCATAACAATTGCTGATGCATCATTTAGATAAACCAGAAGTACCTACGCCAGCCATTTGTCCGAACGATAGTCTAGTCAGACGGTATAAATATTATCCAATTACAAAATTCGAAAAAAATCCGGATTCCGTGATAAGCCGGGCCCTAAAGGCTTTTCAAATAAAAGATTGTGTACGTGATTATTGAAGAATTTTGTCTTATGTTACATACTACCATTTCGATGGAATTTATTTTGTTACTATCGGTATTTGCTTGTTTAACCATATTACGATCGATTACAATACAATTTAAACGACTCAAGGTGACAAGGACAGACTAACCTGACTTGCAATACACAAAAAGAATTTTCAAATAATAACACACAAAAATGTACACAGCCCAATGACAGTGGTCGAGGCAAAGTTGATTACTAAATCGTTCTTCATAATCCAAAACCTTCTTTACAACCACGGTCTTGACTTGATACAGTCAATTGTCGTTCGCAATACTTCAAAAAACGGATAGAAAAATGCTACGCACTTTCTTCTTCCTGAATCGTCAACTAAGTTAGAACACAAGCTACTTCTTACCACAGTAACATAGTTATTACTGCGAAAGGCAAAAATTTTGCTTGGATTACAAACAAATATCTAGAACCAATACAGCTAACATGCAGAATTACGAGCCCTCTCCGTAATTTATTACCGTTTACTCGATTGATCAGAATAATAGCATTAATACAGCTAACCTGAGATTTTCGAACCCTTCTTAACAAACGCAATTTATTACCATTTACTTTCATTTTTAAACGAACGAGGAAATCCGAGGAAAATATCGAAATAAACCTTACTTTACAGAAGTCGTAGTAATTTGAGATTAACTTTTTCAAATCCGTTTGATTTGTTTAAAAGTAAGTAAATTTTGATTCTCAAACGCCTTGTGCTTGCAAAACACCAGTAGCCAGTACTACATAGTTTTCCCCGAACAAAAGATTTGGAAAACAAAATATCAAAGCGGTGCTGTACTTTGTTGAATTTGAGTCAATGGATGAACAAACAATAGAAGAAAAACTAAGAAAAATATTATAGAAACGACGGAAACAAAACACCAGTTTAAGTTCTCATTTATCAAAATCTCTAACCTTCATGAAATACCATACTATAAAGTATTTCTCTAATTATATACTACAATTATATAGTGCTGTATTATATGGGCAAAAGAGGGGTTTTGTATCACAAGTACATATGAACAGTCTTAAATAGAGTTTATATATAATGAAGATATAACAGAAAACCACTATTCGGAACAATTCGTTAACATTAAATCAAAACAGAATTCAGCAGAGAAACCTCATGAAAGAATCTACAGCGAAGTGTGCCAGCGGACCAACAGAAATGGTTTTATGGATAATTATTTCGTTTACAAAGTTTGTCATACACAATTTTTTTGAATAACAAATAATGGGAATACAGTAATCCCACACCTATCGCGGTTAGTGCGTTCCTGAGCCTCCCGCGATAAGTGAAACTCCGCGAAGTAGAAACCACATATTTCATTGATTATTTGAATATATTTGAACGTATTTTGAACCATTATAAATCGTTCACAGACTCTTAAAAAGTGAACCGCGATATAACGACTGTACGACTGTACTTTGTTGTTCACATAGTAGCAAATTCCCATATATTCCCAAATTCGGTATTATTGTATTCAATTCTGTGATAATTCGGTACTCTAGAATTCTTATATCGAATCGCATTTTAGTAATTGTTATTTGTGTGTAACTTCTTATAACAGATCTGGTATATGTGGCGATACAGGAAGCAAGTTAAAACAGACCATGACCTATACACGGCAAACAATCATATTTAATGTTATGAAACTATAACCTATATATATATTGAATTCACCTATGTCGTCCTATACAATACGTTTTCGTATTTCGCATCATATATGCGTGACTACAACTTATTCGTAAAATGTTTCGAGGGTGAACGTCCTTTTATTGCAATTATTCCACGGAACAGTTGGAGTACATTATCGTATAATCTGCATATCCAAAAACGTGACCGTCTTTGAACTTCTGACAAGCAACGTGGTGGTTAACGTAGTCAGACAAAATACAGACAAATAACAAGAAGATTTCCGTTAGCTTGACAGTGGGGATTAGCAAATTTTCGCAAAGTATCAAAAACTCAATGCAGCTACCAAATATTGTACAAAAGTGCATTTCTCTATCTCTGAGCATGATACACCTCATTTGTATATACAGAGGACTTAGACAAGGAGTGGTGGTGTGAATCAATTAAGAAATTTTCAGATTCAGTTGCTCAAGACACGATATGGCGTGAAATCAAAATTCGTCAATAACCGCTTTATATATCTAAAGCCTCAAATAAAGCTTACAATACCTAGTTCAGCCTACGGAAGTCTAGTCACCTCAGGTACATAAAAAAAAATATCAACAACATGAAATTTTGTACTAGCTTATGTTTTCCTGGTGAAATAGGAAGAAACGACCTGACGAGCGGTTCCAGTTATTTTCAATACAGTCTGTGGACTTTCGTTCAAAATCCTTGGGAATTTCAAATGCTTTTTATTTGTTAGTAATCCATTTTGAAACAATTTAGGATTTCCAACCTTTTTCGTCCCTTTTACTCCTTTATTTTTTTTATAAATATATTTTCCTTTTTTTTCACAATCAATGCCTAATCAAATCACGCAATACGCTGTAAAGTCGCAAAATATGGTGTTTTCTATATCCCCATATGAGAATTGTGCAAGAAGAACAACGAATCATGCACCACCTCACAATGAATAATTTATATTATTTAAACACTTTCCAGTACATAAAATCCGTATAAAGATTCTAGCGCGGTTGTATTATTGCCTACACAATCGCGAAATCACTGAGTTTCTTTACCGAAATTATTATAGCACAAACAGAGCGACGTTCAGTTGAATACAACATTGAATAATTACTGTACTAATATCAGTTCTCCTTGAATTTACCATGTAAAATCAAAATCAGCATCTGCCAAAAATTGAATCGAACACAAGAGCCATAGTTTGAGCACCAAGAAACGTACAAAGTTAAAAAAAACAAGGAAGAAGACAGAATCAGACTGAAACTGCATATTGTAATGTACTGTATCTGAGTGGCAAATTAGACCCATGTACCCAATGCAAGCAGGAAATAGTAAGAAATTTCTGAAGTTACCTAATTTCTTAATTTCAATAAAGTCATTTTTCAGTGAAATGGGTCTTCTATGCCATCAAATACGATGATGAAAAACTAAAAAAAATACTACCTCATTTTACTTCGGACCCAGACTACCATAAGGTAGAGCTTGACTGTACATCACCGATATAATAAAAATGCATGTCAATCACGATTATATTCCAATTATGAGGCCCTTTGAGACTTGGAATGAAATAAGATAATTACAAAGAAAATGTCTTCATTAGATGAGTGCTACCAAAACCTTTAGCTCGCTACCTAATATTTTTGGAAACACACATCTGCCAGTCATATAAAAAAGGAATTCGTCAATTCATTAAACTATGTACCAACACTGACATTATAAATTACAATGTTTACAATTCCAGCTTTCACAATGCTAATACACTAAATTGCCCAACATTATAGGGCAATGTTGAGTCAGATGAGAATAAAAGTACCGAATAAAACAACAAAAAGGTGGTGTATACCTGTGGAAATTATAAAATATAATAATATTTACTTTTAATGACTCGATACAGAATCGGTTGCAAAATTTTGGAAACATGGTGGAAATTGTGTGTAAAATATTCACCATCGAGTTAGTCATGCTGATTCAGACTAAATTCCGGATTCGTTTGGAACTATTTACTTACAATATATATCGTATTTCGTTTGTAATATTTTCATATATGATGTAACATTCATGAACCTATGTAAGACGTAAAAAGAAGGTCTATTGTATAAAGCGTCCTACGTAATATACCGTATTATATAATACTTATCCTTGCCCCCACAACGCAATATCATACTATAGCAACGTAAAATATCATTAATATTTTTACAATTTGAATATTACCAAATCGGATGTTATGCCCCAGATATGCTTACGTCTCAATTTTTTCTTGCAAATATGCAAATCCAGTGCAAAAAGTTATATATTTTAAATCACCTTATTTAATTAATTTTCATTAACTCTATTTCAATCGCATGTGTTCACAGATTACATATGGCCTTTCAGCGATAGTATGTGTGGCTTATGGGCTATGTTAGACGTGTGCTTTAGCACCTCTTCCATACTACATTTGTGTATGATATCGCTCGATCGTTATCTGGCTTTGTCTAATCCATTCCGATACAACAACGCCGGTTGGATGTCTCAGTCAACGGCTGGTCAGTATATTCAGACATTTGGGGAAGAGAACTTATTGTATCCAAATGTTGTTTATCTTTTCAGGTGGATGGAGTAACGAAAAAGGAGGCCATTCGCGATGGATAGGCGGGTCGGGATCGATGGGATCACGGAGTAAGATGACAAAACGCGTAGCAAAGAGAATTTTCATTGTTTGGGCAGTATCGATAGGCAAGCTATATAATTAATATTCATTATTAATTATTATTTATGTATTATTATCCTATTTAATATTCGTTCTTAGAACGTGATCGTACTATTTACATTTTATATATATTAAATTAGAGGCAATTTTACCGAAAGGAAGTAGTTTTCACAAATAGTCAATTTTTCCAATTCGCCTTGAAAAAGATTATGGCACTGTTCCATATCTAACTTTAGTTTTCATTGTCACTTAATTGAACAAGTTCATGGAGAAGTTATCCGGTAATGTTAATATAAGCGCATACTATATATATACAGTACATACCGTAAATATTACATGGAAGAGAAATTATCATAAAAATTACATGTAACAACTATCGTCATCGACATGTTATAGAAACGTGTAAATCCAAGACAGACAACTGCGAAGGTCTTCCAAAAAGTGCGAACAAAGATTTATTTTGAGAACAAACAAAAAGCGTCAGTACATAGAGTCGAAAGCAACCTAAGAATAACGTTTGGATTATTAACAATATTCGTTTCTTATACTTTGTCAGGGCGGGGAAGAGTATAAATAACCTGTGCACACTAACGTTTACGTTTTCCCGTTTGGAGGTGCGGCGTTTTTTTTTATTTGAATAATGTCGACGCCGCTAAAGAAAACCGATGGCTTATTTACCTTTCTTTCTTGATATAATAATGACCCTCTATGTTCGATTACAGGAATCGCCCTTCCCTTGCCCATTCTACTTGGTCAGGATCGCAACAATTTATTCGTTGGCGAGATGTGTGCAATAAACATAGCGAAATTTCAAATCTACGGTTCTTTGGTGGCGTTTTTCCTACCTCTGGTGGTCATGTTCATATGCTACTCTTTGACTATACGAACTCTACGAAAGCAAACGCGCCTCGTCGCCAGCATGATGGGACCAGGATCGTTTCCGAATGATCGAACAACATCTACGTCGTCGTTTACGTCAAGGTATGCGAGGCATGCGTCACGGGTCTTGTAAGATGACTTTTGGCAGCATGAACACGGGCTCAACTTTTAATACAATTAGTACCAAAGGGACATACAGTAAATATTTTGGATACGCTGCTAAAACATCGGTTTTACTTAGCCTTTTTGCAATGGTGTAAAACCATTAATTTATTTATATCTTCGGAGACAATTGAATCTTAACCCCACCCCCCTTCCTTGACATAACAAGTACAAACAGAAAAATAACTAAAATTACTACCGTACATATTTTGAAATTTATAATAATGCCGAACTGTCAGATTAGGATAAAACAGCAAGAATGTCTGTTCACTGCATTATTAAATATTATGGTACAATACTGATAACATTTTTTCCAACGCAATGTTCACGGGTATATTCTTTCATTCAGGATAAGCTTCAAAGCGAACTCAGACAAGAGAAAAGCAACTAAATTGTCCTCCGTGAATTCTACGTGCGACGAACAAAGATCTTCGGTCTCGAAAAATGTGCGAAAGAAATCAGAATCTTTCGGAAGTTATCGTCGAAATAACATATCAGATGCCGTGTTTCGGGAAGACGGCATTAGGAACGACAACGTTGAAAAGTGCGACAACATTCCGCTGAATAACACCAGCATCGCTGGTTCGCAGTCCAGTTTCGTCGAGCGCTACCCAAAGGTGGGACACAAAAAAGGGCTGAAACGTTATGCGGAATTATGTTTTGAAGCTGTGACATGCAAAAACTCGACGTGTAGGCGAACAGACAACGCTAAAGAGGTCAAGGGAATTTTCACAGCGGAATACACAAACAGTCAATGTACGCTGAACAAGTCAGATAGCGATAGCAGCAGTGACCAGAGCATATATACCCGGCCGGTTAAAAAGTGAGTTGTTTTATGTACTGTTACCATGTATGATCTATGCTTTGGTATTCATCAAATCTTTTCTGGGCCCTTCATATTGTAAAAAGTTTACTACTACAGTTGAAAACCCTTTATCTAAAATTCCGAAATCAGAAAGTTATGGAATCCTGGAACGCTAGCATAAAATGCTGACTTTTTTTACGTTTTCATTTTATCTACCTGTAGTCATGCTTTCTTTTTGTTGCCCGCTATAGGTAGGGTCGCTCTGCTAGAACTAGATGGTGAACCATTCCTATATAGGAGTTAATGATATTCAATAACTCTTCGTTATATTGTCTTTCAGATCGCCTATGCTGGTCCGAGCCAATATAAAACTAGCGAAGGCAGTAGCCAAATTGCCAATCAAGAGAGCCTCCGCGAGACGAGTATCTGCTGCTATGAAATCTCGAGTGATTGCGAGTATAACAAATGAACAGCGAGCGTCAAAGGTAAACCATACAACGAGCTACACTATTAAACTGATCGTGTTCTCTATAGATGTTCAAATCCGGGATTTTAACGATTTTAATCATGAAATTCTTCAACATATATATATATATATATATTAATCAAATAATATTTAAATATATAACATGATAAGGAACATTTCTATTCATAATTTCCGATTATTATTGAAAATTTGAACTTTTTGCACTGCATTTGTTCATCAAAATGCTCGAACTTTTTTTCATTAGAATTTACTTTCTGCACTTGACAAAAGTCTTAATTATTATCTACGTTATATACAAACTGTAATATTATTCTTAAGAAAAAAATACTGCTACAGAATTGCCAATACGATAACCAATGCTAGTTCTACTGGCGATAGAAGTAGACTCAATCTTCCAGCACACGATAAACGTTTAAGGAACGATACAACTCAACGTTAGTGACTAATTTTAATTAGGGTTCCATATACAAATGCGAGAGCCTTCAATAATCACTAGTACAAATCTAGATATTCTTTACAGCAGAGTTGCCGTTACCCGGTTCCTTTTCTAAAAAAAAATTACTTACACCCCTCATTCATTTGAGTGTACATCTCTAGCATATTACAGCAATTAAAAACGGGAAAAAATTGAATACTGTTTTTCAATTATTTTGGGTTCACTAATGGCACAAAACAACGTTATTCCACTTATTTATAAACAGCTAATGATGAATAGATACCAGTACGAGAACCAAACACAGTCAGTCAATAAGACAAATGTACAAATCTAGAATTAAAAAAAAGTTGCCACCCGAGTAGGCAAAATCAATCAGAGGGGGATGCAGGGGTTGGAATTTATCCCAGAATAAGGAAAACCTACTCTAAGGAATACTAAAATAATAAGACCCATATTATACACTCATATAAGTTATGGAGTTAACAAACTTGTCACAATCATTGATTATTCATTCAGAAAATTTCATGCTCGCGAATGTCATCGACATCGGTTGACGTTTCGTTCTTAGACTAATCTCTATCGAACCATCGAGTACTCCACAATACATAACACAGAAAAAAACTATGCGTACGAACGATAGAGTTATTGGGACTAATACGGCGTGATATTGCTAAGGATTTGTATTGGCTATGGCCGTGGCGTGAAATTGGCTTTGGACTTTTGAATAAGCGCACAGTTCATAATAGAAAATATTACGGTACATTAGAGTGTACATTATTGAGCGTTCGATTTGCGATACCTGATATTCAAGAAGACTACAACCTAATTACAATTTTCGATCTACTAGTGACGAGCGACTTGTATTTTTCATACATATACTGTGAATCCTAGATTTAACGGTTAATATCCGAGGAATCTCGACCGGTAATAGCTAGAATCCATTGTTTGAGGAGACGTTTTGGAGACTTAGCATAATAACCTAATATATATAGTTAATACAGTATTGATAGTGTATATCATTATTGAAAAGTTTAAAAAAATTCATTATATCCTACACTAATACTTAAATAGCAAAGTTCACAGTATAGTATATGAAATGAGAGCCAACGTATATTCCGTATTATTCCTGTTACTCTACATAAAATCCAACCGAAACAAAGCAATTCTACTCTACGCTACCAAAAACAAGTGTTATGTGCAATACCACGCGCACGGTTCAGAGTTTAAGATTTCTGAATTACCTTTTGTTCATTCAAATTTATTGATGTTTAATTTAAAATACAGTATTTTTATTTGTACTTGCCGGTTAATCGAAAATCCGCTAAATCGGTTTTCCAAGCGTATGTATGACGAACTTGGCAAATTGAAAAATTAAGTTGATCGAAATTAACGCATTAAATACTGAACGGGTAAAAAACGTTATTGAAATAAGTGGGAAGTCGATAATTACATTTGAGGAATCTAGGTTGTTATACGTTCCTTTCAAAATATATAGAGATTGAAATGTGGAACAATATCCCGATTCAGGAATTGTTTTACGAACGTTTCCTTAAAAGTACTGGAAACGAGTTTGCAATTTAAGAGTAGCCGTCCAGGGAAACCAGTGGGAACCTGTCACTAAAAGCCTCGCCCCAACAATGACGTAGGATGCTAGATAAAATCGTTGTGTAATCTAATTAGAAAGTGAAAAAGAATGGTTGGGAAAAAGGGAAATTAAAATTGAAAACGGAAATTTAACACACGAATATTTTTCGGAAAAAGAACACGCATGAAGACGCAAACAAAGATGCTTACTATTGATTTCTACATCACTTTATTTTTTGGTGAATGATTTGCGTGTAAAAAACGTTAAACAGAAATCCTCAAATGAATGGAGGTTTGTAAAAGAAAATGAGTACGTTGAATCGCTGGTAGGTATGTGAGCTAACAGTTTTGAACGGAGCATTGAAAATTGGGATAGTTGTAAAACTATATTGCCAATTTGGGTAATATCCAATGTCCTGCGGTCATTTCATACACCTTACAAGATATTCGAAATCCCTGCACGCATAACTCTTCTTGACACATTAAAATTCATACGGGACTTGGCAGATATATATTGTGTGATATATATAGCAATAACGCTCGATCGGGTAAGTAAGAACGAAATAATGAGACTTAACGTTAAGGGTAGGAGGCAGCGTTAATAATTCATGAGTAAATTCAATAAATGAGTATCGGTATTATAAATGGCAGCTCAAACTACAACTTCTAGTGGTGTAATCTGGTCGCGATGAAACGGTGCGTTGCGAGCGTCTTTTTAATAAGATAATATAGGTGTAAGTTCAGCTTGCGACCACCCAAGTAGTTCTTTTAAGCAAGAAATGTTTAGCAATTTTGTAAACAACACAACAACTAGCTGCTTCAGTACGTCAAAACCCGCGCGACGGAACAAAGTAGTCAACTGAATAAAATATTCCAAATATCTCATTGTATACGAAGCATTCTATTTTATTAAATTTGACAGCCCCGATAGCGAAAACTTTAGAGCGTAATACCGCATTACGTAAAAACAATTGACAAAGAGGGAAAATCATTTCAAATGACACCGTGCACCATTATATTTTTCTTAGTAGCAACGATATATTAGCGCTTACAATACAAACTTCGGCAAACTATCGTGAATGTTAACATAAAATAATAATAAAAAATATGTCGCTTAGGTAAGAAACCACCACAAAACATAACAATTATGATTCAACATTTAAGTCATCTGATTTAGTTGGATTATTGTCTCAAATTTGACCTCCTATACTCGAGTATTCCGATTACAGTACAATATTAAACAAATGCGAAACTGGTCAAGAAAGAACGAATTTGATATTTTGACCCCGATATTGTCGATTCAAACTCCAATACCATAGGCAGGGGAAGATGCCACATATGTTTGTAAATTTCACGCATTTCGGGCGATCATGAGCGAACTACTGTGTTACAGGTTCTAGGAACGCGTAGCTAACTACTGTGTCCTGCTGTGTTACAGGTTCTAGGAATGATCTTTACATTGTTCTGTGTGTTCTGGTGCCCGTTTTTCATAACCAATACCGTCAGCCGGATATGCACAACATGCAACGAGGAACTGATGGGAAAATGTTTGAACTGGTGAGCATTGTACATGTCCAATATTATACTTCTACGTTAAATATTATCCACTACCGATTCGAAATCAGTAATGTCTGTTTGGTTGCTCAATGTACGTATTTACGTATTTATCAAAGTCCACCATCATAGTACAATCGAAAGTTCAGATTTGTATATTTAGTATATGGATTTGCCATCCTTGAATGTCGATAAAAAATCAGGGTTATGTGCCATTTGGAGAATGAAATGGGATCAAACCCCTGACATTCAATCAACTTGCAGTTTGGTACAGTCATAATTTTTCTCTTGCCTTGGGTTATTCTACGTTATATTGGTGTCGGTGGGAGACACGAGTTCGCGGTCATATTAATTTATTATGCTCTTAAATGACATTAGATCAAATTTGATGTCTCTTACTAGCAGAGAGAACATCCCTTGTCTGGCCTTGAACGGAAAAGCCTATCAAATTGTATTAATACAGGTTCGTGTGGGTCGGCTACGTTTCTTCTGGCGTCAACCCGTGCGTTTACACATTATTTAGTCGAAGATTTCGCGACACTTTCCGCAAGCTGGTTACCCGCCGATACGACGAAATCGGACACCTCACGCACCGATTTAGTCAAGATCGTGGGGGAAAGAGCAGCTCTTCGCGAAAAGGAAAATTTAACTTCCAATATTCGATTGATTCAAAGGATGTATTGCTCAGCGATTCAGTATGGGCGACAGGAACAACACCGGACACGAAGCGAGCTTTCAGCGATAACGTAACTATACAACAGCATCGACGAGTACATCAACATACAAGTAGCATTGAAATCAACGATGTATTGGACGAGCCTAGTATAGCGGGCTCACGGAATAATTCTCAAAACTCGAGAGAACAGGACGTGGAAGAGGACCCTAAGCGAAAATGGAGAACTACGTGGCCGCCGCTAGAAAACAACACACATGCAGAAGCGAACTCAGCTGAAGAAAACACATCTAATGGAAGTACACTCTCACCATTTGTAATCGAGGAAATATCGCACTATAGGGCCTCGTCTCCACAACGAGAAGGTAAACAGAACAACTCTTGTATATTTTTTGGGTCAAGACGCCGAATTAAGTCGGATTCTAGCTACCGTGAAATCGAGCAGACTAAGGAATACTCGAAAATATGTTACGGTAAGTGGAGTAATAGAAAAACAACGTTAGCGAATATTGTTTGATAAAAGTGCAATTGTTGTTATATCTTAAACTTGCCCAGACACAGAGAATGTTACATAATAGAATAGTTACCGCTAACCAAATAGAACCTCCTGTAGAGAAAAATCAACCGAAATCCGATTACCAGCAATATTCATATGTCAATCAATCGCTACTTCACTAGCACTGTTAGTTCACCCTTTCGGGTGGAAATGTTCCTAATTTTTATCATCTGCAAAATGCGACAGATAACTTCATCGCAAATATTCAATGGGAAGTCGTTATGACAAAATATTCCCATGACATAGCTCGCGTCGCATGAAAGTTAAAAATAAAAATGTCTTGGGGAAGTGCGATCTGTTGATATTCAATGTCATTCAATTAATCATTTTAAATTGAACTCTCGTACAGAATATTTTGTTCAAAATGACCGTGTATGTATTGTATTTACCTGTACCAGATTTATGGACTACACACCATTGTAGCACCATAAAGACAATTTTCAGACGGGAGCCGCAGTATTGAATTACAAACAGTTACGTACCAATAAACTTGACGGAAATTTGGCCTGGAAAATGAAGTTTAACAATGTGTCCATCGCGTGATTCCCGGAAACTTTTGAAACATACGCCTAATATTCAAATTTTCTTCTCTTTCAATTTTACAGAAATCGACTCTGTAAAAATGTACCTTGGTTTCGTAAAGTGCTAGAAGGGTTCGATCAAGCACAATTGAATTAACGTAATTTCGTATAGTATCCAACTTGAAAAATATTTTACCTCACTTGTGAATAGTACAATAAGGGAAAAAACGTACAGCACACACTGCCGGTACGGTTTATCGAAGGGAAAACTTTAAATACTCCAATATAAGGTGTTATTGGAAAGGTTGATCTTAGGAACACAATCGAAAAACAGAGAACACACTGTTAGTCTCAACGCACGTGAATAACAAATAAATAGCCTTAAATTTTGATAAAGTTAAGAGTTCTGTTACAGAAATCCTAAGAGCACGATATAATATCATATTTCTATATTCAGAAATGAAGAAAGGTAAACGAAGCACACCAGATGCATGGAGTCGTGTATACGGCAGTCCTCAATCTCTCAAAATTATACTGCGAAGACCGATGAGCAAACAAGAGACAACTCGACTCTTTCGTAGCGAATCGGGAGAGGAAAGTGAATACGATAATACCGTATGCGATGACGACCGATCGGAGTTCACGGAACTTCGAAACAGGGTTCAATCTCAACAAACGGACGATTTGTGTACTTCAAAACTACTCAATACAGACATACCCTTCCCTAATCACGAAAAAGAAAGACTTGATCTCATCAAGGATAAATCAAGTGCAGAGTACTCTATTAAAATCAATACAAAAACGACCGACTGGAACGAAAATATACAAAACTCTAGAAGCGATGAAGATCCAGAAAATCGCTCGAAAGACAAATTTACTCGGTTAGACAGTGGTATTGGGGAATCGATCCGTAATTCTCGAAGTTTTTAACACAACTGAAATAGATATAAGTGTTGTTCATTTCTGTATAGTATATATTCTACGTAATATCAAAAAAGGGATAAGTTGAGCGTTGAATTCTCCCTCAAAGGTTTTTAAAACATTGACAAAAATAGTAACCAAACCCAATAATTACTGGATAAGCGGAGTAAGTAGTTCTGCATGATGACGGAGTTGAACGCGGAAGAAGACCAATTACCGTCTTAAGGGATTATGACGACAACATAGCATACTTCATTTGCTTGTCTTGAAGCAACGTCGCTATTTTAGAACGGATTTTATGAAATCGGACACGGAGTCTGGACTTCATCGGGGTCCAGAGGCAATGAAATTTTAATTTTCAAGACACTGTGAGGTCATTTTGAGAAACTTATATATACCTGGAGACACAGCTGATGGTTGCTGGTTGTGAAATATAGGGTTCAGGGTGATTTTTCCTTTTTGAAGTAGGTCAACCATGTTATAACATATCAATCGTCTGGATGAGAGTTCGAAACATATGAGCAGCTCGTAAAAGATTGTTGCGAGAGTTTCTTCAACATATACAATTTACACTGTATAATTTCTAACGTTACAATGTAATCAATCTTTTCCGGGGTAACAACAAACGTTTTAAAAACCTTGTTAAGCATTTGTATTCTTGTATTACGTTTGTGATTTGTTCTTGTGTGCAGTGTCGTAGAAAAAAATTCTTATTTTATTTATCTTCACGTGCAACAATATCGTAATATTTTAAAGAATTTCTGGAACATTTCTTATACATTTTAAGCATCGTATTTCTTACGTTTGTATTCACGGTTATTCAAACGTTTTAAAATCCGATTGTATGAGTTAGATTATAAGGTACTAAAACGTTTTTTTGTTTGCACCCATGATCAGGGAAACTTTAGTTTTATGTTGTTGATTTTCAAACAGTTCCAGTTGAAACTCTCTATTCCAACAATGTCTTCCTCATTTAAGATTCAAATAACGGTATTATCCGGCGTTTTTAGACACCGTTCATATGAAGCATAAGCTCATTTACGAGTCAGGACACAAAAAAACTTCAGTAAAAGTTCAAATCAAAGTAATTAATACAATATCTATGCACTCCGAAGAAGATTTCGCTTGATTGCGAATTCGTATATTTTGCATGAAATTTGGCATTCGATGACACGGTGGTGGAAGATGTATATGTAAGCATTAGTTTGTATTATTAACTGTTTAACGAATGATATAACTTCCACAGCCCACCGTTCGACGATTTTTCGCCATTCGGAGACTGGTTGCTTTAGTGTTGGACTAAAGAGTTTCAATCTAAATATATCCACAATATAAAATAAAATCTTTATTTCAAAAGCTTGAGTTTGTGTGGTAGTAAAAGCTCTTGGGCAAACGAGTTTCAGATATGAAGTGAATTTTGAAAGTTCCCAAGTTTTAAGGTTAAGAACGGTCTGAATAACCCACAGTTCGACTTCGCTATACGAGACATTGTGCATCGATAAAATCTATCTGACAGATTTTAACTGAGGAAACTATGTATTAGATATTACACTCAACGCTTCTATAATGCTCCATAACCCCAATATCGGTGAGCCAATGGTCGGTAGTTTCATGTTATCAATCTCTTCCTGGTTTATGCGGGGCGTCAAAAAATTCTAGACAGCTTTATATTTTTTAGTAACTTGGATTAAAAAATATTTCAATTTCATCATAACGATATATAATAGTTACTCAATCGGAACATCAGCTATAACATTGAAGACCTATACATTACTGAAGATAAAGATTACGACTATCACAACCAGTAATGATAATAAATTTACAACTAGAGAGACGGAAATTCCTTGAAAATTATTATACCGACACTTGAACACATTGAAACTGGGAAGCTTCGGATAAAATCTTTAAGTAACGTCATCAAAATTTACGAACACAGGTACAACCCCACAATCTTAATACAGTTGGGAATCCTTTATCCGAAATTCCAAATTTCAGGAACCTCCAGGATGCGAAAGTTTTTATTATCATGTTTTTTTTGTAAAGTAAGTACAAAACATTATTTTTACGTGAGATCTGAATTTCACCTCCATATATGAGTGTAACATGACTGGCGTCATCACTTGTACATTACTTAAAAAATGAAATGACCTTTTTCTGTTTCTATTTTGTTTACCGCGAATTTCGAATAAGGGATTCTCAACTGTATCTATATCACTCACAAGTAGGCATTAGGAAAAGGCATGTTGAGAACTCGACGAATATCGACTCTATTCCATTTATTTATCTCATCACAACCACACCGCAAGTGACCGACAGTTTAATACCAAAGTAAGACTCGCTATTGAATCCCAACCAAAGGTTTTAAAACTCTCAAATATCACTATAATTTAGCTGGATTCCCATGAATGCTCCCGTCCCTATTTGAAACGATTTTCGTTAAACGTCCCCTTGTGAAAAGATGCTATGCCCATCACTGTCCCTACAAGGTGATAGATAGAATATAGTAAAAAAGGTCCACGATATGTAAATAAAAGATCTCTGTGGTGGTTTTCGGTGGAAGGAGGCCCTATAAGTAACTTTTGAATCTACTAATTTATGGTTGATAATACGTTAATATAACTGGACCCATACCACGTTTGTATTTGAACGATTCGCTGCTGAGTCCAGGGATATAATAGAATTTCGAACGATTCAAATAACCCTAAAGTCGTCTTCTGGCTGGTGGCGCTTATCTCATAATTACATTCTTGGACCTATATACAAGAGAGATCTTGACAGTTCCGCACTAGAAAATGCTTTGCGTTTACAAATAACGACAGGTGCAAATCGCGCAGCATTAAAGCCACTTGCAACCATTAAATCTGCGACTCGTTTCGCCGCCCTTTATCGATTTGCCAAAAACTGTATGTTGCATGATATGTCCACCGGCAAGCTCACAAGTGTCCTTCCAATTGAACAAACCAAGCGTGGGATTACGATCGATGTTTCGAAACTTACGAAAACGTGAATGACTGACGTTCAACAGTCTGATCATTATTGTCACTCGGTATACTGTCATATTTATTAATTTTCAACTACTTAACTATTTTGAAGGGCTATAGCAAGTACTTCTCTAGATTCTACTACATAATAGAGCTTATCCATAGTTTATCATAGATAGTGGATTTTTTATAGTACAATCGTAGCACAATTTTTCATCCTTAACACAAATAAAGAGATCAGAGATCTCAGCTCAATCTGTTCAAGCCGAACTCGACAACCATTCCACCGCGCATCAAGAATAATTGTGCTCGAAAGCAGGCACGTATCGTACTATATTGTTATGTTAATAAATTACTTTTTTCTTGTATCATGCTTACGATTTAGGTTTGACTGAATACAAACGTATCGACTCAAGTCTAGGCGAGATGTTATTTGGTTGAGGTGCAGGTGTATGAAATTTATGTTGCGTGGTGTGCCACGAGCAAAAAAAGTATGTAAAACCCTTATCTATGGCTTCACAGTTGTCACTGTGTAATTACAAGAATCTATCAAACTAAGCTCAGTCAATCCAGTTACTCTAATAGACAAGATGGGATCAGGAGTTGGGCGTCATAGCAATTAACAAATTAAGTGCTACTGAGTTGAATGCTGATTCAGTCAGATTAAAGATGAAATGTCACACAGCATGAAGTTTCTGGTTTAGCGTACGGGAATGTAGCAAGGACCATAGCAACGCAGTAATCACTCACTTCAACGCGATATGAAAAACCAGATCACTAGCAAATATTTTCGAACAGCATTCCTTTGTTCGCTGTAAAAACAAAGGTGGAACAAATACCAAACACTGCGACAACTTAACGACAATTCGTATAATGACGTAATAGCAGTACCCACAAATCAACAAGTTTAGGCTCATGTCCTTCAACAACATTTTACAGCTTTTTTACGTTCACTTTACTTATAAAAGTTCCGCAGCATTTAAAGTTCCCCATTCCTAAATCCTAGTTCCAGGGCGCTTATCCATATAACAAGCGCAAAAGTTTGTTTGTCTTAAACAACGTCGCCATTTCTGAACAGATTTTTACGAACAAGGCATTTGCATGAAGAAGAAAAACGGGTTTGGGATACCTCTGGGCTATAGAAAGGGATAAAATTCTACGTAGAAGCCCTCTAACGACTACAATAAGAATATTGATCCATGGTAATTTCCGTGTATTGATATATATCATCATTTGATATATCATACCTAACTCCTATACCCAAACGAACTTGGTATGGCATGCACGGAAATGACGATATATACCTATACCAGCTCTCTGTTAAGGGCTCACCAGGGTGAGGCGTGGTCGACATGCTAGTTCAAGATATTGATAAAAAAGATATTATTTGCACACAGTAGTGTAATACATTGAATAACCTCATGAAATATAAATACTCTGCACGTCAATCAACAGAGAGATAGAGTTGGTTTGATCTTCAAAGAGGTTTAGAAATAAAGTCGTCATAATCTAATCATCTGGCGATAATATTTACCAACCGGCATCAGCTAAAATTCCTATTTTTTGAATGCACTCGACAACTCGTTATTATTCATGTTGGCACAGTGGAATATTAATTTTATCTATTACTTTAAGCGTTATATATAAGGACATATTACTAGAGCATAGATTAGTTTCCCACTCTCAAAGTGAGACTACATTACAGATACACAATGGAGTATCAAATGTTGTTTCGAAGGCGCGATGGTTTCAAAAGTTTGGGGGCTAATGTACACTAGGATTAATATCCTCCGGGACTGTCCGGCTTCAAGCCAATCGGGATCGCGCTAGGGTAATCTACTTTACCCTTGTCAAATACACAGAAAAACACATTGCAACATACACCCAACACCATATTGCGTGATTTTACAGAGAATAATGTTGTATGGTAATAGTAACAAAGAATTAAGTTACCGTATACTGAACCGAATTAAAATCTTTTGAACTAACTTATACCTAGGACCCTGCAAAAATGTTTCAAATTGAGCCACCTAAGGTCGCGGATTTTATATAATATTGTATTGTCCCCCCCCTAATGTAATATTGTATGTATTTTATTTCACGATAAATTCCGTGCCGTACAGTACTAGTATGTTTAACGCTAAAAGTTTAAAAGAAATAAATAACAGGTCAAATGATTGTGGAAATGTTATTTAGGTAAATAAGAGCGTGTGAATGATATATAATGGTTTGAAATACCTTTAGATATATTCAAATAAAATGAATAAATATGTGGTTTTTACTTCGCGGATTTTCACCTATCGCGGGAGGCTCGCAATCGCAGGGATTACCTGTACTGTCATAGTAAAACGAAAGGGGTTAACAACTTTTATGGCCAGTCTACTTGTAATGGTCAAATTATTCTCATATCAATCAACAAGAGGACAATGTTATTATAGCAGTCAAAACAGCGTACCTGAGCATTGTTTTGCTCCTGTGAGAAAATATACACGCTTCGTCGCGAAAAGCTGTATAGGAAAGCTCCATATAGCAAGATATTTCGCTACAACTAACTCAAGCTATCGTCAGCATATCTTGACTTCAAATTTTGATTTTTGAGCGTTTCTTTCCTGAACTGGAGATTAGCTATGTCGTACTTAGAGTCAACATTCACCGGTGATATTTTCGAATAACAAGTGAAGTACGCTAAGATTATTTTCAATGGCGATTCCGTGACCCATATGACGTAATAGGTTCCAAACATAAATGCACGATTTCGTATTTCACTAACGCTACGGAGATAAAAAATGTGATGCATCATTGTTCAGTCAATTCACCATGGCAAAAACAAATACAGTGGATAGTAGGTAAAAAGTAGCTTCTACGCAGCTGATAAAACGACAAATGAAACATTAGAATTCAGCAGGCGCCCAATTATATACGCTTGCTTAACAACAGTGCTCAGTAACGGTTGCTCAGTAACAGTAATGCTCAAACGTTGTTCTGTATCTGTACTATACGGTTAACACGCATATCGATGGATAACGAGAACGCTTCACAAACGAGTTTTATGTTAAAAAATTCGTGAATGGCGGTTATTCGAGAAGAAATATTCGAACAAAATACTGACATTCACTGACTGTAACATTTACAGGCGAATTAAAGGGCTGCCGGTTCAACCAGCTCATACTCCACTTGAATACTGTAATCTTATAGTAGGATACAGTACTGATATTTTGTAATGCTCGTGGCTACATGGCATTTACTTTTAAGTCACAGGGCCAACACCGCTGATATATTTGCTTAAAAAATATTCAATATTTTTTTAATTCGCACAAAATTAAATTATTGTGTAGTAAATACACTTTATAACTGTTGCAATGGGGTCCATAATTTTTTTATCATTTTTTTATAATTGAATTCGCGTCACCGCGTATTTTCCCTTTGAAAATTGAGATTCATATCCAAAGTACGTTAAAAGCTGAGCTTTATCCAGCTGCTTTATAAGCGACTACAGTGTATTATGAATAAAGACTTAAATAGGGGGTTTCATGAGGTGTGAACCCCAAATAATTCAAGTACTTGTGTTTAACGTTGTGGTCTTAACGAATTTCAAATGGTGTTGAAAAGGGTGTTCGTTCCAGAGATGCGAAATCAAATCAAAATAGCCGCACTGCCTATCCCATTACCGTAACTGTGAGATCTAACTTGATAGCGATTGATATTGACAGTATCGAGGCAATTGAAAAAGATGCCAAGGAACCTATAGAAGACAAACTCTATTTCTTACATATAATAAATAGACTCACAGCATCCAACCAAACAAAACGTCGGAAAAAGCATCTAAATAGGCTTCCAGTCATCAGTGAACCACTCCATTTGCATCACCACAATCCATGAGGAAATCATTTCGAACGTATCACATTTGATACCCGCTATTTGCCCGCCGATAACTTTCACTCAGCACTTTCCTATTATGACATTTTCCATCGGGTTAGGGTTGAACGTATCATATTTGATACCCGCTATTTAGCAACTGATAACCTCCACCCAACACTTTCCTATTATGACGTCTGGCATCCGCGATTACTGTTGAGGTTATGTAAAGAGTCCACTATACTGAACCAGAGTGAGACATTCGTGCGAGTAAATTTCGTGAATTTAAATTTTCAAATAACTGTGTCGTTCCATAAAACGGACAATGTATGGTAATCTATTCGGCTGGCAAAAGAACATTTTATAGACTTTAATTCGTGGATTCAAAGGGTCGCATATATATCAAGAACGAAACCCGGCGTGAAACGAGATGTATTTATACTTGTTATACTTACATCTGCATACAGTATATATCAGGGTGGTCCAAGATTGCGAGCATGAAGGGCCACAAAAGATTTGAGGAAAACCTTGCGGGCCGCATACGGCTAAACTCCACGGCTTTTGGAACCAATTAGTAACGTAGTACGAGGTATTACTATATATAAGACGATTCGCGGATAAGTCGACCCTTAAAATAAGGCAACACAACTCCCTTTCAACTATCAAGAATTTGTATGTTTTAATTAGCATTTGAGTAGCATATAAAATTATACAAGTAGCTGATACTGAGCTGGCACGGTTAGAGCAGGACTTAAATAGTAAGTAACGCACAGCTTACTGCAGCAATAAGTCCATGTTCTTTATTGCTCTACTACAGTAGTTCATCGCCTGTTATTACAACTCGAAGTTAGTAGGTAAAGCTAGATTCTAGAAAACTATAGTATGCCAAGAGTGATCGGCGGGCCGCACAAAATATGTCCACGGGCCACATGCGGCCCGCGTGCCAGCGTTTGGACCACCCTGTGTTAGATTACAAATAAATAATATTGCTATTTTGACTTGTCTTGCCTAAGAATGGTTGTGGAATATTTATTGTAGGTTTCATGCTTATGTTATTAGATATGCCTTTCATACATGTCAAATCTGTCTTGAAGAGCATAGTTCAAGCAATTTCACAATGCTCTTTATAGCAGTTAGCCTTGTATTAATAACCTTTAAATTTGTATTGACTGTTATGTACTTACCCTTCAAAATGTAGAAGACTAGTTGCAGGAAGATGCAAAATACTTGTATGCTTATATTATTTACTGTCGGATCTACTCTTACATTTGCTACTAGAAGCATACAAGCCAAGTATGCATGCATATTGTTACACAGTTATGAGAAGTTTTATTACTGAGTCCAGTTGTGAATCTATATAAATAAAGAATTGAATAAAATTTATGTGTGTGCATGTGAACAATTCTCACAACATTTTCTCACACCTGTTGTCAATTGTTGGAAGCATGTGGTTTTTAGCTTTTAGCTCTTTGTTCATATATTACAAATGGTTTGGTGAGAATTAGAGTGACTCCACTAACCTAAAGAAACGTATCTGGGCTTCTGGAGAGAACACCCTAGAGCTGGTGGATACGAAAATATAAAAGGCAACTTCCAAACCAAACAATGTAAAGCAGGTGAAACAGATGTAAAATTATAGCAGGCTCTCTTAAAATTATGATAATGCTCTGCAATTATATAGTAATCGATTAGGTACAGTACATTGTTTAGAGGTACAATTTTTATTCTTTCCTTAAGTTTCAGTTAGTTGAAGTTGAGTCAGCTTTTTTTTCTGATCAAAATGTAATAAAATCACTCAATTACTCAATTATGCCTCTTATACTATGCCTGGAAGAGGTACTTTGTTGAAATATTTTGATGAACTCATCCCTCATTAGTGGTTTGTCGTCTAAAGACTCAAATCGCCAGTTTTAAATGAACTGCTACAAAAAACAACTTGTACGCATACAGTATCATCCAACTATACTGATTTCTAACTGTCGATCAACATAGTTAAAATCATTGAACGAGTCTGTATGTTACATAACGCCCAGCTGTCTCACTAGGTCGCACTATTTTTACCACCTGACCACGTTTCAGGCCAAAATAACGAGCAACTGGATCTCCGGCTTGGATCCTTGGCAGCTGATGATCTTTCAGTTTGTATCTTGCTAACAATTCGGATTTTTCTTCTGCCGTTAATACAACATGTTCAGGAACAAGCTGAAAGAAGACAAGATCAACTTAACTTAGTTTCTGAACGAATAGAGGATATCACAATCGAATACTGAATTTTAGGATGTCCGTCAACAGTGACACTTTTAACACAGGAATCTAGTAAGCCCCGATTTATCAAAACCAATGTTTATTTATGCTTGGTGCACTTTAGGCAACCTGCATACAAAGAAAATTCAAATGCGCTTGAACAGTTAGTTACCGAAAATAATGCTATGAGTAATGTTGATACTTTGAATTGAATTCAATATGCATGTACTTTTGTCAATTTTTGCACTACTACTGAAAAATAAAGGGGACAAGACCCCACTTTTTTGCAACTACATATAAATTTTAGGGATATTTTAGGAGATATAACAGTTTTCCTTTGTAATTTCCAAAACAATAATGCCAAGTATCCCTTATTGTTGAAAGCAGAGGCCTTGTGACTGCCTCAGGATTTTTTAGGATTTGTAATACAAAGGAAAAGTATCTATGACTCGCGACTCGCAAACTGTTTAGATTCACTTAAGAACAGCTCTGATGCTGATCACACACAACTGAAATAATTAAATGGTTACCTCATGCTCTGTAATATTGATGAGGAGTTCTTGTTCAAGAAATTGTTCCAGAATATACTTAGGGGCCATGTCAACAAGCGATTGCTTGGCTGATGGTGTCATGCCCTGTTGCACCACAATAATTGCCATTTGTATGTTTTCTTCTTGCATTCTTTGGCAGTACATTTTGATATTCTTTATTCCAACTTTCGGTTCCTCTGTTTTTGAGAATAAAAAATAAGTTAAGCAGAAAATTACTGCACTTGAGACCCCACTCTATGTCATTGGGTATTGTGCAAGAATATTATAGATAATATTAAATATTCACCTGGAAAGAAAACGAACATTTGTTCGGTTGGGTCATCATTGTGAGCGACTAAGACAGTTAAATCTTGTCTGGCTGGTCTTCGTTCACTGGGTTTATCCCCAAATTCATCTTTGAATTCCTCCAAGGTTTGATCCAATTCATGCTGAGTAACAAGGTATCCTCGATCGTGACACAACTAAATGTAAAAACATAAAAATTCATTCAATCTGTAACTTAAAATTATATATTGAATCTTAAAATTACATAATCAATTAATGTATGGTAATTTCAGTGTATCTGTATAAAAACAGAAAAAAAGGATGTTCCCGAATTAAAGTTTAGGATGAGGGGTATGATATAGTTACTTTCCGGTTCGACGTTTGGGGTTGGGGTAACAGGTGTTTGAATTATTTTACCTCAAAATAAAGTGACCTGAATTTCAAATTTATGTCCTACTTTACACAACCGTAAAGTATTTGTAGTTCTACGCTGAGGTTATTGATGCGATACTGCCAATTTCCCATGCTAAGTCAGACAAGCAGAATAATATTTAACGTTCAACTTCCTTTTAAAAATATATTTTCTTTTAATTCAAATTCAAGTCAATTTCTTGTTTGATGACAAGTTTGATGACGAGACTTATTTCCACAATAGCCCTTTGCTCCTTGTCTCACCATGTCCGGAGACCTATTCCTATCCACTCCGCCGCTTCGTTAGTAGGCGTATCTCTATATTCTCTGTAAGCCTACATACAGTAACATTTCCCACGGTCAAATATCATGTTTAGGCAGTGATACTAGGGTATCGCATGTCCCATAAACATACGTTACAATTCTACTCCT
>QRAM01000620.1:30058-40309 GCA_013436055.1 Halocynthia roretzi | reverse complement strand
TTTTGCTTAACTATTTTATTGAAGTTTATACACACTTTACAGCAAATGATATATAGTGTTGATGATCAATAGATATACAGTATAATGCAGTTTACATAACACAATCAAAGACACAATTACAAGCCTAATAATCAAAGTGAAAGCAATAAATTATCTTTTGTGGAAGGTTGTTGGATTCCTTCAAATAATTTTACCATGATTCATTCAACTTAATTTAATATAACCTTGTTCAATTTAAATATACAAATGTAAGTTTTGGGTTCAAGTCACTAAATAATATATGGAGGAACTGTTAAGCCAGGAAAGATTTGAAAAATATCCAGATAACTAATCATCAGTAATAAACATTAAATAATGGAATACTACAAAACTACAATTTGCAATCAAGTCTCCTCGATTATCAGATACCACTGTTAACTTTATTTCTTATAACTATACAATATTAATTACATGACGTATTACTGACTGTACATGGTATTGATGATTCTAAACAAATTACTGTTAAATATGAGAAATTGATTCCAGTATATGGGAAATATGATTTATACAAATTCAAGTTAGTTTTGCTTTTTACGAAACTTCATTTCTGTAAATTTGTACGAGTAGTTGAAAGTATTTCTCCAGTGATACCAGAGGATGTATCTGGCATTTACTCCTGTTCCTCCAACATGATAAACACCGTTTAGATTAGAATAATGACAATACTTGTACCACCATGCCCCTGTCCACGTCACAGCACAGTTGCCACTCCCTGCTCCATCATTATCTCGATCTTTCGTTGAAAATTGTCGTCCATTGTGATATTCGAGCGAATCTCCCGCAGTTCCACTGTAATCACCGACAGTTAATGAGTGATTGTCGTTCGAACCAGAGATGGAAAATGTTCTGGAAAATAAATTAAATTACATTTTCAAGTCTTATACCATATTATTCATTATTCACCATTATTATTCAAGTCTTATACCATTACTATAGTTTCGCTTTGCTGCCATCTACTGACCCATATTGTGCATATCTTCTCTCTCCTTCCCAGTCACCGATGTCCACACGTAACTCATAGCTTCCGTTCTTTGTCAGTTGATGAATTGTTTCCAAACCTTGAAATAATCAGCATTGTTGTTAATATCAAGCTTAACTTACTTTGAGATATTTCTCAATATCCCACCAAGCCAAAATTCTTTGTCTTTTTCTCCAAACCCATTGACNAAAAATTTAAAAAAAATCTTGTTTGAATGTAAATTTAATAAAAAGAATAATATTTTTTTAATTTGAAAAAGCTTCCTATGGTGACTGAAATTGAGTGAATGTGTCTTGCTCAAGAACACGGAGATGGTTCTGGCAAGGTTTGAACCCGCAACCTCTCGGTTGTGAAACACGCTCGCTATCGCTGAGTCACTCTCCCACTTAAAATAAGAATGAAATACTAACAGAGCGACCCGGTTTTACCGGAGTAAACTTTTGAATGTGTTCAGGAACGTATCCTTAGGGTTAGGTGGGTATTTTTGTATACAGAAGAACAGCTTTTA
Source organism: Halocynthia roretzi (assembly GCA_013436055.1). Taxonomy (NCBI): domain Eukaryota; kingdom Metazoa; phylum Chordata; class Ascidiacea; order Stolidobranchia; family Pyuridae; genus Halocynthia; species Halocynthia roretzi. The sequence goes on along the minus strand of QRAM01000620.1, from coordinate 38,783 downwards.
CACTGCCACTGGTTCTTATGTGACTTACTTGTTAATTAGAATTTTTCCAACATGTGAGCTAGTGTTCATTGCTCTTTCTCCTTTACCAAGTGCAACATTTAACTTCACTTCTCCTTCTTGCTTCTTGACAAAAATATCCTGAACTGTGTTTAAGCTGAAAATCAAATTAAAATGTCAAATATTTTACTATGAGAATATAATTAAACTAGTAAAAACTATAATGGAACTTCATGCAACAATCCTATACTTCCAGGTTTACCTTCCTTCAAGATTATCTTTATCAGTTCCGTGTACACTGGCTTCAATGCATAGATCGAGTTTATTGATAGCAGATCGGATCCATTCGTTCGCAGCAAGAAGAGATTCTTCATATTGCTTTTGAGCATTAACATTTTGCTCACATTCACGAAGACGCTCCTGTACAATTGAATTTAAAATATAAACACCATATCATACCAGAATCTATTACAGGGGTCTCCGAACTTTTTTAAAGACCTGCCGCATTAGGAATTATTTCAGTTTCTTCCCGGACCATAGAAAAAAAGTACCACACTTCTTACTCACTACACAGCCGCTCACGAGACTATAATATCTCTTAATTACATAACAAACCTAACTCTTTCATGCAATGCAATTTCCGCATCTGATTAGACCTCATTTTGAATTTGGTAGTTTATTATGGAAAGTCAATTATGGTCAAAACCCAGTTGCAGGTAAACATTTACTGCTACTGAAATAACCGGTGCTTATTGCAGTGTTAGAAGGAGTCTAAACAGCATTACATGACAAATTATATTCGCTGCTACACACTTTGCTGTGTAGAGGAAATGACATGATATGTACTTTGATTCATTCCGACTATATAGAACTAATCACTCCGAGTTCCATTTTAAACAATACACCACTGTGTAACACTAACCTTTGCCTTCTTACAAATGCCATGATAAACAGATATAAGTTGATGTGATTTTCTTGCACTGTTGCTCTGGGTTGAATCGCTTTCTACAAGTTCGTATGCTTGCTGCATCAGAGTTTCAATTTGACCAGATTTGCTTGATAAATCTTTATTGAGAGCCTGAAAAAAAAACACACAGTGAAATAAATACAGGTACTGTAATTGTAGTGAGCGACCAATCGTTTAGAGTGTTCACTGTGTGAGATGTCACTTTACAGTAATATCAAGTCGTTCAAATCATTTGAATCAAAAAAATAAATTTTGAAATAATCAGCCAAACAAACAAACTATCTCTTTTATATATAAAGAGATTTTTATTGAAGTGCAGGTTGCTTGAGAGCTCTGGATATATGTACCGGATGGATGGGATATTACTGTATAATAATCTGTTGAGATTATAAAGTAGCNTCATTATCAAAATCAGAAAAGAAGAGAATGTCGTACTCTTAAACCAGAGTGGAGCGTGAATTATTTTGTTACTGAATTAGATGGCAAAGCATTGTGTTAATTTTGCAATGGCAATACAGATGTATAACAGCCGTTTTTTGCTTTTTTAAATAGACCTAATTACATGAATATCCTCAACTTTGCCTCTTGGCAAAGCATAAAATATTTACTATTTTGCCGTTTACGAAAAATGCTTTATGACCCGTAGTCTATGTCACGTATCGACAANCACTGCCACTGGTTCTTATGTGACTTACTTGTTAATTAGAATTTTTCCAACATGTGAGCTAGTGTTCATTGCTCTTTCTCCTTTACCAAGTGCAACATTTAACTTCACTTCTCCTTCTTGCTTCTTGACAAAAATATCCTGAACTGTGTTTAAGCTGAAAATCAAATTAAAATGTCAAATATTTTACTATGAGAATATAATTAAACTAGTAAAAACTATAATGGAACTTCATGCAACAATCCTATACTTCCAGGTTTACCTTCCTTCAAGATTATCTTTATCAGTTCCGTGTACACTGGCTTCAATGCATAGATCGAGTTTATTGACAGCAGATCGGATCCATTCGTTCGCAGCAAGAAGAGATTCTTCATATTGCTTTTGAGCATTAACATTTTGCTCACATTCACGAAGACGCTCCTGTACAATTGAATTTAAAATATAAACACCATATCATACCAGAATCTATTACAGGGGTCTCCAAACTTTTTTAAAGACCTGCCGCATGAGGAATTATTTCAGTTTCTTCCCGGACCATAGAAAAAAAGTACCACACTTGTTACTCACTACACGTCCGCTCACGAGACTATAATATCTCTTAATTACGTCACAAACCTAACTCTTTCATGCAATGCAATTCCCGCATCTGATTAAACTTCATCTTGTATCTGGTAATTTATTATGGAAAGTCAATTATGGTCAAAACCCAGCTGCTACTGAAATAACCGGTGCTTATTGCAGTGTTAAGAGGAGTCTAAACAGCACTACATGACAAATTATATTCGCTGTTACACATGTGTATAGGAAGTGATCTGATATGTACTTTGATTCAATCCGACTATATAGAACTAATCACTCCGAGTTNTTTAATAGCACACTACCCTGAGCTCTGACTCCAAGTCACGTTATGGGGTAGGGAACTGTTACAGCTATCTTGACTTAGTTAGGATGTGGACCATACATGAGTGTGTATTACATTTAGAAAATTATGATAGCAACGGCGAGAAGTACTGGTAACAAATGTATTACCTGCTTATACACAGCGTTTGCTTTCTCCAGTTTACTTTTCATATTTTCATTGACTTGTGTAAGTTCGTCCATCTCACCAACAGATGACTTGCGTCTCGATCGACTCATCTCTGATACTTTGTTTTGAAGATTCTCATACAATGACTTGTGTCTGGAAATAAGATAATGGAGAGTCATGAAGCCGACCCTTATTAAAACGAACCAAGTCAAGCTGGATATCCCTTTCAATCCGTTCGACTGAATGCCTACTAGTAAAGTTATAGTCTGGTTTACTGGCCATGTACATGCTTGAGTAAACTGTTTAAGTTGAACAGAACCCTGGGACAATATTTCTTCTTACTTTTTAATTTCATTGTTGACATCTTTTAATTTTTCCATGAGAGCTGCGCTGTCATCAAGACTTGATACGGAAGCATTCAATTCAGAGATTGATGTATTCATCCATTCCTCAATCTCTTCATCAGCACCTGAGCAATGAGCCAATAATTATCAATGATAAATAAAAATTACAAGATAAGTAAATTACACATTGGGCATATGCAAACTATGGGCTTATAGGAAATGGCTTAAACAGCACTTTTCTGATTTTTGCTGATTGAACAATTGGAACAAATATGAAATCGGAGCGTGTTCTTACCAGCAAGTTCCTTCCAGAGTCCGAGCTGTCCTTTCAAGTTTTCTAAAGTTTCTTCCACTTTATCTTGAATGTCGAGGTATCTAGATATTAGCAATAATACAGTAAGCCAACTAAGCCTATGATATAATGAATAATAAATGCTTTAAGTATGATGACAAAGACAAAACAATTAGCTTAAAATCTTGTTTTTGAAGAATTGGAACTCTCGAAAGCACAAGTACTATCTATCCTTCCCAGGTCCCATGGTCATCCTAGGTCCCATGGCTAAAAAAGACACAGTCAAGGAAATACTCACATGAAAGCAGTTCATGGTGTGCAATATACAAAGTAACAATATATGTGTGTGTGGGATGAGATGACCAAAGAACCTAAAGAGGATAGATAGTACTTGTACTTCAAAGTGTTCAAATTCTTCAATAACCTAACAAGAATTTACGTTGATTGATACGTGTGTGTCACGCACTCCATGCAATGAGGATAATTATTGCTTGAAATCTTATTTTCCGCATTAATTTTTTGTGCTGGTTACAAAACCCACACCCAGCTTAGAGGGGGGATTGCCCCTTGATCCCCTAATTTTCAACTACAACTAATTTCCTTGCATTAATTTCAGCATGTTTAAATCAGTCAACCTGTCAACTAGTTCCTCCATGTCCTTGTATATGACAGCAGTGTCACAGATTATAATTTTCTTTGCTTCTGCAGCAACCAACTTTCCTTTCTTTGTCATGTCATCCATTTCTGATTGTTTGTCATCAAGATCTTGTTTCAAACTCTGTAAAATTTTTAAAATATTTAAAAAAATAATTTTTTTTCCAGGAACAACATTCTATTCCAATGGAATGAATCAAAGTATATATCATGTCATTTCCTATACACATGTAACAATAAGCACTGGTTATTTGAGTAGTAGAAAATATTTATCTGCAGCTGGGTTTCGACCATACTTGGCTTACCATAATAAATTACTAGATTCAAAAGGAAGTCTAATCAGTTATACAGATGTGGAGTCAGACTGCGCAGGTGAATGAAGGGCAGGGAAATAATCACACTTTTCGTGCAATTAGAATTAGAAGATTATGAACTTAAACCAACAAAGTAGACAGGTAACTTGGGAGAACCTGTATTACAATGATTAATTCATTTACCTCAAGTTTCTGCAAATGCCTTTTCACTTCTTCCATACTGAAATGCCGTGGAGCTTCAGCAGTAGATGCGACAGTCTCAGCATTCTTTAGAGCCTTTGTTACGACATCTTTTCCTGCTTCGTAATCTTTCAGAAGAGTGAGAATCTTTGTGAGTAGTTCATTCGTTTCCGCAAGAGATGTTTCAGCGTCTTCCCAGCTCATGTCAACAAGCTTGAGATGCTCTAAAGATGAAGTGATGCTAATTTAATGTATTAATACATATTTATATATAGAGTAAACCCCTGTCACTGCTGTAACCGAATGTCCGGTCTGGTTTGGTTTACCACAACAATAATATGATTTCTACCGGTCCAATACAAAAATCTAAGTGAAGCAAGAGCAGATGACCATATTCACCTTTAACAATCCCTTCTTGAGATGGATCAGCCTCTGACAATTGTTTTCCTTTACTTTTCAAGCCATTCAGCTCATATCGTTTGCCTTCAAGGTCGTCCTTTATAAAAAATAAGAACAAAAATCGTGAAATCAAGTTTTGCATTTGAAGAAGTTGATTACAGTAGTATTGCAGTATCCGTGGTTTGAAACGAAAAAAGTAGTGAAAGTGATTTGTAAGTATTAAACGGCATGCCAAAGTGACTCCGTACCCAGAAATATTTAACTATGGGAATTGTCGGATTGTCGGTTTTACATGACAAAATTAAGGGTGCGAGTTATCCTACGAAGCGGGTAATACATGTTTTTTACGAGATCGCTTGGACTATACATTTACGTACTGTATATCGACTCCCAATGGCCGCGCACACTGTGACGTTTCTTTGTTCGATTGTTGTCTATCGTCTTCGAGTACCGCTTACCTACTACTGCCTGTAAATTACGCGTACAGCACATACTCGAAGAACAGATTTGGCGCATTTGTTAATGCGTAGTTACTAGTAACTTTGTAAGAACATAGTAAAGCTGGATTTACCTGCGAGTTATACATCGAAGCGGGTAATCTAATAAATTTGAAACGAAAAGGTTGTTTTTGCAAGGGTGCGGATTATATACGGTACGGGTTATACACCCGAAAGTACGGTACATGGTTGAGGCAAAATACAGGATTTATAGCATCCAAAACGCACTCCAGTGTATAATATTTTTCGACAATATTTCTCCATCTCTAACTAGTAATCACTTTTATTTCTATTACCTTTAGTTTATCATTCGTTTTGATTCTTCTGTGCAATTCTTCCTGTGTCAATGTATCCATCTCGATATCTGAATCTGCTTCCTCTTCAATCGCGTCGACAGCTTTGAGCAATCGCTCTTTCCTGTAACATGAAATTCATTTTGAACTCCAATGAAAGCAGTAACTAACTAGAGTATCTTATATGTCGACGTAAAAGTCTATAAATCTCTGATTTTGCCAATTTTACCGGATAATTCAATCATAATAACACAGTACCACATCCACCTAACTGTTAAGAATTTGTCTGTGGTAACCAGCAGCTTAACTTAGCATGCAAATAGTATCTTGTATCTTTCATTTAAGTTATGGTGCGAAACTGACAGACTACTGTATGGATGTAGGCCTGCTGGTAGTGTAATGACCTTATTTTTGTCTATGTCAGAGTAAGGCAAACTACGCCCATGTGTGTAATTCATTCATATTTCCACATTCACATTTTCAATGCTGCTTAGACAGAAGACATTGCACTCTCTTACACAGTTATAATTCTCCAGCATTTTCATGTGTATTGGAGGTTCCTATTGTTATTACCTGTGCATATCCATCATGTCATTATCAAAATCAGAAAAGAAGAGAATGTCGTACTCTTAAGGCAGAGTGGAGCGTGAATTATTTTGTTACTGAATTAGATGGCTAAGCATTGTGTTTATATTGCAATGGCAATACAGCTGTATAACAGCCGTTTTTTGCTTTTTTAAATAGACCTAATTACATGAATATCCTCAACTTTGCCTCTTGGCCTGCATAGCATAAAATATTTACTATTTTGCCGTTTACGAAAAATGCTTCATGACCCGTAGTCTATGTCACGTATCGACAACTTCATGTTCAGCGTATTGGTCGACCATTACATTGTTTGCTATGTTTTTATGCTTCAAGACTCAACGCATGCACCGTGTGTATCATACAACATGCACAGCAATGTACAAGTTCATTGTTATTCATATCATGTAGCAACCACAAGCTTAATGATATACACAGGGTTTTGTCATAGTTGTAATCCCAAACTTGAATGCACCATAGCCAGACGGCGGATAGCGAAACGGACACCCTTATCCTGTAATCATCCCTTATAAGTTTACTGTATTACTAAGAATATCAGATTAGGCGAGACATAACACGCATACAGCAACCTTACCAACACGAGCAGAGTGGTTCTGGAGCGTATGAAGAGAAGTATGTTGAAAATTATCAATAACTAACAAAGCGAGCCTTGCCAAACTTTAGTTGTACCCATACTAAAAATAGCGACAATATTTTCAAGTATTTTTAATCTTTCTGAGCTAGAACTGTCCTAGATAGGGTTCTCCCGTTCTTTGTAGATTTTAAGAACAGCAGTTTTACAGTGTAAATACATGACCTGACCTGTCAAGGAAATTACGCCATATATTGTCGACTTCATAAAAATGCTCTTGTTTGATTGTTAGTTCTGACAGTATGAGGTCGTATTTCGCTTCTAGTCTGTTGATATATCCTATCACTGTCGTTCGCTGCCTCCCAGTCACACTATCAAATGCAGTTAGCTGAGCATGCTGTAGTACTTGATCGAGACTTGAACCGATACTGAAAATGTAGAGCAGTGATTATTAAAATGCAGGTTAAGGCAGATCTCTTTCAGCTATAGTTAGGGCTACCATATGTCCAATTGTAAACTGGACTGTCCCGTTTTTAAAGCCATGTGCTATGTTCAGAAAAGTATGATATGTCCAAGAATAAATTATATTTCAATGTCATATTTTTATTTCATTTATTCTTGGTGATATTTTAATTCTGCATATTAGTTTTGGACTGCCCAAAATGCATCTAATTAATAGCTATATACTTCTAAATTTGAACCAAACTTAGAATGACTTTTTTTTCAGCATCTCAGATTTTAGTTATGAAAATAGGGTATCCCTATATAGTTCACCATTCCATATAGACACTGTACTCTTACCATTACGATTATGTTTGCATGAGTGCAGTCTTAAAATATTAAAAGTCTCCCAATAACTAGGGCCCGTCTAATAAGCCATGCATACAGTTGTCAATATATTGTAGAGATGAAAATAGGGCAGTGACACTATCAGCAGGCCCACATTCATATGGTAGTATACTAATTTTATCATGTAGCCATGCAGCTTATATGGAAGAACCAAGTTCTATATACTATTTGTATGTTTGGCTGCAGGTTAACTCATACGAATTCTTGACAGTTAGATAGAAGGGGTGCTGCTTATTTTAGGGGCCTTATCTACAGGTCAAAACTCAAAATTTTCCAGGGAATTAAAGTAATTTCATGCTCTATTGCGTTGTTATGGCAGTGTAGTATTATGAAATGGTCATTTAACAAAGAATCTTCACCTCATGCATTCACCCATGCTATTTTTCATATCTTGAGCTTCTTGCTGCCATGTTAGCAGTTGATCCGAGGTGATCACGGCCGTCTTTAAATCGTTCTGTAGCCGTTCGAGCACATCTTTTAATGCCTGGGCGTTGGTATGGAATGACATCAATTTGTCAAGTGCTTCTTCGCGCGCTGCGACAACTTCGCAAACACGTCCAAGAAATTTGGTGCATTCTGTATACCTGTCATGTAATATCGAATTGCATAATGTTAAGCATAATCCTGTATGCAGCTTGAAGGAGGGAATAACTAAATACCGCTTAACTGAACTGACTAAATGAGACTAAAAGCTTGTTAGATAGGGGTCGAAGGACAAAGCATATTACTTTGTGCAAACTGAAGTACAAACTATCCGAACATTTATCCTAATAGGGATTTAGACGGGCCAATCAAATCAGTTCGAGCTATCTGACGTCAACGTAACGAGCTTACACCGTACATTGTGACATTGATACAGTTTGGAACGAGAGAATACAGGCGGGAGTAGTCTCGTGTAGTCTAGTCTGGTGGTTGGGAAAAATTGGATGCATGCTTGCAATTTGGTTCATATTAAAAGATTGGCTGGGTCATGCAGCATCAATACATCAGTGATGTGCTTAGTGGTGTATTGCTAGGAATGCCAGTGTCAGAATACAGTCGTCCTTCGCTATATCGCGGTTCACTTATCGC
>QRAM01000620.1:228-29989 GCA_013436055.1 Halocynthia roretzi | reverse complement strand
TTATTTCATGATAAATGCCATGCCGTACAGTACCAAGGTTAAGTACTAAGGTTAATTAGGTAAAAAAGAGTGTGTGAATGATATATAATGGTTCAAAATACCTTCAAATGTATTCAAATAATTAAATAAATATCTGGTTTTTACTTCGCGGATTTTCACCTATGGCAAGAGGCTCTGGAACGTAATCCTCGCGATAGATGAGGGATTACTGTACACATTGAAAATATTGCTTAGACACAGGTTGTTCGAGGGGGAGCAGTAACATTAGCAAAGGCATTTGTGCAGAGGTTTTTAACCTTATACCTACCTGGATATAAGAGTTTTTCTTTCCAAGGGATCACACATTGTGCGAAGGTCTTCGAGATGTGAGGCAATCTCATGATAATCATTTTGGTGACATTCAATCTCTGACCTTTGACCCTGCAAAAAATAAAAGTAAATTTTACATTCCTGAAGCAGCATGATTCATAATGCCTTGGTATCAATGTGAGGTTGTATGACATTCAGGAAAAGTAGAGTTAATGCACATTGCATTGCGAAAGAATGTGGTATTTTCTAACTGCAAAAACCTAACCTATAAGTCTCTACCTGTCTAATAAATATGCTTCCATATTACTATGAAGTAGTAGACTAGGCTGAACTGTTATTAATGTGAGGTTGTATGATATTCAGGAAAAGTAATTAGCTGTGTTCATAATTCTTTCGCATGAGAGTCAGGCAGTACGCTAGAAAATCTCTAGCACATATGCCCGTATTCAAGAAAAAAGATAAGAAAAAGCACAATTCTTCTTCATTAATATTATCATTTCTGTTTGTAAACTCATCTGTACTGAATCAAATAATGCTCTGCTAATGCGCTAAAATAAAGGCTCTAGAACGCACTAACCGCGATAGGTGAGGGATTACTGTATATATAGATTATTGTAACATGCAAACATTCCTATACATTGGGGGCACATTAATGAATTTGGCGTCCGAGAAGTGTGTTGATCCTGTCCTGTATAGAATCCATACATTAGAAGCAGGTCGTTTTATTGCAAATAGTTCACTCGTTTAGCAGTTAACTTTTAGTAGCATGATGTTTCTTGTTTCAATTTATTATTATTAAGAACTTGCAGAGTGACCCGTGCTCGGGTAAACCTTAGCATTTACTGTAAGCATTCATTCAAGAAAGAACAGTAGTACCAAGCAAGCATTCTTAGAAAGATGCATAAACGGATATTATTGCTGGCTTCAATTGTGCTTCTTTTGAATGGTTGTACATCAGGTAATGTATATGAACTCCTGTACACTCTGTTAAATAACCTTATAACAAGACGTTAAATAACCTTAGCGGTTTCAACTGTAGCGCATATTTTACTGTTAAATCCAAGTGATTTCAGTCAAGCTGACTTGAGTTATAACTCAAAGTTGGTCTGTGTATTTCACATTGATTAGTATAGAGCTTATCCAGCTATCTGGACGTCAAAGGTATTGTTCGGATTTCACATAAGTGCGTATTATGTTCGGAAAAATTATGATTCATATTAATTTTATATACATGTATGTAACTTTCCGAAATATTCTGAGCGGCTACAGGTATGCGTTTGCAATTGAATAATCATACATTTGACTCAAATAGGATGCACATCAAATTCTGGGAACAAGTCAACACCAACAGATCCATACTCTGAGGCTAGTATAGAAGGTATAAATATATTTCAACTGGAGGATTGATGGTTGGCCTATTATACCTATTTATTAAAACCTTAAAATTAAAGTTTTCATGATAGAAGCATGCTGTTTATATTGATAATGCACAAGATTACAGCAACTGAATTAAACATTTTGTCTTGTCTGGCTAAGTCAAAGAATCATCGGGAACGTCAGCACAGTCAAATAATGCTGAACAATATAACACAAATGGGATTACATACTATACTACAAGCACAAACGAGCCAGGCAATGCAAGTAAAGGTAAAAATATAAGAAATGCTTAATAGAAACGAGCTATGCTTATGATTTCTATAACTACAGTTACAGAATCACCAAAAAGGAACGCACAGTCAACTACAGCTGAACAAGATAACATAACTACAAGCACAAACGAGCCAGGCAATGCAAGTAAAGGTAAAAATATAAGAAATGCTTAATAGAAGCATGCTATGCTTATAATTTCTACACCATAGGTACAGACCCACAAAAAATAACAGGACAGTCAACTACAGCTGAACACGATAACACAACTAAGATTCCATACAATACTACAAGCACAAACGACCCAGACGAGGAAAGCAAAGGTAAAAATATTAGAAATGCTTCATAAAGAAACATGCTTTGCTATTAAATTATTTTTACTTACCTCCCAGTAACCCAGTAACAATGCGCCATGAAGTGGTGTATTAAGTTTATTATTTTGTCTTGTCTTCAAGGTAACCCACTATCCACAATGAGCACATCACCAATAACAACAACTACCACTGAACAAAATATAACAAGTACGAAAGCTGGGGAAACATTTTCAGCAGAAATTACGCAAGAGTCACCAGAGAGCACTGCAGAAACACAAAGTAAATGCAAAGCAATTTTTATGCATTTTCTCCCATCATGGAAAACAATAGATACAAAAATAAATTTAATCCCTACATTGACTGTTCACAGGCATAAATACAACACATGTAACCACTTCAACAGCAGCATCACTGTTGTCAAGTCATTCATCTTCTCTGTCAAACGCAGCATCCACAAGCACAAGTTCAACAGCTACAACCAATCCAACAAAAACGTCATTGAGAGTCACTTCCAAATTTACAGATTACAAAGAAAGAAAAACTGAAGCAAGTACAGCAACTGCTAATCCACTGCCTGCAAATGCATCTACACAGAGTAATATATAAAAATGAGCATTAATACAAAAAATCGAACCATTGTAGATATTAAAATCTAGCCTTTCCACTAATCAGAGACTAGGGCTACCGAGAAGGGGATGCAAGGGGTTGCAAGTGCGTTGAACCAGTACCCGGAGGAGATACGAGATATGCCAACTATCAAATCTGAGGTCACGAGTAAAACAAAGATCCAGACCAACACAAACACAGGTACACGGTATTTACCTTATAAATTACAAGAGGCAATCATTAAAAATATTCAAAAGATTAGATTAGAGGATCAAATAGTACAGTGTAACTCCGATATTATGGAATTAGGGTCTTGTATGCACCTAAATACTAGTACATTAGGATATAGGTAGGTATATGATAAGCAAGAGCTCTATTAAAAACGTCCCTTGGGCATTTCTATGTTTTTAATTTTTAATTTAGTGGGCGTCTGGAAAATTTAAAATACACACAAACCACAGATACTTTACCATCCAATTTTCTGAATTAAAATCACAAATGTACAGTAAAACCATCCTTCCGATGATTCGAAACGAAACAGAGCAGCTGTTCACATTATTGTATGCTGCAAGCTTGATGTAAAAATGCATTACGTCGTGAACTTTGCTGCTATGCAATCTATTTCCCGTTAATAAGTTCATGGGTGTTTATTCGCAAATAGACTTCTCATTTCTTATACCCTGTTTAAAAAATATTAACAGAAAAGATCTGTACTAAAGATGGACAAAATTGCTTTTTCCCTTTCGTGTACAAGGGCGTAAGCTACGCAGACAAATGTGCCCCCTCTACTTTATTCGTGAGCTCGTGGTGCTACACAACGGAAGACGGACCGGATTACACATATTGCATACCATGTACCGAATGTAAGTATATTGGAATTAGAAAAGAAGGATGTCAGCGTAGGTAAAATACAGATTTTTAACTTCGTTTTGCTCGAACTCGGTTAGCCCGAGATCATTTTCCCGCCTTTTTTCAGTACACGTGAGGAAATTTCAAAATGCGTCATAAAGTTACATGAAAATTAATATTATTGTAAAACAATACAACAAGTGCTTCATTAAACAAAATGGCCATGGTTAGAATATATTTTGGATACTGAAAAGTAGCATTCCTAAGAAGGGGTAAAATACTGCATATATTCATCATTAAACTACCCGAAATGATATTTGTACCCATCACGTAGCAGTAACTCTGTACCAATATATTTTATATAAAGTTTCGGTAACTGAACTAAATCGTGAATTGAGGAAATGATGTATCTTATTACTGACGTCTTCCACATATATTCACAGTAACCTCAACTGCGACAACGATAACGTCTACTCCAACAATGACTACGTCTCCACATGTTACTTCCAAAGCAAACATGGTCAAAGGAAATCCAACAACTAATTCATTGGAACCAGTTACTCCTGCAACAGCAGATAAACAGGAAACTAACACAACTACAACTATAACTCATGGTGAGATTTTTTTTGGTACTCAAAAGTAGCGTTCACCTCATTTCACCCATGGTTATGCGCATTGTAGTACTAAGAAGGGGCAAACTCCGAATTGTGCGAGGTCCGAAACAATTATTCCCATTAGAAATAATGGAAAGTGAATTAATCCGTTACCAGACCCCCATCGGAACCTATTTTAATAAACTTAAACAGTAAATACACACATTCAAGGTAAAATTATCACAAAAACACCCCCTAAATACAGTCAAAGCTCGTTACTCCGACATTGCTTAAAAGTTCTGTTAGCTTGTCGATTCGATTGTCCTGGCAGAATACATAATTTTAACTCCGTTTTGCTTGAACTCGGTTAGCCCGAGTTCATTTTCCCTCTTTTTTTCACTACGAGCGAGGAAATTTCAAAATGTGTCATAAAGTTACAAAAAAAGTGATATTATCACCTCAAACCCATCTTTACCCCCTAACACACACAAGCACACACACACTACTTCTAACGCAGCAGCCACCATAGATTCAACATTGTAAAACAATACGGCAAGTGCTTCATTGAACAAAATTTCATCACATAGAATTTCGAGGCAAGGAAAGTGGGTGGTCTGTGTTGATTGTAATAATTCTAGAAACAATGATATTTAGAATTTCATATATATTGAGAGAGGAAGAATAACTTCCGTAGAATTTTCACAAGTATTTTCAGAACTCTATTAACAGCGAAGTAGAACAGAAACGTATTATGGAAGGCCTATGTTTCAGATTGCACCATGCAACCATTCATTGTCTATAATAAGCATATGGTGAGGAATATGCATACAGCGTACTAGTTAATGCCAGATGGGTATACAGTAATTAATACGCCTTTGGAAGGCTTATGTTACGTAGACAGCAGCATAAAACCATATATAGTCTATAATAAGATTATGGTTTCATAAATGACGAATTCGGTGTTCATTGTGATAAGTACAATGAGAAAGATATATTGCAAATATGGCAGTTGGATTTTTTTTTCTTATTAACTAAAGATTGGGACAGTATGATGAATAATATGATGAGCTGGTTTAGTATAACTTCGATATGACTTGTCCAGATTCATTGCGAATTCGGATATACCTGTTTATAATAGTTAAAACGAGAAAACTTCCCTTGTCTTTTGTGTTTGCAAGCAACAACCAGTCCTCAAATCCCACTTCCTATACTAATACATTGAAGAGCATTGTAACTTGTAAACTACACATAGCACCAAATGTAATAAAACTTAACGATTTAACGTGAACCCTTTTTTCACGTTGCCATTTTATGAACCTCAATGATTTCGTTACAAAGAGGATACACTGATTCGAGAATTATCAGTAAATATTTGCATTGCTATTTAATGAGAGATCGCATGGTAGATAAATAAGTATAACAGTTACTGAATAACAGATTTCCCGCCTAAATTTGATCTATTATTTCCTCTCTTAATCTGCTGCCTTATGTTTCGGTTTCGCCGTAACCATCGAATGAATTCTATCAATTGCAGGATTACATAGTAATTGCATAGCAAGATAGAAGTATAGAGAATACATAGACCTTCTCCTGTATGCTTGATATCAATTTATATAGATATAATACAGCTCGCTAACAACTTTTAAATCTCGTAAGTGATCGTGTGGCTGTTGACACCAGCTAATATCTTGTAACTGTTATTCAACTTTATTCCAAGAATAGAATGGAGCTACAATAGGATATCCAGATATCCAGACTGAACGAATGTCAAATATTACTAAGAAATCCTATATCTAGGGAAAATTGGAGAACAGTCAGGAAGAACTCAAAGATTAATTATTAGCCATCAGCTAATAGACTTTACATACACCACAACCAGTTACAGCACGATAGTTGAAGTCCAAGGGTTCTAGCGTTTTAGTATTAAAATAAGTTCAATATCCCAGCGTGATATCTGGTAAATCGTTACAACCAAGTTAAACTGTTTTCAATTGGACGTCAAAAAGTCGCTTTCTCAGGTTCTAGATAAGTACATTATAACGTAGTAGCTCACTGAATGCTTGATATATTTCAGTAATATTCACTTAAACATTTACAAGTCAAAATGCAGCTTTATTTAGTACTTCTACTCGTCTCTGTGGTGGTTATTCCAACAAAAGGTACATATTACTATATATATATGTCAATGTATACTCTTTTACACAAATCATTCATTTCCATGTTGCAGAGGAAATATTAGATTTTCTTAATTTTTCAGCAAAGAAATACTTTCACAGTAGTCAAATCGCCTTTATTACATTTATATTGTATAAAGACTTCGTCCATTCTCCACTCTGTACCATTATACTTTAAACCAGTGGTTCTCAACCAGGGGGGAATTCAACCCCTGGGGCGAATTTCATGGTTTCAGGGGGGAATTGGGGGTTTAGAGTTTTGATAAAGATGTTTAAATTTTTTAATGAAAATTTTTATTTTTCACAATTTTCTATTTTTATTCATAAAATCTAGAGCCCATCATGTCGAAAAAAGAAAGTACGATTTTTCTCGTATTCAATTATTGTCATTAATGGAGAATTTTTTAAAGTAGACAATTTTCGAAAGGGGTGAATGTCATTCTGACATATGGTGAAAAGGTGTATAGGCCAAAACAGGTTGAGAACCACTGCCTTAAACGCTATATTTTATATTTTTACGAACAAGTTTCAGTCACTGAACTAAATCGTGAATTGCGGAAATGATGTATCTTATTACTGACGTCTTCCACATATATTCACAGTAACCTCAACTGCGACAACGGTAAAGTCTACTCCAACAATGACTACGTCCCCACATGTTACTTCCAAAGCAAACATGGTCAAAGAAAATCCAACAGCTAATTCATTGGAACCAGTTACTCCTGCAACAGCGGATAAACAGGAAACTAACAAAACTACAACTATAACTCATGGTGAGATTTTCTTAGATACTCAAAAGTAGCGTTCACCTCATTTCAACCCATGGTTACATCGTAGTGCTGAGAAAGGGTAAAATACTTCATATATTTCTACATGTACTGATCCATTTCCACTCACCCTCATGTCCACTTTTTTGCTCATCTCCTATATACCAATATACTGCAAACAACATATTTTATATTTACGAACATAGTCAAAGAAAATTCAACAACCAATTCATTGACACCGGCTATAGTTGATAAACAGGAAACTAACAAAACGACATCTGCCCCTGATGTTTCAGCTCAAAATTCACCAGTCGAAAGTAAGTAGGCAGTGCAAAATCTTAGTTGTGGATCAAGTGGTAAAGGAACAAAATCTATTTACACTGCTGTCAAATGCTTTAGTGATACAGCCAAGTTAATTCCATTAATTCAGTTGTATTTTCACCCTTCAGGGTGTCATCCAGGAAAGGTGCAGAGGGTGGTGCAACTTTCATGTTACAATAATAATAAACTTGCTTGGAAAGTGTATTGGTTGTATTATTTCCTGTTCCTGCTTTGTTCTCCCTTAATAACATGACAATATGATCGTGGGATGAGCTAGCAATGCTAGATGTCGAAACATAAGTCACAGGGAAATCTTTTAGGCATCAATTTCATTTTCTGGGGTCCTACAATGACCAGGTCCCAAGGTTGCCAGATCAACGAGGTTAAAACTATACTACTGATAAATATTAAGTAGTAAAGATGTTCACATCAACATCTTGTGAATAAACATACCCAAATTTTTCGTGTCCTAACAACTATACAGTGTCTCTGGAGCACAATCATTTGTGTATGAATAGCAACGGCACCTTTTGCCCCAGTCTAACTACGACCCTGGTAAGAGTTAGTGTTTCATTTCCACTAAATTAATTCCCAGTAATAAATATAGCCATTTCGCAACACTACAGTTCTTAAAAATTGATATCAACTTTCTTCATTTCAACAGCAACAACCAAACGAGCGGAGCAAAACTCCTCACTAGCTGCAACAGAAGGAAAATTTGGAATCGTTGAACGAATTAAAATTGAGGGCAACAACCACAATTCGACTAAATCACCTCTTTCAACTGAAAATTATGAGCAAGGGGTTACTTCGGAAGGGAACATCCTCGAAATGAATACAGGTAATTAATTATTTGGACATTATTGCAGTATGATACCCCACCAACCGGCAGTAGCCGACTAGGCCTTAACCTACTAGATCGTATAATACGCCATAGCAATAGCCTCCACGGCTCAATAATTATAATGCCTCAAGGACAAGATTTCTAAATTTAGTGGGGATCCACGGGATGGTGCAAGTTTCCGTGACATTTTTTTAAGCATTTTGATCATTGAGCGTAACGGTCCCAGCCAACCAGACATTTCCTACTCTATATTAGTATTTTAATTTTTACTTCGCAGGTGCTGGTGGAAATCAGCCTAATACTTCAGTAGTGGTAATTCTCGTTGTGGGGATAGTTGGCTTCATTCTGCTCGTGGTTCTGATTGTCTTCATCAGAGTGTAAGTTCAATGACCACTTGTTATTTTGAATTTTCAATGTTTTTCGATCATGACAATTGATAGTATTTTATGATCAAATATTCTGGGATTATGATACAACCGATATCTGGAGGCCCACTGCTATTAATTTGTCGTGAGGATGCGTTACATTGTGTTTAAATTCTTCCTTCATATGTTATAATATTATGTAGTATTTCATGAAATTTTGCCATTGCAAAATAATTCCAGTAATATATATATATATATATATATATATATTAATATTTGAAACATGTTTTTTTATAAATTTGTGGACCCACTGACGAGTTTGGATCGCTGATCCATAAACGCTTAAAAATGAACTTCTAATGACCCAATTATGCTAAAATTAAGACGTATTACATCACCCAACATCCCCCTGGAAATGTTGGCTTGATTGATTTAGGTAAACCTACAAAAATAAAATCTTGAAACGTACACTTGGTCATAGAGTGGGAGTTTACATAAACCCCCTGAAAACCTTCTTAAGAGGCGCAGACCGCATGTTTACTGGTATTCTTTTTTTAGAAGACGTAATAGAAGAGCTGAGGAACGAAAGCGAAAAGAAAAAGATAATGAGGCGACCACAGAAATGTTACCACCATCGCATAATACAAACAACGCAAATTCAGCGCTCACAGCTGAAACTCATCCAGTGTAGAAGACTGTTCCTTAGTTAGTTCGACGATGAAACGGACTCAAACTTCGTCTAAATCGCATTTATAACTGTTTTATCGTCATCGTCTGAGAAATTGGCCGAAATTTGGAGTTTCATTTCTTCTAAATTAATTCAAGCGTGTCCGGATAAATTATGACGTCATCGATGATTTTCACAATTCAATATTTCCCTTGGTAAGCCCTTCGCGTAAAAAAGCCCTGGGCGATAATTCGAAAAATAAGGTAAAAAATGCGAACTTAGGTTACAGAATAAACGCCCACAGGATTTTGAACGGGAAAAGACTTGAACAGCAAATGTACACGATATCAGATATAATGAAATGTTTGGAGATTATTTCGTATTTGTCATAATGCTATACTAGTAGCTGTTGAAAATTTACTAGCTGTTACTCTTCCGTTACTCATTCGCCGGCATTAATGTTCCCAACTTATTTTTACAATTTTTAGTTCATTTACACAGAACCGATGAATACTCGGTGGTGATCTCTTTTAACCTTTTTTTTGGTTTAAACGTAAGGGAGAAAAAAAAGCAATTTGAAATACATATTTACATGTTTTCATTCAGTTTGGTTTATACCAGTGAACACGACCGAGGTTACTATAGTTTAAACCATCGCAGGTTACTCGAGGGCATTCAAAATCCACGTGTTTCCTGTTACGATAAAGCTTTTCCGTCCCATATCGATCTACTGTTTTCGGAAGACACGATCTCTCACATACGAACTAACCTACTCTCTGTATATGATATACAATACAATATGATCTGAAAAACCAGTAGCTAACCTACCAGCCCGACCCAGTACTTGAAAACATGCAGTAACGTCAACCAGTAGGCTATAAATGTAGCTTACACTTATATCGAGCATAAAAGGCCACTTGCGGGGTACCTTAAGGGCTAATAGCAAGAGTTTCCTTTTTTTATTCAGCTCTGCGGCCCACACACCAGACATTGTCGTGCCAGTTCGTCTCTGTATAGGCAACTGGCCTATTTAGAAAATATCAATTTTGTAAATGATCTTCATTTACAGGAATTTGAATCGCAGTTATAATTACCCTAGTTTGCAAGATATAATCCGCATTATTTTTAGTAAAATATCCTGGTGCATAGTATCTAAGTCAACACATTTAATACTATATCAATACTGTAATAACAATTCAGTACTTATTTGAAAATCCGATCCAGACATTTTCAGATTCTGCCCTGAAGTTAAATATTGGTTGATCTATTCAAACAAAAGTCTGGAATTTTACTGGTACTGTGTGGTTGCTACATTGTGGTATCGTTTTAAACTTACGGTTCTTGATCACTTTTCTTTAAAATTTACTTGTCGAAAAGCAGTAATGGAGTAAATGGTCTTATGTTTTAATTGAGAAATTCATTATTGATAACAATTATTTATTTATATGATGGGGGTTGATAGAGGATCGAGTATTCCATGAAGGGGCCAATGATTTAAAAAATTTGCAGACCCCTAATCTAATCAAGCAGTATTCTGGATTTTCTACAAGAATACCTTCCACTAATTACGTAAAGTTCAAATCCCCCCTCTCACTGAAATAATAGGCTTTTTCAAAGTTATTTTGAAACACACATTATATTCATAGTTACTCGATGTCAATTACGTCACAAAGTCGATACAAATTACGTATTCAAAATGTACAACGTCACAGAGAAAGAAAATCGATTTCGCAAGGGCTATGTTGCGAGCGCGTACCACAAAAAGAGCAAGTAATGGGTTAAGCAGTCCTTCCTGTTCCGAAGAGTAATTGAAGTCACTATAGTTCATTCTGCTCATTGATGATAGCTGCGAGCTGGCTACGTTATAGTGCTCAATTGTAACTCAACTTAATAAGGCTTGCGTTGTTGCATCCAAATGAAACTGATTGTGGTAAGCGATTACTATCAATTTGGGAAAAGTAAGATACTAGATAGGAGGGACTGTGGAGGGATAGCATTACTAGACTAGTACCACTGGTTCCCTCTCTACTATACTGTGCCACTATAGGACGTGTACAATATAACCTTACGCAACATATTTTAAAATTTAGCTGTACTGTAGTATGCAGCCTTCTAAGCACTATTCAAAATGAAGATTATAACCTGTTTATACAGGGTGAAGAGAATAGCTGATATTTTATCCGACATGAGTTAGATAGAGTTGCTGAAACAGTATAGTAATCAGCAGGTCAGTGAATTACTGGAAAGTAGTAGATAAGCATTGGAGCTACATTCCCAATTTACACATGTATCTCAGTAGAATGTATTTTAAATATTCAATATACAAAACATATCCATAACATAAAGAACAAGTGGACATGCGCGTCAGTTTTATTGGATATTGGTTGGCTTAATCAATGGCCTACTTACGGTATGATACGTGTCCTAACCGTCACAGATACTAACTTTTTGTTATTTTTTAGTTGTATTTTTTAGTTGATATGTGATAAATTTATCTAAAAGATGGGCGTAATGACAAGGGGAGAACTTTCAGTGCTTGCTATAAGCGATATTTTCCTAAGGTACGCCAATAGGCGCAACACAACTAACTCAGCATCGACACAAACACCCATTTTTAATGATTAGTGGTCTCACATGTATAAATTTCTGGATCTAGTATTATCGCAAGCCACTGTAAACATTCGTACGATACTTTGAAGTAGTTTTCAAGTAAAAATCAACAACTTGTACGGTATTTGCATTTTAGACGCTGATTTCCCTATAGTACTCATTGTATGTAAATATTTGCCCATGTGACGTACTATACGAGTACAAAATCCAAAGAATGCTCTTATTTCTAAGGACACTGGACTTTTCTCATTACTAGACAAGTTGCGCGCGTAATTCAACCGCTGTTCAACTGGTTGCCAGACTAGCATACACTACAGAGCTCAAGAGTCGTGTCAGATTTCTCTTAATATCGTAATAATGACGAACAAAACGTAATTATTAGGGAACAGTACACGTTAAATTCAATTTTTTGAACCAATAGAAAATGAGGTCGAACGGAAATACAGTATTTTTCTAAAGTGTTCACTCAGTTCGTTAGTAAAGATCCGAATATAGATTTTCTATATAGAGTGAATAGTTGAATGGAAGGAATATGCTTTTTCTCCGGCTATTTAGGCTTATATACGTATGAACCGTTTAAGATACTGTACATGATTAGACTACTTTTAACTTCACATTAAGCCAGCTAAGGCCGAACCCTGGTTGTAGTAAAGTATTGTACGTGACTTTAGTGTTAGCTCAAGAGACAGCTCAATAGTACATACAGTACTTCCTATCTATGATAGCTTCACATGGTATATGGCTTGTGACGATACAGTAGATTGAACATTTTACTGAAGAGATAGTATAGCACAGCATGAAGATAATTCGAGTTTTATAATCCAGGCTGTGGTAGTTTACTACTCATCGGTAGGACATTTTTATCCGTGCATTATCGCAACCTGTTTTTATGTATTGATTTCATTACCGGGGAATAGAAAAGTTAGAATGTTTTTAAATGTTCGGTAAGATATCGTACTGTACGTATGTAATGTAAGTCCGTTTGAGATATCGTATTACAAGTCGTTAACTTAATAGCGTAGCAGCTATTGTACAAAACTGATTTACATTATCTTTGTTTAGGCTAGGTTTGATGAGGGTTAGTTAACATCAATCCTTCCCTGCACCCATAACACTTATCCAACGGCTACCCAAACATTATCTAAGCTTACAACGTATGCATTTCTGTGATACCAACTTGAAGCAAACTGTATTAAAGTTTAGCTATAGACAGGGCTGCCACACCGTCCTTATTTCTAAGATTTGTCCTTACTTTGGCTTATTTACAGCAATGCAACAATTTTGAATGCAAACTTTTCATCTCGACTAACAAGTTTAGCCTAATCAATACTCCGCGTTAACTGGGACGTTGCTAAACGGGGTTTAACTGTGCACTAAATGTGCACTTTCTCTAGCTGTTGTTTACATTAGGAAATTGTGCGCGTCAAAAGCTTCTACCGAGAAGGAATGAAAACAAACACTTCCTCCACATTGCTACCTCCATTTCGCATATCGACATTATTATACCTTTGCAAACGATCCTAATTACACTCCGCTATAATTTTGCTACTCCCGTAGACTATATTTGAAAGTGAAAAAGTTCGAATGAACGCCCTAAAATAAATAAATATAATTACGGGTAAAATATCCAAAATACCACATGCAAAGGATGCTCTATATATTTTAGCGTTGTTTTATTTATGGAAGTGTAGTAATTGGTTTTCTGCGGCGTTACTCAAATACTAAATTACAGTACAAATTGTAATATTGCTTCATTTCATAGTAAGGCTATCCGTGACATCGTGAGTGAGGGAATTGGTATTGGCAAACGTTTGTTCAAAGGTATGGAAAAATCAAACTATCTGGCAAGCTCATAAATTATGGATGAGAAGAGAGAAGCCGCTGTGAGATCACGCCACCATCACGCATTTTGGGAATTGGCAGTACGAAGTTTTTGCTGGCAGGAATAGGTACCAGATTTATACAATGTATACGCACAGAAAGGCAGGAACACACATCAGATTTATATAGTCCAGACGCATCAGATCTGTATAGTTATACATAAGGGAAAAGAAGGAAAAGTTAATAAGCTGTACGTAAACTCAAGTTTTATAACTTCCTGTAATACTTCTGCACTATACGTAAAAAAGTAGAGTGGTGGTAATAGTGTAGACAGAATTCGATTAAGGCAGATACGAGATACACAACGTTTTTAGATTTACATAGACATATGAAAACGCACTGCCCTCCCGCCAGTTGTACTTCTTTTCAAAAGGGGGCAAGCGATAACTTTGTAATACGGTATTAAAATTTTTTTATTTTCAATCATTTGGTCACGTACTGAGAATTTGAATGCAGATTCCCGTGGGAATCGCTCCAACGGAAGTCGGATATTATCAGACATCGCATTGTACAGTTATGACAGGCAGGAAGGGAATTGCAAATTTTTGGAGGGAAAGATTTTCAAATGACGCCACAAAATTTGAGTAGGAAAGTTGAGTGAGGTGGTAGTAGTGGGTAGAGGGAAATTTGAATGAAATTTGAGGCTAATTGTATATTTGGTCAATGAAAACATTTTGTCTCGGGACTTTTTTCCTGCTCTTGGCCTTGAACGTGAAGATCATTGCAATCTGCAATGCACGCTGCATTTACGACTTATCTAACCAAATAATTGATGAATCGAGACCTAGATGTTAGTCTGAAGGAGGATTACCCAATGCTAGTTATTGTAACGGTTATTCCTTTATCTAGCATTCTTTCATGTCTTATAAAATTTCCGGTAATACGATGAGTAGAAGTTTACTGTTCAAGCTTATCTATCTCAGTATGAGCAGTTGTTGGAAATGCCAGCTACTTCACTTCATTTACTGTAATCCAGGCGATCATGAACATTGTAAGCGTTTGAGGTGTAGATAAGTTCATGTCAATTAATTGGAAATAATGTAAGATATCTAGACAAACGAGGAATTATATATGTAACGTGGTTAAACAGGCCAGCTTTATTTATCGTAATCCAGACGAGCATAAATATCACACGCGTTTGAGGTGTAGACAAGTCTTTGCCGTATACTTAGAAATCATCTAAGATTTTTTGTATATGGAACGCGATATCACTTCACTGCGTTTCTACGAGCATTATATTGTTTAAGTACTATGTATGCCCACGCAAATGACGCAAGGCGAAACATGGTAGGAGTACCATTTAAATGAGGTGGTCTAGCTGAATACCATGTAACACCTAGTATGTGATCTGGCCATTGAAACGCATTAAACATATATTTCTATACAGCGCGGAATATCATTCAGTACAGGAAAGTCTTTTTTTTGAGAGTAAAGGCCTATGGTAACGAATTTTTCTACAGTATTATAAAAAGCTGTACAAGGGAAAAGAACGGCTGGATACTATCATTTCACAACCGGTCTCAGATAGGAACACACACGAAGCTTGGTTTCAACTGCATGGTGGGATGGAAATGTTTGTGACCTCACTTTTCTTCAAAAAATTCAAAGTCTGTAAAACTCGCGACAATATACACACATCGCTGTTATCAATATTGCACCCAGGATAGAAAGTATCACGTACGCAATAATGTCATTAATACACCCAAGGTTAGTGAGTGTCACGTATGCACTAATATCATTAATAGACCCAAGTTCAGTTAGTGTCAGGTATGCACCACGAATTCCCTGATGTTAGTCATATCTGAACTACGTATCAGAATCTAAGAAGTTGTAACTATTCCAAGACATACCCCGAGGTAAAATTTCCGATATTGCATAATACCAGAATTTCGTATTTTTCGGCATTATACAATCATTTTTTGTTGAAGCGAGATCTCGGGATCAAAGTACACTACGTTGTTTTACCGGATAAAACTGCGCTTACGCGTCTAGAAATGTGAGCTAACATTTCTTAGTATAGTTGGAATGGCTTGATAGACGAGATATGGATGAATACAAATTTGAAGGTTTATATTCGTTCTAATCTAATTTACATTTTCTTCCGATTGAAGTGAAATTTTCCATTCCTGATCTTTCAATTTTTTATTCGAAACTGCAGTTGCTAAGGCACTGGCAGACGTCCTAAATAGTAGGATTAATTTAGTTTGTTACGTGATTTTGTTTATGACGACAGAAGAAGTGCTACGTAGCAGTAAGTCGGGACACGTTCTAGTTGCAACGCGATCGAAAGAAATATGAATATTCATCAAAAACTTCAAGCTTTCCTGTTTTTTCTTCAAGCTGTTGCAATTTGTAACGAAGTTGGTGCAAGTAAGTTGATATTTTTGATTGTAAGATGTCTTGTACGAGTTTAATATCCCAGGGGACCAGGAAATCTCGCATCATTCTTGGACACGTGGCAATTTTAAACATATGCGTATTTTTTCTTCGTCAAAGATAGGGATATTTTTGTCTTAGGGTTGTATATACGAATGGTGATAGTCAGTGGTGTAGCCCAGGGCACTCACTGGCAACAGCGTATTTTTTCAACTCGTGTTTATTTCTACTTCATTTGCTTTATATTAATAGCGTGATTTCCTTTTGCGAATATGTTCCAGCACAGTACGCCATTGTTGGCATCACAGTAATATTTTCAACCTGTCTTTTCACATTAGTTTCTAGCAATACAGCACTGTTCTTACGATAACACATTCATTGTTCGCAGAAAAGATCTGTACATTCTACGGCAATGATTGCTCTTTTCCTTTCGATTACGATAACGCAACTTTCACTGATGAATGCGTCACCTCTACCCTCTATGGAAAGTGGTGCTACACAACTGAAGACCTTTCTGAATGGGCGTTTTGCATACCATGTCCCAGAGGTAATTGCTGTATACGAGTCATTGTTGGGTTATTTTGTGTATTAAATAATTAGAATATCAGATTCTATATTTTGGCGCAACCTATCTTAAATTTGTTTCGGTTTTACCAATATTTCAACTTATGGTCTTATGGTTTACTTTTTTGGTATTTCTGAAGTAACAATTATGATTAACAATGGTTACAAAGAGATTGCACAGCACTGGTCTAGCCGAGCGGACCGTGGTCCGTTGTCTGGTTTAACAGAAAGAGCAACTCGCGTCCATTACTGATGCAAAATATCTAAATTATCGGTAGATTTTATAATCTTCGTTAGAGGAGAATTTTTTATAGTTTCCTGCGTCTTTATTCTGATATTATTACTATTAAGCCAATTAAGTACCGAAACCCAACTGCAGTTAAACGTTTCCTTCTACTGAGATAACCATTGCTTATTGCTACATAGTCAGTGTGAGAAGGGATCTAAACAGCACATATTATTTCTGTTATTACACATTTAAAGTGCTATGATATGTACTTTGATTCATTCCGACAATATAGAAACTAAACGCTACATTACAATTTGAAAAAAAATCTAGGAATTGAAGTGACATACGCACTTTATAATGAACTGTCGTCATAATTTTCTATAACTTTACGCGAGAGAGGATTTTTGCTGTGTATATATTATGTAGTACGGGATATGTATGCCGGTGCTATTAGTAATATGATACATTTAGATGATCCTCATATAGCAAATTCAACAAAGACGGAAAAGACAACACTTGCAACACCACTGGCAATCGGATCTGAGGATGAACATACAGAGGTAATCTCTTTATGATAAGAGCGAAAGTTTATCTGCCTACAAAAACAATGTTGCATGATTAAAGGAAACCGGAGTTGGGATTCTGGGGGATTTTTCGAAGGCTTATAGGAAGTGGAATTTTATAGACCATTAATGATGGTAATAATTGGAACCAATGGTAGTGAACGATAACGGGTGATGGATATACTGATGTATTACTTCCTGAACATGATATTGAACGGTGGGAAGTGTTACTGTTCCAGATTCACAGGGAAATAAATAGCCTACCAATCACCACATGCTTACCCGTACAAGGTCGGGTCGCTTTGTTGGTAAACTTTTAATTGGAAGTCTAGCAAAGTAGGCATAGATTTTTAAGTTGTCGCTTGTAGTTCCTTTTTGAAAGAAACTTTGTCTGCAGGATTCTACAATCGATTCTGACCAATCGTTGACCGAACAAATCGACTCCACAGAAGAAGATATGACTACAGAAACAGCGACATCGGAATCTCCTACCAAACAATCAGATGCGAAGACTACGACCACTTTGAAGCGCATGAGAAAGAAGAAACTGAAATCGGCTAAGCCACCGACAACTGTTCAGCCTATACAAACCCCAATCGAAGCAACTACGATGAAATCAACTACAGTGCGACCGGTTATAGAAAGGAAAAAGGCAAAGGTGGAACCTATATCCAAAACGACCGCTACAACAATGACGCATGAGACAATTTCTGCAACGAAAAAGGCAAAAGAAGAACCCGTACAACCCGAAATCGTTGTGCCATCTTCCACTGGGAAAAAGGTGACATCAACAGTAATCTATCTATTTACAATACCGTTTGAAAAGTAGGTCCCTACTTAACGACGCGGTTCTTGCAAATCGACGTTAAACGAAAACAATTTTACTATGTGTATAGCGATACCTTCATTGATGCAGTAGGTTCATTCTGTACTGATTACAAAAATACTTAATATGCAGTTCAAGGAGGCAACCTCTATTTCCAATCTGGCTTAAGACTTATTATCGGATTTGCATGAGTCTGGATGCTGCTGGATCCTTAGTATGCTGAAACATTGTTAGTGTAGAAATAGAATTATTTAGCCCATTGTGTCTTACATTAGTCATTTCACAAGGTATTACTATACATTTAGTGAACGAAATATGCACCATGACATAACCAGTTCATATTTAATTGTATTATCGAGATAAAATTAATTTTCACAGGCACGTAATCTGCAATCTGGTATCTGCCTTTGTTCATCGTTGTGTTCTATTTTATATTTTTATAGGAAACAAAATCCCACTCTGAGGAAACAACCACACATACTGAAAAAGCAGAGTTTACTAAAGGTTAGTATACTTAATTAACCCATGTATAGAATTTATCATTCATAAACTCAATTGAAACCTATTCTGACGCGGTAAAATATAAATACTGTGCCAGATTTTGTCAGTATCCGTTAAAATATAATGACGTTTTTTTCAAAATAAACAAACAAGCATCTGCGCCTTTATAGATTTCTATTTTTCGTCGATTAACAAATGTCAACTTATCACAGAGGCAACGTGTACACTTGCAAACGTATCTTGCGATTACCCCTTCACGTACAAGGGTGTAACGTACAACGATACTTGTGTACCATCGTTTTTTAAGATCTGGGGTTGGTGTTATACAAATTCATCCCAACGACAATTCTCCGACTGTACTCCGTGTTTTCTCCGTAAGTTAAAATGAAGGTGTTATCTATGCGGTGCGGTGTGAGAAAATGCATGCTATCAAAGGGAGAAGCTTGCAATACGTGAAAATAATGCTAAATCTAGAACTGATAAGCTGGAAAATAGCACGCTTTAATAGCATGAATAACACTGAA
The DNA here is from genome assembly GCA_013436055.1 of Halocynthia roretzi. Taxonomy (NCBI): domain Eukaryota; kingdom Metazoa; phylum Chordata; class Ascidiacea; order Stolidobranchia; family Pyuridae; genus Halocynthia; species Halocynthia roretzi. The sequence goes on along the minus strand of QRAM01000620.1, from coordinate 10,459 downwards.
TCAGGTTATTTATTTATTTACGTGAAAATAATGCTAAATCTTGAACTGATAAGCTGGAAAATAACACGCTTTAATAGCATGAACAACTGAATCAGGTTATTTATTTATTTTGTATCATTCGTCTATATAAGGCACTGCTACTGCACCAATCAAAGTCACCGTGGCCCCACCGAAAGCAAAAGCACTCACAATTACAGTACCTACTACAGTAAGTATAATCTGCACGTATTTTTCCCGTCTCTACGTGATATAAGATGTTTCTGAAAATTCACACACGTATTTCTGTTCTAGGTAAATGTACAAGACAAAAATACAACAACAAATGACCGAGGCGTTATTGAAAAGGATTCAGCAGGTGATTTAGGAACTGTTATGCACTTATGATTGTATAAATGGCTGAATTACATGAAACATGAGCGGCCAGTGCAGGACTGGACAAACTTTTTTATAGACCAGGGTTTGGCGAACAATTGAGGGTCCTAATGGTAAATATTTTAGGCTATGTGGGTCCGAGAGGTCGGGGATATATATATCTAGGTAGACTTATGTATTTATATGAAAACTTCCTGCTTAATATAACTACTTAATCTTAGTGTACTATTCCACTAGTATTCTATAAAAAGCGTACAAGGATACCACATCCCTATTTCGTTTATATTCAGTTTAACGAATGAATTTTATATTTCTTCGTTTCAGGATTAAGCACAATAACTATCGTGATCTTAGCACTCAGCATATTGTTCGTTATCATTATGGTCGTGATGGTTTATCTCTATGTTATGAAACTCCGGTAAGGAAGTATTTTAAGTATATTTCAGATATGTAGTTTTCGGACTACTGTACTGTATTGGGAAGCTGCTGCTTAGCAATTTATTTTATTCAAATTCTCAGACGTTCAAGAAATGCCGATCTAACTTCAGATGAAAACGGAACCAAAGAACCAATGCTTAACAAAAATGGGAACGGAAATGCCAAGGTAATTTTTATCGATCTGCATCCTATGCGGTCGGAAAAATAATAGCATTGGCCCTAAGTGAAATACACGGTAACCACACCAACCATGAACTTATCTAAATCACAGCAAAACGGAAAATCAAACAGTCGAGAAGATAATGAACTTCAACCTTTGAACTCGAAAGAAACCGGACAAGGAGATTACGAGAAGGAGAAAAAAAATTGCGTTCAAGTTTAAGAGGAATTAAAGCAAAAATGAAGTGTTGGAATTTGAAATATATAGAAAAAAATCGAAACTGGAAGTCGGAAGTTATGGTTAATGGTTAACGCCGTATTGTCTTTGAATTAAAACAAGCATCGTATGCTTTAGCTAATATTCAAATACTTTCATTCGCACTGTTGTAACTCGTATCAGAAGATACTTTGCCAGGGTTGGAATTATGCTTATTTGTTAAAGTTTTGATATAAGGTAATTTATGAATCAATGATGAAACTTCATTGTCCCCAATAGTGTAATGTAGTGTAGTCCCTCTGAAAAACAGTTTACGTTCAGTAAGGTTAGGGTATTTTAAGTTTATTTAAGGAAGGCTGAGGGTTATTGTTAACTGACCCCAGTAAACCTGGCCTTACTCAAGCTCACCTAACGTAACTGGGTTTTTGAAGGACTACACTACTATATTAGTACCGTTGATTTGTTCGTCAACTGTCCACGTATTTATTTTGTATTATTTATTGGAAAAAATGTTTTCCAAGATTATCACTTTAAGTCGTGTCCACGTACTGAATAGATATACAGTCATTGAATTAAACTGGTTTTCACTTGTTACGAGATTGCGCAACTTAATGGCTACGCCCCGTGTCAACTAATAAATTTCTATGTTATTTAGAAAATTCTAGAAATTTTTTTCAGCTGTCTCACGACACCAAAAGTTTGGTAAACACTGCTGTATAGTGTTCCCATACGAACATACATACCGAACATACATACCGAACTGTTTATTATGCAGAGTAATGATATGGCAATCGTGTCTATTTCTGTATCATTATTCAAGTGGACTTGATTGTTTTCTTTGTTAAGTTCTTTTTTTTCAAGACTTCTATTTCTTTGAAATATATCCGAATTACTGTTACGACATTAGACTGCTCTATTGTGCGACGCAGTGGTTAGGTTTTGAAGATAATGCGGGTAATGAGATACCTACCGTATTACTTTGTACGAGTGCAGAAAGCAGAGTGTAACCGGGGGTATTTCAATAGCAGAAAATATTTACTGAAGTTTGGTTTTGACGTGATTGGCTTTTTATAATAAACTACCAATTCCAAAATGAATTCTAATCAAGTATACAGATGTAGAGTCAGACTGCACAGGCGCATAAAGAGGCAAGAAAAATGGGTAACTCTAATAACTTATCATTTAACGGAGATTACGCAGTTACCAACAACTCATATAGTTTGCCTCAGGGTCACTCGACCAGTGTTATGACTATCTATAGTGGAATATATTCCGTGTCATAACTTCCTTAGCTAAGTTACCAGTGTATATAAATGACTTGACTAATTATTGAATACTTTTTCTCTCTGTAAATAGAGACTCACTGCATGTTAAGACCAGGCTGAGGTGACGAAGCGTCCATGAAACATAACATACGCAAATAACACTACCACTGAATTGAATTATTATTAAAGAAATTTTAATTTGTTAAGGTCCGGTTGCGGGTTATGGTTGCAACTCAAATTCAAAGGGAATATTAGGTTAGGCAAATTACAACGTGAGCTATATGAAAATTTTACCAATGCATTTCGGTGTAAGGGTAGTTCTATTGGAAGCCAGTGGTGGAATAGAAAGTTCAAAAAAGACCGACATAGGGTAGACTCTACTTATTAAGACTGCTTTCTATTCATCAAGTCACAGATAGTAAATTAAGCCACAGATAGTGAATAAATGCTTGCTAACTATGACGTGCCGTAGTATGAAATGGGCGTTCCTGTTTTTACTACAAATTGCAGGTAAGTCTTGTATTGATTTTGAAAGTCTATGGCGATTAATAGAAATTTTATTTGGTAATGAATTATTGCTACGGTACTAAGTTAGACAGATATTGTACTATACCGTTGATTATCAAGTACAAGCACTAGCAAGTTGACATGGCCACTTATTTTGAATTAAAAGGGGGCACAACGCTTGGAAGATACTGTACTGTGGTTTCTGTGAAGTTACAATATTACAGTACAGTTAAAATACAATTTCGTATTACAGCTACAGCGTACAGTACCAGTACAAGTACTACCAGAAAACCATATCAAACATGGTTTGATTTCAAATTTGTGTCAAATGTGAAACCAATCATCAAAACCACAACGAAAAAATCAAGTGCAGTTTCCGCTGCGAAACCAACTATCTCAACTCCAACTCCAAAATCGACTGCAGTTTCAGTTATTTCAAGTGTACAACACAGAGACACATTCGAACAGAAAGGGGATTATACAGACACTACTACAGATAATACGTTCGTCGCAAATCAATTACCCGCTATATTGTTGGGAGTGTTCATGCCATTGACGGCGATTCTCATCGTTATTTTAATTATATTCTGCTGTTGCAGACGATTTAAAAGGTGAGAAATTAACTGCTACATAGCTCACCCAAGCAGTCAACTACTACACGAGTTGCAAGGACATATCTGATGAATAGTTCAAGTTTTAGGATTTTTGAGATTTGTTCCGAATTTACCGAAATTTACCGAAATCGGGTTCCGGAAAGAGAAACTGTTTGAAATATTGCTTAAATCCTCATATTTTCGATTTAACAGAAATCGTCTATCCAGACGGAATGCGAGAAAAGAATCTAGAAATGTATGTGACGCTTCTATACCTACCAATCGCCCCAGTGTAGAAGCATACTACATCGCTGACCACAACAATCCGTATGAAGATATATGCGATTCCGGTTATGCTATGGTAAATGACAGCAGGGGATACGTCATGCCAATACCAAGAACTGAAAATTACGTCACGTCAGAGACAGTCCCAAAATATGCAGTTATCAAAACTGACGAAAACCATTACTTAAGGCCCTTACCGATTCCTGCTTCTAGATATGATCAGTGGCAATAGTTGTATGACATTCAATTAAATCTCAAATTGATATCTGTTGCATGTAGCGTATATATGTGCTTTACAGTAATCCCTCACCTACCGCGGAGGTGATGATTCAATCCCTCACAACTTCAATAAGCAGCCTAAGATGTACTTTTTGATATATGTTAGTGAATGTACATTTGTAAAAGTCTCTGAATATGACCCTGCTTATAACGTAGTATATGTAATTAGTGATTTACATCTAATGACAAATACAATGATTCTACAAGAATATGCCGGATGCATTGGAATGATTTGGTTTACGATCAATCACTTATTTCTTAGTTGGTTGATTTTGATATATAATTATACCACACACTGAAATCTCACATCACGTATCATTGTATCATTGTATCGTCATAAAGTAATATCACAATATTCAAATCCCTCACTTAATGTTATCAGTCAGTTATTGTTATCAAATAGAGACTGCCCCTAGGCGGCGTCCACTGTGTTATGCAGTCTTTAAATAGGCGGCCCACGAAAGTCGATATAAAAAATTTCGAAACTCATACACTTTGGTATCCTGTATATGGGGTTAGTTAGTATACATACACGTAACAACCAATGACAAATACAATGATTATTACGAGATGAGTGTGAACTATGAGTGCATTTGCTTTTTAAGCAGGAAATACGCGTTAGCTTGATGAATAAGAGCTGCTGAATCTTCACACAATTATATGTCGCATAATAAAGTAGATTAAGACAGAGAGTTAGTGGTATACGAGGGCAGGGTTTAGAGAGTAATCTAATACAACAGGCCTGTGCAAAATTAGTAATAGGGTCAAATTGGACTGTTACAGGTCTGCTTGGCAGTGAATTCGTCACCAAGATCCATAAGGATAGAATTGTTAGCGCATTTCCTAATGTAATTTTAAACAACTGAAGGGAAACTGCAATATCTGTAGGGAAATTCAATCTACAATGAAGTTGGTTATACTATTCTTCGTATGCCTGGGTGAGTATGAATATATTACTGAATTAAAAACATAGGAAAGGTCAAATAGTGATTGAGTTATTGCTGAATGGCCACTACTAGCTCAGGGCTGTAAAAATGTAATATGTATATGTAAGTCTAACCACACATATTATAATCCATAACCTATACATATAAATCGCCATGCTCACTATATGTATATGTGAATATCAATTCATAAATAATATATGATAAGCACTGAATAAAAATACTTGATAATAATAAGCTTGAATACCTGAAATGGTGCTTATATTTCCCCATCTGTCCTGGGACCAGCACTATACTAGACAAAACACTGTAGCAACCAATAGGTGATGGTGACGGACTTCATGTTTGAGTATTTGATTAATGTAGTGGAGCAAGTTTACGGCGAATGCTACCTACCATCTGAGACTCCAACACCAACTACACTGACTGAGACAGAAGGAACACTTGATCATTTCGGCATTACAACTCGAGGCAACAGTACATGCGATTGGATCTTTACACCACCTGCTTTTTCCGACGCCTTATTGCGCATCAATCTAACGAGATTCGGAACGTACGTGACGAGTGGATGCCAGCCAAGGGGACTGCATTTACCAGACGGTAAGAAATCGTGACTTCTATAAATATTGCATCACACTTAACTGAAATGAATGCACCTCATTGTTACTAGATTTAGCGCCAACCCTCGACAAATATCGTACGCACTGCATGAGTTAGTAACAAGTATCATTGAGAAGTTTCTACTTTTATTTCGTTTTAATAAAAATTCAGTTTAAGTGTGTTGAATATATATTACAAAGACATTTTTTGGCGGGATAACCGTCACTGCCAATTTCCGTTGAACACTCGCCGAGTAGCTCTGCTAATTAATAAATATACCGCAATTTGTTTTACACTACGCAGGATCAGTTCACTGTGCGGACCACACGCAGTTCACCGGAGCCTGCTTTCTATATACTTCTCTTAGCACTCCGCCATCATGTCAAGATGACATCACAAGGCAAAACTGCGGAAAAGCCTCCGTGTTAACAGCGTATCAATGGCCGCCGTCTATCAGACTTGTTCACGGTTTTTTATTTGAGCATCCAGGCTTCACATTGGATTACAAATTCATAAATTGCGCAGCAGGTAATAATAACGAAATGTCATGTGTATATATTTACCATTTACCCTTGGTTCCTGAATTTTTGTAGGAGAACGCGGTCCCTGGGGTTCATGGGTCAAGCCAGAAATGGTAGAATATAATCTGCGAGTTGTGGAATTACGTTGTAGGGTCAAACATAACAGTGGTGGGATATTAGACCCACATCACTAGCAATATATGTTTGATTAATAATTATCACAATACGTATAAACTAAAATAGTTAAGTCTCCAGCTGCCAGGCCGAAGGCCAGCTGCGTTTGGGCGTAATGCACAATTCGAGTGAAATTTGAATACTGCTGGGTATAACGAATATCAAAAGGTTGCAACCGATGGCACGTTGTAATTATTCACTGTGGTAAAAAATTGTGAAAAATTCCATTATTAAAAAAGTATTACAGTCGAAAATCATTAATCTGAAACTCCGAAATCCGAAAGTTCTATAAAGATACCTCCTAAATTCGCAGGTGTTACCAATATTCCTACAACGACAAACAGAGCTGATACAACAACTGAGCAAACCGAAACCACAACAACAGTTCAAGTGAGGGCAGCGACTACTACAACTGAAGTGACGGCAGCCACTACTACAACAATCGAAGTGACAGCACCAGTAAATAACCAGTCAATCATTGTACAAGTTCTTGTAGGAGGGTTTGCTCTACTAGTGCTAATCGTCAGTATCGCAATCGTCGCATTGTTTATAAAACGGAAGAGGTATGTCTGCTTATATATAGTAGCAGAGCGATCCGGTCTACTTAAACCTAGAACATGATTTGCCTTTAACGAAAGTTACNATATTTATGCATCCATATTCGTTACGTCATAATAGAGTTAGACTTTTAAAAAGAAGAAATTGACTGTTGATTTGTCTGTCGTTTGTTTGCGAGTGTTCCGAAATACCTTAAGTCACCAAAGCAAATTTGATGCAAGTTTGATAGCAAACAAACAAACACAAACTTTCCTTATCATCTTTATAGAAAAATGACGAATGAGATCTCTACCAGTCAATCTCCACCTTCTGTAAAACAAGCTCCGAATACAGTAACAGATACCAGAGAATATGAAAACGTTCATCATTACGAAGAAATACCTGAAACACAGTGCAACACTTCCACACAAGTACAAGAGGAAGGATCTTATCTGACACCTATGTCAATGCAACAGATAAATTATGGATACAGTCCATCAGAATACAACGATAACTGCCCTTCGAGACAAGTGCAGAATGAGGGACCTTATCTGACACCAATACCATTGGAGCAAATGGATTATCAGTACAGGCAATAAGAGTATGTAGTATGCCAAAGCGCAATACTTATTTTTTTAACTGAGGGATGGTTAACCAAACGGCCCATGGGCTGATTTTGAATTAGTGCATTGCACCCAACTCATACATCACCCAAATATCGATTCACAATTTATAACAGAAATTCAAATAGCTTAGGGCTAGAAATACGTTTCAATATATCGACCTGTAAAATGTAAATGTACATTAACATTTTTTTCAATAATTGAATAGGGGGGTACAAGATGTGTATGGGGGATTTAAGTTAATAAGATTGCATTGAATGCAAAAGGTTGAACCACTCTTGAAAGAGAAATCAGGCTGCATTGTTATACTCGTCTGTTTTATCCCCCTATTATAACGAATCTAACAATCAACGGCGTTCGCTTGGTTAGGGATATGGCAGTGTCCGAAGCAATACAGCTACTTCATTGGTACTACTGGTGATAGTTCATTTATACTTGTAGCTTAGTAAATTACAAAGTTTATTTGTTCATTGTATATTTTTAAATGCTAAATCATCATTTAATCACTTTCACCTTCAATACGAAATTTAAGATGTACTTTTCGATATATGATAGTGAAAGTATATTTGTAAAAGTCTCTGAGGATGACCCTGCTTATAACGTAGTATATGTATTCAGTGTGAATGCATGATTCAAACTCAGTGACAAATACAATGATTTGTTAAAGGAATATGATTGGTGAATTGGAATCATTTAGGAAATGATGAATAACTTCTAACTTATTTCTTTGTTGTTGTTTCATTTGAATATATCTTTATACCACTGACTAACATTTACTTCAACTCGCCAGTAACTATATAATATATAACATATCAATGTTACATATACAACAGTCCAGTACAGTAGAATATTTCTTGCTTTGTCTTTTGCTGTATTTTGTTATGAGTAATTCCTTGACTGTGTCTGATTTAGCCATGGGAAAGGTTGTTGATAATGCTTCCCAGTGTAATGACTAAAATATTCTTCAATAAATTAACGAAAGTTACATTCTTTCGCGTGTTGATTAATAACGATATTTTATTTCCAGTTAGCTAATCGTTATGAGCTTATACTGCATCAAAACAGACAGAGGAAACTCTCGAAGCTGGATCTTTATTCGGATTTTCAAACATGTAATGTGCTGTGTGATTTTATATAGACATTCATTCGATGATATGATTGTGCTGCTTATATCACTGTAGCAAGGTAACAAAGTAACAAGGTAGCAAGGTAGCAAGGTAGAATGAAATATTCCAAAGATGACGCATGAATTTCAACCAATGATAAACAGAACGTAAAAGCTTCATACATTAGTTAATACGCGAGCGTTATGAAGTAATAAGGAAATAGGTCTAATACATTGCTATGTGTATTACTATACAATACATATACAGGGTAATGTAGATAGGGCAGGAGGTTTGACGGTAGATTTTTAAGTTAGGCAATGAAAGTTTGGTTCTCATTTCTTGACGTACATTACATGAAGCACTCGTGGTGTTAGGTTAAATGTTATGTGGAAGTAAATGTATATGATCAAATGCTACAAGAGGAAACCGGCCAAATGTGGATCCAGGTTCTTATACTACTATTAACAGGTATAAATGTATAGGTAGTTCATGCCTATATTGGTCAATATGAATTTCTAATGTATTACAGATAATTTAAACTCTGTGCTATCATGGCAGTCGCTAATTCAAAATTGATTTTAAAAACAATCATCAGCAGTCAAATTTCTAAAATCTAGTATACCGAATATTGCACATACATTGTTTATGAGGAACTCTTCTTAACTGGGGCAGTTTCTTTGGTCAAAGTAATTGAATCATAATGTGTCCCAGCACAATTCACTCTACCTAACTTTTGTTTCAGCTTCGAGCATAGAGGTCGATGGGCAACAACCAGTATGTAACGTATTCCAGTCACCGATGATAGTCAATTCGATGGAAGGAACTATAACGTCTTCAATTTATATGTTTAACAACAACGAACGTTGTTTTTGGAGACTAATGCCTCCGACTGGCATAGCAAGTATTCTAAAGATCGATATCAACGGTGTTCAACTAAATGGTTGTTCATCGTCGAACAATTGGTTAATAATACAGCGAGATTCAGTTGCTCAATATGGTAGGTTTCCACAGGCACCAATGAAATGATAAATATCTGCCCAACTATCTTGAACAATATTCCGTTTTCAGGATTATGTCAAGGTTCTACGAATCAGTGCTTTGTGTACAGTTACTCCGAAACCTCTGCTCAATGTCAAACTGACATAGCTCAGCAAAACTGCATGTTAACAGCGAATCTAAGTCCAACACAGCAACCTATAACACTTGAATTTTCCTACTTGGTAAATGGTTGGGATTTCACACTGAATTATACATTTATACAATGTACAGGCAAGTATCTAAAGTTATTGTATTGAGGCTTTTTAAAGTGTTCATTTGCAGTCGGTTCTCAACGGAACTCAAGTCACGCCAAAACTTTTCGTGGGCAGATTATAAATGAAGCTTACACAACTTTAACCTTCACTGAAGTTAAGTGTTACATACAGATTACAATTCCTACTTTTTTATAGGACCAGCCACGACCATTGCAACAACAATAACAATAACAACAACAACAAAAACTACAACTACAACACAAGCTCCTAAGACAACACCAACATCAACAAAAACTACAACTACAACACAAGCTCCTAAGACAACACCAACATCAACAAAAACTACAACTACAACACA
>QRAM01000062.1:179517-362966 GCA_013436055.1 Halocynthia roretzi | reverse complement strand
AAGTCTTCAATCTTCAAATTAAAATTACATCATTAATAATTAATATGTAATATGTAATATGTATACAAATACAAACGTATTAGTAAATACGTTTCAGAAAGTCTTCAAATTGGGGGGGGATATATACAAACGTATCGGTAAATACGCCTTAGAAAGTCTTTAAATTACATTAATATATGGGGACAAACGTATCGGTAAATACGCCTCAGAAAGTCTTTAAATTGGGGGGGGGGGGGGGTACAAACGTATCAGTAAATACATCTCAGAAAGTCGTCTTCAAATTTCATTAATATATATACAAACGTATCAGTAAATACGTCTCATAAAGTCTTTAAATTACATTATATATATACAAACGTATCAGTAAATATGTTTCAGAAAGTCTTTAAATTACATTATTATATATACGAACGTATCAGTAAATACGTTTCGGAGTCTTCAAATTACATTAATATATATACGAACGTATCAGTAAATACGTTTCAGAAAGTCTGCAAATTTCATTAATATAAATACAAACGTATCAGAAAATACGTCTCAGAAAGTCTTTAAATTATGTTAATATATATACAAACGTATCAGTAAACAGGTTTCAAAAAGTCTGTAAATTACATTAATATATATACAAACGTATCGGTAAATACGTCTCGGAAAGTCTTTAAATTACATTAATATATATACAAATATATTAGTAAATACGTCTCAGAAAGTCTATAAATTACATTAATATATATATAAATGTATTGGTATATACGCCTCAGAAAGTCTTTAAATTACATTATATATATACAAACGTATTAGTAAATACTTTTCAGAAAGTCTTTAAATTACATTATTATATATACGACCCCCCCCCCCCCCCCCCCTCAGAAAGTCTTCAAATTACATTAATCTATATACGAACGTATCAGTAAATACGTTTCAGAAAGTCTCCAAATTTCAATAATATAAATAATGCGTTTCAGAAAGTCTTTAAATTACATTTTTATATATACAAACGTATCAGTAAATACGTCTCAGAAAGTCTTTAAATTACATTAATATATATACAAACGTATCAGTAAATACGTCTCAGAAAGTCTTTAAATTACATTAATATATATACAAACGTATCAGTAAATACGTCTCAGAAAGTCTTTAAATTACATTAATATATATACAAACGTATCAGTAAATACGTCTCAGAAAGTCTTTAAATTACATTAATATATATACAAACGTATCAGTAAATACGTCTCAGAAAGTCTTTAAATTACATTAATATATATACAAACGTATCAGTAAATACGTCTCAGAAAGTCTTTAAATTACATTAATATATATACAAACGTATCAGTAAATACGTCTCAGAAAGTCTTTAAATTACATTAATATATATACAAACGTATCAGTAAATACGTCTCAGAAAGTCTTTAAATTACATTAATATATATACAAACGTATCAGTAAATAAAAATCAGTTTCGGTAAATACGTTTCAGAAAGTCTTCAAATTTCATTAATATATATACAAACGTATCAGTAAATAACTACTACTCAAATTTCATTAATATATACACAGACGTATCAGTAAATACGTCTCAGAAAGTCTTCAAATTACATTAATATACTTATATGGACTTCAAGACGACCGTTATGACTGGTTGCGGAAGCCTGCAAACAATTTCAGAAGAATTTAGATAGATTTATGCAATATCAAGGATGTAATGCTAGTTAAGTGCTGTTTCGAACCGATTATTATATCGTATATATGAAATTCAAGATAAATTTCTACCTTATCGATTGTTCAAGGTCTTTGCGTTTTTTCATCCAAGAAAGTACTTGAGAGGAGCCGATAGCAGAACGATGGGATAGTAGTCACACTGCAGTAAATCCAAGAACAAAATATAGGTTTTTACATTTATAATATAGTTTTAATGCGACTGTTTTTGAAAACGACAATTATATGTTGAAATGTGTTTTAACTTTTACATCTAGTTAAAAACACAGAAATTTACCTTCACAATATTGGAGGGCAGGTTTAGCGCCAGAACTAACGAATTTTGCAGCTGAGAATTGCAGTAGCGAGAAAGGCAAGAAATTTCCTGTAGATGTTGATTTAACCCAATGCTTGTATGTAGATTGTCTGTAAATAAAAGTTAGTAAATGTTAGTTCAGCATCTTAAGCATAATTACGTAAAGGAATATCCTGATTGCAGATTGACCCGACAAAATCCAGCGCTCGCTGAGTTATGGACTGAATCTGAACGGCAGTGCAGTCAGAAGTTATCTAATGAATCGCAAAAGCGCTTTGCGGAAAAGCAAACATGCAGTTATAGGTGCACAAAACACAACATTGAATGCTACAATATAAAAAATTCATGCACACTAAAATTCAGAATTATAATTCAAGCACGCATACATTGACATTCAGCCTACATACAGGATTTCACATGTATTCATGCAGGGGCCTCGTACTACAATTTCATTGCATCGACAAGCAACAACTTGTACGGGGATCGGCTTCAGGCAGGAATACGTTATAGGGGTCCTGTAAAATAACATTTTACACCCACGAAAAGTGATCACGCAACTCGCTAGAATACTTGAAATATTTTGAAATTTAAATCGTCATTTCTCCACTCACTTTTACTTTAGAGAAGTAAAAAGGATATTGTAGGGTTCTTTGAAGGTCCCTACATCATTTAAGGCAAAATCGGAAAATAAAATGTATTCTAGGAGAATATCAAAATCCAAAGATTCAGCCCCATAATGTTTTTTCTCGGCCCTAGCGGCCCAACCCGAAGTTGCAGTTGCGGTCAAAAGTTTCTTTACCCATTCACAAACAAATTCTGGAAATGGTCGCTGCCTGTTTGGTGGCCTACGGCGCCTTTGAAATTCCAAAAATAGCTGTTTTGACCCCAAAATCCATTTTTAGACCCATGTACTCAAACCTCTCAGCTATTGGAATTTTGCCAAAAAGATTATTTGTTAATAGCTTCTGGGAAATATAATGGATGTAGGAGTTGGACAGGACGAATTTCTGGTTTATGGTTTACGACTGTATGCATATCTTCGAAATCCGGGTCGTTTCTGACAACGTCTTGATACAGCAGCTGATATACAACCTTGGAGCCTGTACAACGGTGAGAAAATGTAACAGAGGAAGCAAATTTGAAACGACATACAATTTTTGTTAAGGTCTGATTACCGTTCAGTTCAATATCTCCCACAGAACGAGTGCAAAACTATACACATCAGAAGCTTTGAATGCTTCAAAGGAATCTTTCACTAAAGTTTCGTTCAACTCTTCCGGTGACATGTACCTTATCGTTCCTTGACGGCAAGATCTTTCGTAGCTACCTTTGTCAAGCTTTTCTGGTGTGCTTAAAACAACAAAAAATGAATACTCGATCAAAAATCCACAAAATAGTTCTCTGCAATCTCAAATCGACACAGGAAAGTGGCTCAAAAATTCACCTCATAAATCGTACAGCAAGGTCCATATCTGCTTTCCGACAAGCGCCGTCTTTTTTGACGAAAATGTTCTTTGATTTGATGTTTCGATGCGCTATACCTTGCATATCTTGATTTGCCATTTTCTCCTGGGTTTCAAGGATTTCGTCTCTCGAATCGAATTAATATCACCAATCTATAAATTAGAGTTTGATTAAAAAGTTTCAGTAATAAGATATGCAATATAATGATTATATTGGGTATATGACCCACAAGGGGTGAATCTGTAAAAATTGTAGAGGGTGGTCCAATCAAGAATAATAAATATTAAGCATTACTCCAAATCGGTGCAACTTATACCAGGGATAATAATCAGATGTGGGTACAGATGATTGCAAGAGGGACCCTTTATAATAACATTAATTTTGTAAATGATAAAAACAATTAATATGGATAATATTGGCTATATAGAATACCATACAATAAAGGTATACACAGAACAAAAATATACATCAGGGGTCAAAGGTCAGTGAAGATCCTCAAAGGTTACGTGGATATCATATCAGAGGTCACTGGTGTTCAAATGAAATCATTAAATTTATTCGGTAACAATATTAACTAAAATAAAAGATTGAAATAAAAAATAACCCAAAGAGGAAGTTTGGATGATCGATCCAAACCCCCTCTGCTAATTAAAACGGTCCCAGTAGTTACCCACTCGCCACACTAAAGTACAAATGGCCAGTTTGTACAGCAGTGCAGCGAGAAATTGGCAAGTATATGCAATAATGAAATACAATGAAACAAATCAGTAATATGATTGTTACCCCAAATTCATCAGCTGCATTCTCCCTCTTTGCTGTGGCCTGTGAAATTAAGAATATATATTGTGACTAGCACCAAAAGCTATAATTAAGGTATGTACCATATTTATTCATTCAATAGTCACATTTTGGACAAAACAATTCGGACTTATACACAAAGCAAACAAAATTGTTCAAGAAAGTTACCATGTTTCTTCCATGTGGGTGCCATTGCTTCTTCTCATCCATGGTTGTCGTGTCATCACTCAGCATACTCCTACGATTCTAAAAAAATTAAACAATTCGTGTTTCATCTAGTCTTTACTTAACATTAAACCTAGCGTCCTGGTCGCCTGGTTGTTCACCGCGTCCTGGTAACGTCAAAGACCCCCATCTGGTTGTTCACCACGTCTAGCTTGCGTCGATCGTCTAAGTAATGTAACAGTACTGAGTCTCCTTAAGAAACTCTAACAAATGAAAAAATGTATTGAATGATACCGTTGCCACCACTGCGTCCTGGTCGCGTTAAATGCCCCCATCTGGTTGTTCACGGCTTCCAGGTAACGTCGAATGCCCTCATCTGGTTGTTCACGGCGTCTAGGTAACGTCGAAGGCCCCCATCTGGTTGTTCACGGCGTCCTGGTAACGTCGAAGGCCCCCATCTGGTTGTTCACCGCGTCTAGCTTGCGTTGATCGTCTAAAAGTAATTTAACGGCACTGAGTTTACTCAAAGACACTGTTAACAAATGAAAAAAATTATTGAATAATACTGAATGACTGAAAATCGAACAACAATTTTCTTACCCATCGTTGGTCGTCTGTTAATGGCTTCCTTTGATTCTTCTCCCTTCTGGTTGCTCCGCCCTCATCCTGGCCCTAAAACAACATGAATATTCGCAATATAATACGTAATATTAATACCAATACGTTATACTCCTAAATGGACTGTCTCACCCCATTATGGTTGGTTGTCTGTTCATGATCTTCTTTGATTCTTCTCTTGTGGTTGCTGTCTCATCATTCGGGCCCTGGAACAATACGGAAAATCGACAAATAATACGTAATAATAATAAAAATCAAAAAGAAACCAAGAGATCACACTTCTCCATGATAGTTGCATCTCCTACTTCCCTCTTCTCTTGTGGATGTTGCCCTCATTGCTCGACGTCTCCCTATTCTTCACCTCTTGTTAAAAAGTTAAAATTACCATAAGGGACGTTTAATACCATCCAATTAAATCGAGCGAGTAATTCATGCCAGCTCCCTCAATAATAATACCTAATCTTGCAGTCTTTCTTAGGGTCGTTTGACCTTGCGCTTCCACGATGTCGGCGTCTCGAACCACGCTGAAGACATTTTTCGACGCTTCATGTGCGCCAGAGATTTCATCAGCGCCGCCGCTCCAAATGATATCGATGCCTCCGCAAGCGACAGCGCTGCTGAATGTGACTGGCCTCTTCCCTCGCCTTAAATTGAAAAAGGACGTTTAGTGCTTCCAGATAACGTACTACCGTATTACCAATTGGCGTGTAGTACGTTGACCGGGGTGGTTTTCGTATCTGATTATTAGGAGCTTCCGTAAGGGGCTATAAGTTTATGTAAAAAGGAGAGATCGTGGGTGATACGAGATTTTTGAATTGGGAAATGAATTCTACCTGAAAATACGTTTTTAATACGGGTGCATCTGCCATTACAAAAATTCATTCAATTCATTATATCACATTACATTTATAACCAAATACATTATACCAACCGCTGCATTGCGGGCTCATCAACTGCTGGTCATCAACTATTGGCTCTCCTCATGTTCTGAAACGTAAAGGGCGAATTAAACATATAAAACAGTAAAAAGCAACCGGGCCCGGTGCACAATATAACACAAACAAACAACACATCAGAAGCTTTGAATGCTTCAAAGGAATCTTTCACTAAAGTTTCGTTCAACTCTTCCGGTGACATGTACCTTATCGTTCCTTGACGGCAAGATCTTTCGTAGCTACCTTTGTCAAGCTTTTCTGGTGTGCTTAAAACAACAAAAAATGAATACTCGATCAAAAATCCACAAAATAGTTCTCTGCAATCTCAAATCGACACAGGAAAGTGGCTCAAAAATTCACCTCATAAATCGTACAGCAAGGTCCATATCTGCTTTCCGACAAGCGCCGTCTTTTTTGACGAAAATGTTCTTTGATTTGATGTTTCGATGCGCTATACCTTGCATATCTTGATTTGCCATTTTCTCCTGGGTTTCAAGGATTTCGTCTCTCGAATCGAATTAATATCACCAATCTATAAATTAGAGTTTGATTAAAAAGTTTCAGTAATAAGATATGCAATATAATGATTATATTGGGTATATGACCCACAAGGGGTGAATCTGTAAAAATTGTAGAGGGTGGTCCAATCAAGAATAATAAATATTAAGCATTACTCCAAATCGGTGCAACTTATACCAGGGATAATAATCAGATGTGGGTACAGATGATTGCAAGAGGGACCCTTTATAATAACATTAATTTTGTAAATGATAAAAACAATTAATATGGATAATATTGGCTATATAGAATACCATACAATAAAGATATACGAGCAATTAAAAATTGAAATAAAAAATAACCCAAAGAGGAAGTTTGAATGATCGATCCAAACCCCCTCTGCTAATTAAAACGGTCCCAGTAGTTACCCACTCGCCACACTGAAGTACAAATGGCTAGTTTGTACAACAGTGCAGCGAGGAGAAATTGGTGGCAAGAAGTATATGCTGCAAATAATGATGAAATACAATGAAACAAATCAGTAATATGATTGTTACCACAAATTCATCAGCTGCATTCTCCCTCTTTGCTGTGGCCTGTGAAATTAAGAATATATATTGTGATTAGCACCAAAAGCTATAATTAAGGTATGTACCATATTTATTCATTCAATAGTCACATTTGGACAAAACAATTCGGACTTATACACAAAGCAAACAAAATTGTTCAAGAAAGTTACCATGTTGCTTCCATGTGGATGCCATTGCTCCTTCTCATCCATGGTTGTCGTGTCATCACTCAGCATACTCCTTTAATTCTAAAAAATATAACAATTCATGTTTCATCTAGTCTTTACTTAACATTAAACCTAGCGTCCTTGTCGCCTGGTTGTTCACTGCGTTTTGGTAACGTCAAAGACCCCCATCTGGTTGTTCACCGCGTCTAGCTTGCGTCGATCGTCTAAGTAATGTAACAGTACTAAGTCTCCTTAAGAAACTCATAACAAATGAAAAAATGTATTGAATGATACCGTTGCCACCACGGCGTCCAGGTAACGTCGAATGCCCCCATCTGGTTGGTCACGGCGTCCAGGTAACGTCGAATGCCCCCATCTGGTTGTTCACGGCGTCCAGGTAACGTCGAAGGCCCCCATCTGGTTGTTCACGGCGTCCTGGTAACGTCGAAGGCCCGCATCTGGTTGTTCACCGCGTCCAGCTTGCGTCGATCGTCTGAAAGTAATTTAACGGCACTGAGTTTACTCAAGAGACACTGTTAACAAATGAAAAAAATTATTGAATAATACTGAATGACTGAAAATCAAACAACAATTTTCTTACCCATCCATGGTTGGTAGTCTGTTAATGGCTTCCTTTGATTCTTCTCTCTTCTGGTTGCTCCGCCCTCATCCCGGCCCTAAAACATGAATATTCGCAATATAATACGTAATATTAATACCAATACGTTATACTCCTAAATGGACCGTCTCACCCCATTATGGTTGGTTGTCTGTTCATGATCTTCTTTGATTCTTCTCTTATGGTTGCTGTCTCATCATCCGGGCCCTGGAACAATACGGAAAAAGGACAAATAATACGTAATAATAATAAAAATCAAAAAGAAACCAAGAGATCACACTTCTCCATGATAGTTGCATCTCCTACTTCCCTCTTTCTTGTGGATGTTGCCCTCATTGCTCGAAGTCTCCCTACTCTTCGCCTCTTGTTGAAAAGTTAAAATTACCATAAGGGAAGTTTATACCATCCAATTAAATCGAGCGAGTAATTCATGCCAGCTCCCCCAATAATAATACCTAATCTTGCAGTCTTAGGGTCGTTTGACCTTGCGCTTCCACGATGTCGGCGTCTCGAACCACGCCGAAGACATTTCTCGACGCTTCATGTGCGCCACAGATTTCATCAGCGCTACTGAATGTGACTGGCCTCTTCCCTCGCCTTAAATTGAAAAAGGACGTTTAGTGCTTCCAGATAGCGTATTACCAATTGGCGTGTGGTACGTGGACCGGGGAGCTTCCGTGAGGGGCTATAAGTTTATGTATAAAGGAGAGATCGTGGGTGATACGAGATTTTTGAATTGGGAAATGAATTCTACTTGAAAATATGTTTTTAATACGGGTGCATCTGCCGTTACAAAAATTCATTCAATTCATTATATCACATTACATTTATAACTAAGTTCATTATACCAACCGTTGCATTGCAGGCTCATCAACTGTCAGGTCATCAACTATTGGCTCTCCTCATGTTCTGAAACGTAAAGGGCGAATTAAACATATAAAACAGTAAAAAGCAACCGGGCCCGGTGCACAATATAACACGAACAAACATCCATACAACAAGTCCAAATTCCTAGGCATATATTCCAGTAATTATGGCAGAAGATAAATATACAAATCTTACAATTCAGCTTGAAATCGTATTAATCCGTTTGGTATATTAGAAATGCATATTTCATATTGAAACAAATTTGAAAATCCACCTGGACTTCTGGTTATGTTCACCAGTTGATTACTGTTAGGTAGTTATGATGATGGTATGGTATGATGATTAAACAAGATATTTTAAATAAGAAATTTGCCAACAGAATTTGAACCACATGTACATATACAACATAAAAATAGCAATGGATATAAATAACAATAATATAACATGCTAATTCATAGATCTAACCGGCCGTAAACTGACTAACTCTAACCAGATCTGGATCTGGATAAACAACTGCTCATGTTGAGCAACAGCAACACAATGAGGGCGAGTAACATTATTTCAACCAATAAAAACTGATTTTGCATACGTGTCTGATTGAAATTCGAGTTGTGACGTAAGCGCGCGTTTCTCTTTTTCATACGTGTCTGATTGAAATTCGAGTTGTGACGTAAGGGCGCATTTGAGAAAAATCTCACCAATCAGATGATTGGTCGAAACAAATAAATAGGCGACGTTATAATTGGTAAAAGTGTTTGATTACACAGTGATAAGGAAAAAGTCCGCAAATACTACAAGATGAAAATTTATGATGGGTTTTGATACTGTAGCGATTATAATCACACGTCTCTGCAATGTTAGCACGCTAATTAGAACTCCCTCTATGTAACAGCGACGGAAGTTCTGCATAATTGTAGCGTGGTACAATTCTAATCTACATTCAAAATTGTGTGATTGGCACCAAACTATTAGCACTATTTGGCACTTTTGGCCGACTTGTATTGTTGCTGTTACAGTTTTTGTATTGTTTATCGTTAGTTTATATTCGTACTCTGTCGAAGAAACCACTACAAATACACTCCTGATTACAAGGAGGAACTCAGCAATCCTTGTCCAATACTCGGAAGATCGCGTAAAAACAAACGTAATACGCTCCTTCTTTGAGTTGTTTTGCTGCAACCTCGAGGATTTCTCCACGGGACTCCTTCGCCGATTACATTTTACAGACGAACCAAGGACGGGTCGACCTCGTTGTTCATGTCTTGTACAGCAGAGCTAGGGTTGGGATAATCGACGTAGATTTTCTCGGGTAAATTGAAGAAGAATTAATTAAAAACGTTGTGATTAATTAAAAATTGTTGTGACTAAAAATCTCAAAGCATCCAAGTAACCATTACCCCTTTCCATAGAGTTAAATCTGACCGGAAAATTATACAGGATAGCAACATAATCGTCTCGAAATATAACGCACGACTGTCTTTGACAATTTTCAATATTAAAAAAGAAATTGTGAAGTGAACATAGAAATCTATGTGATAACCATCAAACGCAAAATGTGC
Source organism: Halocynthia roretzi (assembly GCA_013436055.1). NCBI lineage: Eukaryota > Metazoa > Chordata > Ascidiacea > Stolidobranchia > Pyuridae > Halocynthia > Halocynthia roretzi. Next base: position 352,693 of record QRAM01000062.1, on the reverse strand, counting down.
AAAAAAAGAAAGCCGAAAGCATCAGTAGCATCTATCTAATACAGCTTGAATTTTCTAGGAACATAACCAATTTGGAACAAATAGCAAGATAAATCTGAAATCTTACAAATAACCCACAGTTCATACTAACGGTATGAGATCCTCTAAGGCAGTGGTTCTAAACCTATATTTAATAAGTTTCTGTTAGAGCCTTACTAGGTAGAAAGGTAATTTTACTATTTACTCTGACTTTACTACTTTACTAAACCAAACAGGTTGACCGATTCAAACCAAATTAGGGATGGGGACTTAGGGGATCCCGGCACAGAGCGTGGCGACATTATTATTTTTTAAATATGAACCTGAGACCAGGTACGCCCAGGGACTACATTATCACTCCCTAGCGGTCAGAATAACACAATGCTGGGTAAAAATTAATCAACTATTTTATTTTCGACTGGATGATTACACATGATATACACCCTGGAGTTTCCCCGTATGCGGCCCGCAAGGTTTTCCGTAAACCTTTTGTGTCCTTCATGCTCACAATCTTGGGTCACCCTGCACTAAGGTTTACCCAGGCAATACCAGGTTTTCTTGAAAAAAATATATAGAACGAAAATGTTTGTTTTAGTTTACAAAAACAATAATATACAATAAACAATTTTACAGTTGTTGTTCATATTGCCCACAGGAATTAGGCATTGTTTCCTGTTAAGAACCACTGCTGCAAGGCCTCTTTGCCCGAAATAACAGATCTCGTGAGGAATAAATACTAAGGTCTAATAGCAAGCGAAAGATCTACGGTAGGATGACATGATCAAAAGCCAAAGGATTAGGATAGAATTTAGAAAATTACGAAGTAAAAAATGGAACAACTTATTTATAGCACAAACATAACATATCACTGTGCTGCCATACGTGTAGAAATAAATAAAGTGAAACTAATTTTAAAATTTCGGATTCAAATTCTCCGTACGATTGCTGCGTCTAAACGCCTCATGTTTTAACAACGTATTTCATTGTCAGTTAAGTTCAGGCGGGAATTATCTCGAATAACGTTCACCAAGGGGGAGGGGTAGCTGTGGCAGTTCACCGAACGATTCATGTACATTGCAAGCAAAAAAAACATTGCAGGACCCTTCGATGTCACACACGTGCGTTGTCATAGAAACGGAGCGAGTATCACGTGATTTCTAAACGGCAACGCTTCCCTTGGGTATAAAAACCGCTGTCTCGTCGTTGGAAGCGTGTACGCGGAACGAGCCGTTTCTGACTGGAGTTTGCTGCTCCTGACTCGAAGCGTTAGAAGAGATCATGACGTCATCCTCCAGGGGTTCGGCATCTTCATGAGTGTAGCCCGAGGACGGACGACTCGAAGACGCACTTAAGTGACGTTTCAGCGAACGAATACCGTTTTCTAATTTATGAACGTGGAGCGTGACATCGATTCCCAGCGACCTCAAATCTCTGCCGAAAGTGAAAAAAAAACGTGCAAGAACAGGGTGCAGCAGTAAATGTGCAATACAGTTTGGAAATCACTCACTTTATTGTGAGGTTGGAGACTTTGTCGAGAGAGTCCAGGCCGTGATTGATAAACCGTTCTTTATACTCTTCCAGTCTTTGACACTTGAGCCATTCCTCGACAGAGTGAATGTTGCCTTTGTTGAGAGCGTGTTGAAGACTGGGTGTTGCACTGCAAGAAAAAAAGGGAGAATGAAGAGGCTTTGATATGTAAGTGGCAGAGGAGAACAAAACGATTGGTGACAAAGTTGACTTTGAAAAATAATATACTGATATTTGTTAGCTGGTATCCTCTACCAGTGAACTCTAAGTGGCTATTAGTAGCACACTCTGATGGTTATTAAACTGAGATTAGGATTCTTTTGAGCCGATAAGATTGGGACTCAATATTAGTATTTCCATATTCGAAGTTGGATGAGTTTAATGAAATATTGAATCGATACTTCTCTATTTATGGATAGTTTTACAGAAAAATGCAATGACATGTAATTTTATCAATTCAACAGATAATATACTCGTTTTAAATAAAGATCTCTGAATATTGGGAAGAAATTGCGTCAAAGGTCAATGCATACCAGAAAGTAGCAAGCGTCGCTGCCGGATGTGGCGTTGCAATGTCGCCGTTCGGGATGATGAGCATGTTCGCGTTTGATTTCATGGAATCAAGATCCTTGGCGATTTTCGAGAATTTCGGCCTTTTGTTCGGATCCAATGACCAACATTCGATCATCTTATCGTGAAGGACTTTGGGACAGTTCTAATAATGAAGAAAATATATTTTTTAGACACAGGATTTCAAAAACTAATTTAGAAAGATGGAAAACACTATATATTCTTTGTGGAATGCTTACCGTTGGAGCTGGAAGCCTCATTCCTCCATCAATGCTTTGAACGACTTGTTGATTTGTCATATCCCAGTATGGCTTTTCGCCGTATGACATTACTTCCCACATGACGATGCCATAGCTCCAAACGTCACTGGCGGATGTGAACTGACGATAGCGGATGCACTCTGGGGCGGTCCAGCGTATTGCGATTTTACCACCCTGTTTAATAAATACAGCTCATTGAAAGTTAGCTCGAATGTAGAAATGTATTTAGCTGAGATCAAAGTTGTTGCAATATATAACTGTGATATGTCCTATTCATTACATCACAAAAACACTGGACACATTCCAAGTAATTGCATTATTAATAGTATGCAATGAAATTAGCGTCCAGTGCAAGCGCGTACCATACTCCAAATATCGAGATTATTATCATTGTCGTGAACGCTAAGTTCATCTGATAATAAAACTGTAAACAAGCACAAATTGTAATCGGATTACTGATCGTCAAAGACCAAACTGCTTCAGCATAACGTATCAAAAAAGAAAAATAAATAACAGGTAAGGAGGTAGCTAAGGTAGCTATGGTAGCTATGGTAGCTATGGTAGCTATGGTAGCTATGGTAGCTATGAAAAATTACAATTGGACTAAAAACATCCCTTTCCATTGAGAATATATTGTATATTCGTTACATGATGGAAACAGACGGCTATAGCTACCACACACAAAGTCGACTAGCATTGAAAATCAATCTATTTACAACATAAATGATAACAGAACTGATCTGAAAGTATATCATCATCCTGTTTGAGTATTATTACTTATAGCTCAGCTTAAGCCTAAGTCTATGCATCTCGTGTTTTATCATTACCAGGTTGTTCATAATCTTGGACGCTCGCCCTAAGAATTGCTCTATGATTTTGGACACAGGATGGGGGGGGGATTCTTGGGTGACCGGAACATTTTTTTTTAATATACCGCCTCCATGACCAGCGTCGCGGAACCCTAAGTCATCACACCAAATTTAATTCAAATCTGACCGGCGGTTTGGGAAGAAAATGCGAACGAAACAAAGACAAACTAACTAGTAGCTACAAGATGTTCTTTACTCAGAATTTTTCCGTTCAATGTTATTAGTATATGGGGTGCAGGGTACCGTTAAACAAGAGACCCGATCCCGAGGGATCAGTAGTTCCAGTTTGGGAAGTAAAGCCTATTGCGAAAAATCACTATCAGTACAACAGACGCAGCTACAGTACGTTGCTGTTTAAGTACTATAGGATCTATCGACAAAATTTAATGTTGCAAAACGACCGTTTTAACGATTATTACGAGAAAGGTCAAACTCATTCAGAATCAGTTTACAAAAATTCACAAAACGAACAAAACGAAATCTCTCATTTTTTAACACCCTACGGACCAGTAACATTATACATCTCGTTTAAATTCATTCTTTCAAGTACGATAGGAGTGTTTAGTCTGGTTTGACAAACATTGTTGGAATTTTAACTCGCTTTTAGGGCCAAGACGAATGTTTTGCTGTCGTTCGTGATCTCCGTAACCCCATGTTTCGCTAATCGTGTGTCGAAGTAGACCTGCTGACGTCAGCAGTACTTCATAATTTTCGTGAACAATAACAATACCACATGTAAAACAGGCTGTCGTCATAGAAACTATACAGAAAAATAGTTAGTCAACCAGCAAGATCGGAATCCAACCAACCAAAAAAACTCTTCATCAACAGGCTCTGATTTTCGTGTCAAGATCAATAAGGAGGAAGGAATTTGAATGGATTGGCCGTACAATAAATATTAGAACTAGAAGAGCAGAAAATATTCTTGAAGACTTGTTGAAAGAATACTTATTAAACTCGGAATGTGCTTCTACTATAAACACGAGAAAATCTGCAATGACGTTACGTGAATGAACGTAATGAATGGAAACATCACTCACACTTCGACGCGGTCAAATAAAATGCGAAAAGATACCATAAAGAAGTTATTACGCTTGGCTAAGTAAGCAATAACATACCGAAGAGAATTTATAATACTCTTAAACGGATAAATGCCTGATAAAAAATAAGGTTTGTATTGTACTAACTGCACAACGCAAGAAAGAAAATATCGAACTCAATTCGAGTCTTTCAAGCGATTAAAATTGATATGTTGGAGTGCTATACGAACGTATTCCGTGCTGGGATAACAACTACAGATTTTGAGTGCGCGATATTCTAGAACTCTTTATTGCCTCTTCCTAAGCTCATGTCTGAAATCGATATGTCGACCTTCGCAAGCCGCCGTACAACCGCACATAATAACAGAGAGAGTATTTGCGTACGTTCTAGTATGGTTCAAAACAACCTGGAGACAATATTTAACCCTTAGCAAACTGTCTTAGATTGAGTTTCAATCCCGTGGGCTGTTTGAAAGGACAGTCAGTCTGTGTTTTTGAAATTGTAATTACCTGGAAGATTTCATAAAACTATAAACGAAATCGGGTGGAATGATTTATGCAGGCGTCCACTTGGCTACAAATAACAACTGAATTAAATCTAACTCTGACTCATAACTAACAGCTACTGTGTTGTTTTAGAAGCGACCTAACCTTTAACCCAATATTTCTCACCTTCACCAATCGACAGATACCCTTTGAATCCGCTAATAACAAATTTCAAGGGATGCCTTGACCAAGAAAAAGGGTAGTAACGTTTCAAAGTAAAGATTTACGGGTTTAGCAAACCTCTTTTAAAATATTCTGGCACGAAAGGATATACTTGAACCGCAATGAAACTTTGAGCACACCGCGTAGGGCTACGTCATTAATCATCCATTACATCGGCACGGGTGAAATACGAAGCTGTAACGGTTGAGGAAATATACACGAACAACGAGGAAATAATTTGTTCGAAATCTTGTGCAAACAAAAATATTACGAAGCTTATGACTGGAAAACTGTAGAGTACAGGCCCACGAACGCAACAGAGTCGGGTCTTATGAGCCATTGCAATCTTCTTTTTTTAAGTGATGCTTCAACGTACTGAATACAGGAGCCTAAGGGAATAAGGATTGCTCATTTGAATTGAAATTAGGTATATTGATAAGGTTGAGACTAGTTTCGGAAATATATAGGTAGATTTAGTCCTGGAAATAGAGGATCTCAAGGAAAGTACTAATTTTCAATGTAAATTCTCTTTCTATCTACATAGGTGGATAAACATCTTCTTACAATGCAATTAATTGATGGATTCGACTACCATAAAAAGGTTAGTTAGATTAAATAAATCCACGGCACGAAAACCGACTTTCGGAACGAAAAAATCATACTTAACATTTTCAAAAAACGTTCCCATATCACAACTTCTTCATATATAAATACGTCATTGGCTTGGCAACAAAGTTCAGTAATTAGAAAGCCAAGACCTATGGAGGCCTATGGAGAAACCGAGATTGCTCAGAGCGATAAACCTACACTGATGGACAAGTGTTCTTGTAGGCGAAACAAACATTGGCAAAGTACGGGTAATCAAATACGCTCAAAGCACGATAACGCTCATGCATCCTCGGTCTAATATAATCTTGACTAATAAACGAAAAATTCCATTCCACAGCGTAAAACAGGAATACTGTACTGATATGATTTTACAACATCTGTACGATGATATTTGACTAACCTGTGTCGTGTACATGGCATGTGGGTCGTTTTCTAGCGTCCTGGACAGTCCGAAATCTGATACTTTGCACACCAGTTCGTTGTTGACCAAAATATTTCTCGCAGCTAGGTCTCTGTGAACGTACTGCATCTCGGAGAGATACTGCATACCGCTCGCGATACCTCGAAGCATAGTGACGAGTTGAACACACTGAAGCTCCTCGCCGCTGTTCTGTAAGAACATTGAAACCATTTTTATTACACGGTAATATTTATGTGCAACATAGTATGGAGTTTAGAGGGATGGAAATAGGGAGTACGCAGGGGTACGGCGTTTGTTTTCCCACTGATTTTCCAGTTCATGTCCAACTTCCGTTATAGTAGGGAGTCAGAGACGTTTTTTAATTATGCATTTGTAAGGTTTTAGCAGTTGAAATTAACTTGTTTATTTGCTACAATAATACTTGTATATTTTACCTAAACAACACATATATTCAGTTGTCGAAAGACATTCTTTTGTTAACTGAAATTTACCATACTACCACAGACGGCTTCTAGTGTCTCCCCTATCTTCCCAAACTCAGCCTCGCGGACTTTAGCGGACCCCTAGTTCCTAAACCCATTTTTACCACTGATGGAGATACTGATATGTAAGTTTTACCTAATCGAGTCTCTATTTTCATTCAAGTACTTATATATAGTACAGTATACACTTATATACATTATTAGTAGTATTCAGAGTAGAAACAACAGCCTGAGATACAAGCTAGTGGTTCTCGGGCCAACCAGGACTGGTATCGAGGATCTACAATATCTATGTCAGTACAAAGTGAGCACATTGAGGTAACAAGCATACCTTTACAAATTGATCCAATGCACCATTGTCCATATATTCAGAAACGATCATGACGGGGCGACCTGTAAAAATACAGAGAATATACTCAGATTCAATTCTCAGCCAATACGTTATGACAAGCCATATAATTATTTACACTAAAATACGCCTATCCTTCACTGTAAATCACTTACTTTTCGTGACAACACCTTCCAGTTTGAGGATGTTTGTATGATTGAATTGTGCCATACTGCAAGCCTCCCTAAGGAAATTAGACTGGTCTTTTACGGAGGCGCCCTGTTTTAGCTGCTTCACGGCCACGCGACGATTTGCCCCTTCGACGTTCAGTTTGCCATGTAGAACCAGTGCAAATTCACCTGTTACAAAAATGGTAAAATACTTGAAGAACAGAATTTCCTTTATACCTTTGGTAAAAGTTTCGTTCTGTCGTTTATGCCATACCTTCACCAATTTTCTTTTCCAAAACCGTCAACTTCGAAAGATCCAGTTCTTTGTTCATGTTATTAACAGCTTGGCTGGGATTCGGGTACTCAACGTACGTTCTGTGGCCTGCAGAAGGAAATAGAACTATGTAAAGGTTGGACATTATTAAAAAAACTGAGTTCATTTTATAGTTCACGTGTGTCAAGATTTTATTTCTAGTTAATCTCCAAATTCAGCTAAACCTTACCTATCAAGCCTTCATTACGTGTATGACCGTTTGAAGCTTTATGCCTATTTCCCAGCATGGCCGCCAAACGACCATTCCTTCTTGCATAGATGACAAAAAGTATCAACAATAGCAACACAGCAACTACTGCGCCCACAATGTAAACGACGGTATTATTTTGAGGTGGAGGCTCGATCGGTTCTGTTGAAAAAGATAAACTATTAAACAATGGTGAAAATATAGATGGGAAGCTATGTATTAACTCATTGATCAAGGAACAGGATTAAGTCCAAATCTTGGGTAAAATAACTTTGCTATAATAACTAGAAATACGTATCTTTCAAACAGCGTGAAAAAAACACTTTTAACTGAGATCTGATCATGAAAAAGGAGTATATTTATATAGGAGTTTTATATTCAAAGTTTTCGTGACTAATTTGATTTTTTTTTGATAAATATATATATCTAAATATATGAACTGGACTTGGTCGGTTGCAAGAAAATCGTAAATGAGTCACATGCAATACCTGAGGGAAGGGTTGAAAACTGAACAAGTTCACTATATTTTCCGAAGCCGAACGAATTTTTTGCTCGAATTCTGACGACATATTCCGTGTTCGGTTCAAGATCTTCCAAAATCGCGCTCTCGGTTGTTGCCTGCGCAAGAAAATCATGATGAAAGAAGAAGTCATGGATTACAAAGGAGTATAACCGCGTTAGAAGAGTTGTGTGCTCACCTCTTTCACAGTCGGTGCCCGATGAGCTTCACTACTGTCGTCAGAATGAAGTCTGATTTCAATCTCGTACTTTCGGATCACACCGTTCGGATGTTCAGGGCGACGCCATTTTATATCCACCGATTTGATATTTCGTTTGGCGATATAAATGTTGGTGATTGACGTAGGGGCTGAAATAGAAAGAGATCGTAATAATTGGCTGGTACAAAATTTAGTCAAGCTGCTGTTCTAGTACTATAAACAGCATTTTCAACCATTTTCTACGAGGAACGGTTTTAAACATAACTTTGTGATTTACGAGTATCTCCTGTTATACGAATTTATGGTAACCACACATTTGGTACATAACAACTAATGCAAGTATTGTATATTTATTTTGAAAGGCCTGGGGGGTCTTTTTAGTATGAGGGTTACACGGTTTATTTTAGGTATTGATTCAAAGTAACGCCAATTTTAATTCAAAAACTAACACGACTCGTATTTTGGCAATTCCGTTGATCGTTAAGTACAAGAACGCCAACTATTTTATCGCGACAAGGATAATGAGTGGCAACGCTCAAGGCGGATGAACCTACAAGGAACATATAAATGTTTCCTACTCGATGGAAATACACAAATTCAACCCATTTCTGCTATGCAGGATCTGTTATGTTGTTTAATATGACGAATATATTAGACTTGCAAAAACGAATATTTGGCGGTTTAGTCGGTGATAGTGTTAGTGCTCTATCTCTTGCGTACCAGCGAAAACAATTATTCATACAAACTGTTATCTAAGACAAGAAGATATCTATCAGTTATCACTTAAATTGATGTTTCAATTTTTAATAAATTTATATTTTAATATTTACAAATGTCATTTCTGCTTCCATCTATTAAAACGTTGCGCTGTATTACTTTCTGACTTAAACAAACAAACGAACTGTACTACCACGATCACAAGGTCAAAGCGGTGGCGAACTGGACCGGTTTCATCCGGATTGAACAAGCGAGCTTGAGATCGCAACATACCAGCCAGAGCAATGACGTAAGCGACATATGAACATAGTTCTCACGTATATTGTTATTGCCGTTAATACGTATCATAAGAAAACACGTTTTTAAAACAACAAGCCTTCGCAAACCAAACCTCAAGATTCGAAGCTCCGGGTAATATAAAGAGGGTCAAATTCACAAGCTTCACAGGGATGTGAACTGAATTTTCTCAGTTTTTCAGGGAGCTTCGCCTATCTATTTTATTTTGTCATTGGTCTTTTTTAAATACACCTAGTAGAAGACGCAACAGTAATCGCTACAGCAAAATTCAATCACATGACCTATCTGACGACAATTAACGTCGATGACCTTGCAACCACTACAACACCGATGTCAACGACCAAACAAAACAGGGCGGATACAGGAAACGAAGTTTTACCGAAAGGTCAAACCGTGAAGAATTCGAGGTCGCGATCATTCATTAACGAAGTTCGTAAATCCTAACAGTCTTCACAGCAGTAATAATCTCGAACAACGTAAATACTCTTAATTTAGTCGGCTTAAAGGGCTATGATGATACCAGTCACGAATCATTTTGGTAAAAACGAAAAAGAAAAAGAAAACTTCTCTTCAAGTGTTAAACCATCCTCAACGTACGTAGCGTTTTACCACGACAATCAATACAAAAGCGTTGTATGTGAGTGTAACAAATTCACAAACGTCCATCAAGGATTTAAACAGAGGCCAGAATGAAATAAAATGTTTAATGAATGTCACTACTTCGGTCTATAAATGCTTATTTTATCCAAGAATATATATATTCTCCTTACCTGCTTCAGAGGTGAAGAGTTTGACTTCAGCAAATTTGGAGTCCATGCCGGAAACGCCTGATACTCCGTTGTAAGCGAAAATCTGAATTGACATTACACAAGATTAACTAAACACAGAATATTGGTCTCTTTGATGTTTATCTATAATGTGATGACAAAATATAGCTTAATGCTACACTTCTGTATGAGGAATGCATTTTCACCTGGAAGTTTATAATACAGTTCTAATATAGGCCGAATATTGAATCGAATGGGATTTCGTTTTGGTTGCAAAGCTTCAGAGTTTATTTTAAGTAAAATTTTAAATTTTTCCCCTTATATTCATTGTTAATGATTGTGGTCTGGCAATTTGTCCAAGTTTTACAGTAACTTCACACGCAATTAGTATTCAATGTCACCTATTAATGACAAGGCAATCATTTACATAGATCTAATTTAGTTGTGAATTTGCCATTTTATATGTAATTTAGAAAATGGATGGCTTTTATGCTAACATTCTATAATTCTATCGTACCAATGGAACCCGCAAGTTTTGCCATATTGTAATTTTAACCTTAAGCCAAACAATACTAAAAAAGCCGGAAGTTTTTAGTATGAATTTTACTACTGCAAGTAATTCAAAACTACACCAATTGATTTAGATGAACTGTACAGGCTGGGGTGTACTGCACGATTAAATAAACCCTCTTGCTATGCAACAAGCGATGGTAATACTATCCACATTAAATTACTGTTTTTGACATTCCTGCTAAAGAGTTATTAAGGTGAAGTGCTAGTTCCTCTTTCATCTTGAACTACGTCAAGTAATTGGCTTTAATTGGAGGCCAGAACCCCGTACGATTATTACTGCGCTGTAATTTCAAAACTAACATTCTGCAACACAGTGCTTAATAAATTACCGGCTTGGTATCCTGGACTGATCGCTTATTTGAAAGTCTGACGTCATTCTAATGTACTTAGATAACTTTTGTTGATAACTTGGTAAAACCGACATGTCACAGTACAAATATACAAGTGCACTGTCGGCAGTGATAACGATTTGATATTCGAAATTAACTTGTGGTATGCCGTTTGTGACGTTGGTAGAAGGGAAAGTTTTATCTGGATCGTTGGAGAATAGATATAGATCAAGATTATTGCTAACACTGTCGTAAACCGTCTAAGGACTATAAACAAAGAAAATTTCAGGCTGCAATAACGGAGTCAGTGACTTGTCCACTTTGTTTACCGATTCCCACGGAGCCATAATACGTTTGCCTTAGGTCACGTATGAAAAAATGACGGATAAGTTTGGAACTACGGAGTCAGAAAGAGAACGTCCAATTCCAGGAATATAATTCCCAAATAATTATTGCTATGGTCCTAGTTAAAAATAAGGGATACAGGTATTGGAGCAACACCATTACACATGAGGCAATGTTAAGCAGACGACATTCAGTGCCTAATGACAATCAGGCTTGCCTTATACCGGAATAAAAATAAACCAAACGTATCCATAAACATCTATACCTATTTACCCTGCGCAAATGTAATGATGTAATTTCGTTTCGAATCTTACGTAACTCGGTATACGAAGAAAGTTTTGCAAGTTCCTATTAAAGAAAAAAAGTGGCGACGAAAATTTCCGGAAATATTTTTTAAGTAATCCTTATTTGTTTACAAAATAAAGTAAATTCCGACATGCTGGAACTATGTGCTGTTGTCCGCGCTTGCGTGCAAGCGGTCATGTTCTTCAACAAAGTAATCCCCGTTCTGTTATGCTTACGAAGGTCGTTGTTTGATTATCACCGCCCGGTAAAGCTATTTACAACTAGTTTACACGGCTCCCCGTCATTCCTTCATTTTAGTGACTTCCCACCCTGGTGAGGTGAGAGATTGGTGAAGGGCAGTATAAGCACAAGTGTAATACAGAACAGTTTTTTTTTTCAGCTAGATTAACGTCCAAATATTTATAGGACATTAGCTGGAGACACGATCGATGATTTTACGAACCGCTTGGCGCATATAATGAAACTAGATATCATACTTTTCGTTTATTATTGGAAATCACACAGATACTTTGCCGTTGATAAACATCTAGTTAATAAAAGTAATTACGCGTGCAGCTGACTAATGGCATTGGAACAGAATATCGCCGGGGGATTACAATGAGGTAACCGAGATAAGAAAAAATACCGACACGATCGTCAAAGCCGACGTTTGACAATAAACAGACATTGCAATTTACGAATCAAGCAATCGAGCTGTAAAGGCAACAGCCACCGATTGACCCTTGATTGATGGGATTCATCAGTTTTAACGTTGATCCAAACGCATATTTAATTAGCAGCAACCAAGTAAAACGAATGGGAAATAATTCTAACGTTTGGCAGGAATTTTATTTCTTTATCTCACTCGATAGTACGGAAAATTACTTCACCCTGGCTTGAGAGTGCGGGGTCCAGGGGCCAATATAAACAGGTCACAGCAACTAAATATTGACCGATGAACGATGGGTAACTCTTCAAAAGTCAGTATAACGAAAATCAGGTCATATCAAATACAATCAAATAATACTATGACACCATCTCACTTTAGTGGTATTCGACTGGGGTAAAAGATACAAAAAAATCAAAACTCGTACCTTAAATATGTACGGAGTATACGGCCTGAGACCAGAGACGGTAGCCCGAACCCCAGCAGGATGTTTGAGGATTATATCACTTGGGCATGGTGAACAGGATTCATAAGTTTTAATCCGACATTGCAAGCAGTTGATTCTTAAAACAAAAAATGCAAAGGTTCAAGAACACTGATATGCCCGATAATGTTTCTCATAGCGCCCACAATCCCATAGGAACTGTTGTTTTATTAAAAGAAACACCCGTTTACTTGTAAAACACGTCAGTTCGTCCGCCAAGATCCAAAGGAGATTTCCATATGATGACTGCACCAGTTGAATTTGCACTTGATTTTCCATCGGTTGTGGGCTCAGACGGCGGTTCTGGAAATAAGATAATCATTAGCGATAATGGAAGATAAATCACTATGCGATTGAACGGTAACACCATCTTATACCACCCAAGCAGTATCTGCATAGTATATTACAGACAGTAATATACATACATATATACATATATGTTCAAAAAACCTGTGATCGTGGAAGCGGATTTTACTTTCGCAGTAGAGATTATTGTAGAGATCACTAATACAAGTGGCTCATGTGAAAGTAAAATGGCGAATACAGAAATTTAGCAAACATAGTCCGACTCAAGAGATTGTATTTTACGAACATAAAATAAAACTTCCCATCTTGACTAATAAAATTAGTAGTCGACAGGAATAAAAATAAGAAGACTTTCTCAACAGTCCTGCCCCAATTCTCAAGTGTTTCGGGAACAGTATCACCGAATTATTTCTAAAGAACAATTATTAAAAAATCCCTGGCAGAAAAATGAATCCGGTTATTAGTGAGATATGCAATTTCAGAGCTGGATTGAAATTTTGCACACCCATAGACTACAGCTACTGTGATGCCCCTAGGATTATTTTCTAAAAATGTTATTCATATTTTAAAGTCCTTAGTATGTTTGCTACAAATATGAATAATAATTTAACAACCAATTTTAAATAGATAATTTATAGCACTTGTACTTTGATTACGCATTAAGAAATGAGATCTCTTGAGGCCCCATAGCTGGCAGAGGTCGCTGGGCTGCAACCCATAATCCCATGCCTCAATCCCACATGTGTGATGACACATCTATTCAGTAAATAGCTGATTAACAAACTATGTACGATTCATATTTCAGATTAGAGACAGGATATTATAATATCTATTATATTATAATATTGTCGATCAATCTCTTATCCAAATATACGAAAATAAACACATCTTGAGAGAAAGTTCATTTTAGTACATTTTCTACAGTTTATTTTCGACTACTAAAAGATTGCCTTTAAAAAAATTTGCGCCACTGGAATGTAGCATTTCTATTTAATAACCGGTTAATCTATGAACAACAGCTTGAGTCGGATTGACCTCGGGGCTAAATCAATTCTAGGATCAGGATCTCCAGGAAATTAAAATAAATAAAACAAGTTTGTATGATACACAGGAACGCAGAACCCATGTAGATAGCGAATACGGAAAAATGAATGCTTTCCAGGATTAGTTGTTATTAGTAATTGAGTTGTACACATCGCAGAGTACTCGATAATCTATGAATAATTATAGACTTTTTTGCTTAATTTGCTAAATTGCCCATTTCTCAAAACTGTCTCTGGTGGAAACAAAAAATTAGAAACTGTCGCATCGCATCACTGATTTATTAAATTATATATAACCTACCATTTCCCAAACCTTGAAAACGTCCAGTTAGTTAAAAGTACAACGTGTAATGTAGATTTTAGGTTGAACGGTGAATGGACAATGCATATAGTATTCTTACACTGCTTGCATAGCTAGAACACAATGTAGAATTATGAATAGCTTACTGTTACTGATCTAAGTACAACAAAAGAAGTCACTTTTCAAGCACTTCAGCTGTCATTGAATATAAAGGTTGATAGAAGATCTTGCTGATCTGAATGGAAAAGCTAACACAGACAGTAGTGAAGGCGCGGAAGAATATAAGACAGGTTGTTCAATTCATTATCACTTTAGAATAGGAACGGGACTTTATGAAAACTAAACACTATTACGGAGCATACACGATATACAAAATCTTAGTCCATTTATAATGCGGTTTATAGAAAGCTGAAACGTTACATTCTGCACTGTTGCGCGTATTTCCTATTCCTCCAATTTTTTATACATTGACTACAATGAAATAATATTGAAAATTAAGTCTATAATAATGGTAATGTAGTGTCAACTGTTCGAACTCACTGATTTCAGGAACCGACCATTTCAAACGTGTATACACGTTCGATTTTTACGGCTATCAAAGCGAATTTAAGTTGGCAATAAACAGGAATAGTGATGGTAAGCTATTCGCTCGCACTGGCTTACCAATTACTAAAATTACAAAGGTTCACAGAACCAGTTCCTGGAATGTTTTAAAATTAGTGGTTCCCGTATCCAACGCATTTTTAGTTACCTGTATTCTACATCAATTTCACAGACCAAAGAATTTAGTGATGTTAATTATGTTTCTAAAAGATATGAATCCCGGCATGAGCTGGGTGTTGTAAGTAGAGGATTTTTTCGGATACAAAACTTGACTACTCAATCCATGCAATTTGAATGAATTAAATATAACGAATAGAATGGTCGAAAAGCTTAGAACAAAGTTGTCTTTCATGGGATCTTATTTAGAAGTAAACCAAAAAAAAAGATTTCCACGCATATTATAGTTCATCTTAAGGTCAACGCTTTGCAACTGACCAAGGGTAGAACAATGTCTCGGGGTCAAATGTCAAGAGTGTGGTTTAGGACGACTTTTGTCATGTATAAAGCATCAATGATCACCGATTGATGGATGAGCTTTGGATAAGTGAATTTTTCAAGTGTTGTTCATTTCAAAAATTCATCGTTACGCAAACAAATTTTGACAGAAGCCCAAATTTTCCTGTAACAGCTGACTGCACAACGAATCTAATTATCGTTCCGGCTATCGCCCGTATCAAGGTCGCAGGGACGCGCGCGCGCCGACGGTAGACGGTAATCGCAGGTTTTTGTTTGCAAGAGTTCAAAGGATCCTCTACTGCAAATAAACTGCCACCGTGGGAAGGTGATCCATAACAAGTAAGGACACTATAACTCGAAAGCTAAGAGACAGGTTTCAAGAAATTCCTTTCTGGTTTTGATTCGGGAAACCAGTTACAACGAAATGCAACTTTTATACGAAAATAACTTGAAAGCAGAATTACGTTATCACCTTGTACATTATTTTCATATCAATAATGAGTCTTGGCAGAAATTCGGGCGCCATCTATATTTGCAGGTATATTATACGAATTAACACTGTTTTTATTACCGCAATCAACTATCCACATGGATGCACATCGTTGTATTGCTTAATCCCTTATCATTACATGCGAATTTTGAGTTTTAGTTTCAGTAGCCTGTATGGACGATATTCAGAAAACAAGAAGCGAGAAACAACTTTGCCAAAGAAAATTAATAAAAGAATTAGACGGCAGATAAACGTCTAATAACAGTACTGTACTTAAAATAAAAATAAGGTTTCGAGCGAGGGTGGTAATAATATTGTGATAAATGAGATGATACTGTGGTTGCATTACATATTAAGATTTCAACAATTGAATGTAATACAACTAATATAACAGTATAACGATATACATATAGATAGAAAAAATATAAATAGAAGTTCCAAAGGGCGTTGTCTTATACAAACAACGTTGATAAGAGAATGCTTTGCAACGCTACTCTGAAAACTCACTTCAGTGTCAATATAAACTGTCAGTGGAAATTCCCATGTAGTTGAACTGGAAGTCCATTTCTCACAGGTACAACTTTAATTTCCCCAGGTCGTTAAAACTATCAAATTTGATTTGAATCGGTTAATACTGACGCTCGCAAATAAATTCCGCTGTCTGGGCCGATAGCAAGAACAAATACGCGACTGTGACACCAACAACCGCCATTTTGTGTTGCTTGAACCTAAGTTTCGGGAACAGAAAAGTAACATCGCTTTGTAATTTACAGCGAACTATCTTCGAACAAGAATTTGCATACATGTATTGTATATATATATATATATATTTAATTATATCAAATAGCAGAGACACATTGCACTGCAGTATTAAATTCATTCTCTACAAAATTCAATCGACTTATCGACCTGTCGGGAGTGAGGATGCCATTCCTCTTTGAAGATAAAATCTTCATTGACCATTATAAACTGGATGAACGTTAGCATTGTTACGCCTTCACATATGTTTGTATATACAAATTGTACAGTAAGTATATTGAAATGTGCACTTCACTAAGACGTGATTGTTCTCGACGATATATCGCGCAGGAATGTGATGTTAACAGCTTTAATCGAACTAAAGAATGGAATGTCAATCGCTTTTTATACGACGATAGCAAAAGGCAAAACATTTGAGACAACTGAAGCAAAAAGCCAACTACCACAACAATGTTGTAATCGAGGTAGAAGAATGGAATAATCGACAAGGCGTCAAATATCTAAAATAAATTCAAACGCTTTAATGCGATGGAGCTACAAAAGGAGCTTGAAGTTGTATGATCGAATCTTAGTCGAGTAGCGGCAAATTCAAGACGTTTATTGATCGGGATAAGCATAAAGGAATTGCGTAATTGAATGTAGCGAGGAGAGAGCTGGCGCGTGGGCTGCCAAAATCTCACTTAATCCTATAATAGAAGTTGATCAAATGCGCCCAATGTCAAACCGGAATTTATAACTAATGCCAGCTTGGACTATTTGAAATATAACATGGAATGTGAAAACAAAAATACAATACACACTTTCACAGAGTTATACAGGGGACTTCCTCTAGGACTCAGGATAAAGGAAGATCCCGAGTTACGCATTTCGTTCATCTGACTAATTTGTAAGTCAAAACGTTTGTAGATTGAAATAATATTATATGAACAGTAAGGAATGAGAAATTAATAAGTTTTCTTTTAAAACCAATCACAAAATTGGATTGCCATGAGATGGGAGAAAAATTATCTTTACAAGCATATTACTTCTCAATTCGGTTGCTGCACCGACCTCTTGAAACTCGTTTTTAGCTTGTTTATTGTAAGAGGTCATTTTTAGCACAGTCTGGACAGTTTTCTACTTATAGCAAGAGTTGGCAACCCTTCACATTCCATGACCAGACGCACGAGGAGTTTTTAATCTCAAAAATTTATTCTCTATACATCTATCTACAGAATTAATGAGAAAGTTAGCTTATTCGTTCGTTATAGGTAACTAAAGGACTGGATTTACGCTAATTTTGCCGGTGCTATTCATTCAGCAATCGATGAAGTATTTATTGACAAAATTGACATAAGACAAAACTACGTATTAGGCGCTAACAACGTGGCACGTAGGTCAGGATATCAATTTTTGAATTAGGAACGCTAAAGTTTATATCCGGTTCTGATTCAACATTTCCTATACGCTTATCAACAGACAAAATGTCCCCTTCAAAAACTTCACAACTTCTAGCACCGCAGATGATACAGTTACGAGATATCTTTCACATGTAGCCATTTTTAAGTTAAGTTTGCGTATCAAGATATGAATAATAATTAGGGAATAATATATAATTAATAAAAAGTATCGATCCATAAGTGCAGGTGGTACGAGCTCTTTGTCCAACGCATTTTACCATGATATTCACCACGAAAGTTTTTAATCCCACAATGAAAAGATCGAGATACCATAACAACGGAAACGCGCCCACACAGTCGCAACCGGAACAACAACATACAAGAATTACATTGAAAGCATATCGGCGAAGATTAAACTGATGCCCGCACCCAAAACAGGAATTTCGACATGAAAGAACGCCAGCCATCCTTACAGGAATGATATGTTGGTCACCCGCATTTCTAATAGCATGTGTTTTAAGTGGTCTCCTAATGAGGGCGAAGTTGCTTAACTAGATTAAGCACTTAGCTCAATACACGGGGGTTAAACCTCAGCAGCTAGACATACATTTGACTGCTAGAGATGCAAGAGCAAGGCGACCATGAACATTAAACAAGTAAAACCTTACACAAAAAGATTTAAAACAGAATAGGACTTTGGAAAATATCGACAATGAAATTTAATACTGTATAATACTGAACCAGAAGGGCATTGGAGGTTGACAAGTTGTAACGGAAAATATGCATGAATAAAATCGTGGAAGGAGCGCAGAAATACCAAGACATACCAAGACTGTTTATATCACTTAAAATTATCCCTTTAGCAATGATCGAAACAGTAGTTCGTTAATACAATGTCATAGTATATGAATATCCATGAAGAGGACATTACATTCGTATCCCATCTATGGAAAAAACCAAGAGCTCGCTAGAAAACACCAAATACAGTTCCACAAGAACCGTTAGGGTTAAGTTTCAATAATTAAAAGAAACAAATAGGTGACTTTGAAATAGATTTCTCCACTGAATAGATTTCCTCGTTCACAATCCGGAAATAGTTTGAAGAAGACACTTCCTATCCCTTGCGTTACAAAGAAAACATTCGTGTTCGCTTGCGCGCTAGTTTGTTTTCTCAACAACCACGGAACAAAACATCCATTTCTTTCCTAAACTTGAGCATGAAATAATATTTCGTTCAAACGTTTTCCAGTCGTGCATCGCTGGTTTTAAATTAAGAAGAGTAAAAGTATTTAGTTTTCCTTCGTCTGGGTTACGGGGAAACGAACAAAGACTTGAAATACCAGAATATCATCAGCTCGTAATAAGACCTGTGTAAAGGTAGCTGTGATAATAAAATTTCGTCGTTAAGTTGTATAGAAATACCTTATTGATCTAATTATCATGAATTTCTCTTTCAACAGCTCATTTGGAGAAGACTGCACTTGGGTAGTTGTATGACATAATAATAAGCTATACTTGCAATAGGAATCCGGTCAAAGGTGAAATAATGGAACAAATTTTCCAGAATCTAGAGCATTTTTAGGGGAGAATGAATAGAGGCCAAATGATAATGCTGCTGTAAAGGTACTACTGTACAAGAGTATAACAGAGAGCTTTAATTATGGGGTTTGCGTTACTTATTAGAAGGAATATTTATTTCTATGAATTTTCTCAATTCAATATTTTTTTTGGCATTACATCTCAAGAGTTAATACTGCACTGATATCCACAATCATCAATCCACGACATAGATTTCAAGAGGGGAATGGACGAGCCAGGAATTTCACAATACCATAAACAAACAGAAAGGAAATTTTCAGTGAAGCAGAGATCGTAAAAATTCCAGTACACAAATCACGACGATAAATCGAGTTATTAAATAACGTTTTGGCCATACCGTCAACGGAGATATGCGCATTCAGCGAACGGTACTGTAAATATGTGCGCAACGGCATATTTACTCATTGATCTTCATGGCATGCCACGCATGTTGTGTCAGTCACATAAAAATAACTAAAAGAGACTGTAAAACCGGTTGCCAAGAGCACCGAAATCTAGCACGTATTCAATTTGCCTCGTAAACTCTTCCCGTGTAGCGCATAGCGTAAAATAATACTTTCCTAATCGACCTCAAAACACAAAACTCAAGCATGCAACTCATAAACGTAAGGGTAATGCCAAACGAATTTTAAACCACCAGGAATTTACGACAGCGTTGTTACGGTATGAAATTCGACTTAGGTGGTAGAAAGGTCTCGAATGACATAGTAAAAGGACATGGTAAAGGTTAAAGGTTAATCCCACAACTTCGTCACCATATAAAGTCTGTACTTGCTAGCACAGTATTCTGAGATTTTCAACAGATCGTTCAACAACCGCAATGCATACCATTTAGGTAAACTAAGATGTCGCCAAAAAAATAGAGAAACATGAGAAATTGCATCTTTCCTGCTATTTCTGGTATTCAAAATCGTCTTAATCGTGTACAATAATCAGTGTATGATAATGTACTGTACGAACTCTGAACTCTTTATATTTTTTCCACCTATATTCAGCCGACTTAGCTCATACCGTTGCTTAAGTACCGTTAAGCTATTGAGAATTTTTACCCCACCTAACTGTATTATTGTATAATGATATTATTTAAATTCCCGTTTGTCAAGAGATCAGTAGAGGTGAAAATTACCTATACAGAAAATTTCACAGCTGAGTTTAATTCACGATATTTTCTCCATACCACAGGAATCCTTAAAAATATCAAATCCGTCCATCGACAAGCTGCCTACGCGGAAACTCTCCGCTAACAGATCCGTTAATACGACAATGTGGAGAGTGCAATCCTATAGCTAATCTAATAAAAGGTCTATATCCCTCGGAGGCTAACAATGCTTCTCAAATTCAAGGCGAAACGCAAAAGTAAATAAGTTTGTCGTTGGGGAAAAAGTTTTTTTAATCTCAAGAGGGAAGCAGACTTTTTAACCTCAAAGAGATTAAGTTCTCATACCCCCTCGTTAGCAAAGGTTTACTGTTACCCACAAAGCTTTGCTGAAAATGCGGAGCGCATTTATGTTGACTGACATACCACATGTGGATATTTTTACACCCCTAGGGCAGGAACGGAAGCAAATTAGCAACTGTTTCTGAAACCAGACATTACAGCATTTCAAACTAGCCTAAAACGACAAAATAATCTATCTGTAAATACTAAGCTATTAAATGAATTAAATATTACAATGATGTGAGCATGAACACCCGGGAGTCCGGATAAATATGATAACAAAATAAGATACCGAGGTGAACTGGCTTTGCTAGAATTACAACTTATCTATTTATACACTACTCTCTAGGACTACTCATACCTATTTGTAAAAATAGGCTACAAGGGAAGTAAAGGCTGTTTCACTGTTTGGAACAACACTGTCAACATAATTTCGGTGCATTTTCTCGAACTAGGGTAAAAAAAATAAACCCCGACACCGTGACCTCATCTCCAACCAAAATAATACTGTTTTGAGGATTGAATTTCAAGGGCAAAAAAATTAAAATTTCAAAATCACTCACTGCTACATGCAACATCCGCCTTTTCTTCGGGAGAGCGAAAATATCCTTGTTTGCAGGAACAGGAACTTAACCCAACGCCTGAAGACAAGGAGTATTCATGCTCGCTTGTCAAATTTGGTCCGCTGTTAGATGGACAAGCTGAACATTGTTCGTTGCCCGGGTTAGACTTGAAGGTTCCGGCTGGGCAGGCTGACAAATGAAAATGAGAAAGGTAAAATACTTGACAGAACATTGTAAGCAGGTACGGAATCTATATATATAACTAGGACTGCGTAGCAATAATCAACATATTCACGATTCAGTAACCGTAAAGCGCTACTTATCTTTTGCTCCACAGGACTACCGATTACAGTACAGTATATTAATTACATTGATACATTTTTATGTATACACTCTTTGCGCGCAGTCTATCCAATGTCTATCATGAAACCCTACCTTAGAGTAAAAAAACAGGTGCTTATAATTACCAATCCATTTGTATTTCAACACCGTATGCCGTGGAGACCTCTCCCATTGCGAAGCATATCCCTAATCCCACAAACTTCACCCGTGAAGTAAATTTTTAACAGAAAATTGTGTAAATCTTTTCATTCCCTAGTATGGACTATGAACTATGAACTATCGAAATGCGGGATCCTACATAATGATCCATTCGATATCATTGCAATCTCACTGACATAAATCATGTATTATATTCTACAAAGTAAACTTTCGCAGAGTGAAAGAATTTTTTTCATAGTCTGACAGTTCCGGTTCATTTAAAATGTGTTGATAATTAGTCAACATATCGTGTGCGTGTGGTGAGCGGAATATTTCGTAATAGAAAAGCATATAATAACGCTTGATGGCGACGAAATATAATATTTGAACTGAGCAAACAGGAAATGAAACAACCCTCTTATTTGCTAAGCTAACTATATGATCGCGTCGTCGCCACGAGCTGTCTCGCGTTCCAATTTACCCGATAATTCAAGAGTGGATTTGAATAAGTGGGCCGAACAAATCGGACGAAAACCAGGATAAACACAAATAATACCCTTACAAGCTAATAAAATGTCAAACAGGCGAAGGGAGGGGCAGGCAATTGAAAGGGTGAATGAGGTTAGGAAATTGATAAACTGGAATTCAAAATCTGGTGGATTTTATCTTGAATGACTCCGTCTGCTAAGTGGAAAGGACTAAATTGACAAGGGAAATGAAAATTGTCTACTAAATGCAGGACCGTTGGAATATATTTTCTTTTAATCCTGCCATGCTAATTGTGATAGACACAGTGTGCGTTTTAGGGCGATAGGTGTACTTGAGGGTATACCAGTTCCATTTGTCTGTTTTTAATACTGTACTGTTGTTTAAATCAAGAATTCTATTAAGTAGGGAGACCAGTGATAAATATATTCAAACTTAACATGAAATAATTGTTTGCGAATATCACAACATTTTTATGATCACTTAATTAACTTGAGACGATAATCTTTGTTTCTTTATAGCTTATTCTCATATGGAGTGTTTTCAAGTGGTATGTGACGTGTGATACTTATCAGCAATGAGAAATACTACTTGTAAGTGCTTCGTATTGGCAAAACTATACGTTTTACAGCCGGTTTCTTTGATATTCCTTAAAATCTGTGTTTCGTCAAACTGATTACTGAAGATTAATCGGTCATGCGTGACCGCATAGGGACCAATGTAACGAGTGCTGGAAAAAGCTGAGTAAACTATGGCTGTTTGCTCTGCCCACTTAACAGCTAACTCATTGGCATCTAAAATATGTTGTCATACTAGCAAAATGGTACTACGGAGTCTGACAAAGGGTTCATCTGAAGGTTCCTGCTTGCACCACTTGATGCAAGACTTGCTTGGCGAGTTATATCAGTCGTCACAGTATTACAAGCCGTTGAGTGAACTCCATCAACCCTCCGGCCGACCAGAAACGTCGCGTGGTATCGCAAATGACATTAAGTCAAACAGAATCGTACATGTATAACATATACTTGGAAAAATTCAATATTTATGGCTAGTAATAATGAACAGCAAGGTAAAATAATTAATTCGATCTTGTTCTACATAGAGCCTGAAAAATTCGATAGAGCAGTATATCTAGATAATATGACACCTTGCTATCAAAATTTTATTCTGAGAAACACCTTTAAATGGGATTATACTGATCCTAATACAAGATAATCTAAAAATCAAACGTTGTGCTTTTCGACCCGGTTCATTTGTAATCCAACACAACGCGATACCGTGAACCGATCCGATTAGAGAGATGGAATTATATGGAAATACTGTTCAGTATTTAAGAAAAAGGGAAGGAATTTGACGTGTTGATCTACATAAGAAATAAATGCTCAAGTGTGTTTGCACTATATCCTATGGATGATCTCATTGGTAGGTAATCGGGTTTGTGCATTCGTTTGAATAGTCAGGTGATCGCTAATTTGCCCTTTTCAGTTACAGCCTGTTAAACCATGTCGAAAGAACCAATCCTGGGATAAAATTTTATACTCCGTGTTAGACCTAAGAGAGGGGCTGCCCATTTTTGCTGAAGAAAACTGTGAAGGAAAACTCCTATCTCCGTACCCGACAATTCCCTACTGAATATAGGAAGGTCGCCCCTGACGCCGTATAATAATTAATGAGCAGTGTCAGCTTTAGCTGTATAGTCTACTTGTTGACACCACTGCATTAATACACAAAAATAAACACAGTTAATCCAAATGATGCAAAATTTATTCTGTCCATCAGAACAGGTGGGAAAGTTTAGTGCAACAGACACTGTCCTCAAATTACATGGCGCAACTCTTGCATTATGTAGAAATTTACGCAACAGGCCAATAATAATAACCTAATAAGCTATAAAATCTTTCCGAATATGGTATAAACTTATGAGTAATGATCACAGGTCAAGCAAAAATATTAAACTAAAATTACAGTATGGATTAATAAATAAAATTGCAATGATGACTGCTCAAGAGTATAGCTCACAGACTGAAGTTTTACTTCTGTTTACGGTTGAAACACAACAGTAGTTCTCTAACTGTGGTATATACAAGGTACTGTATATACTGGTATGCGAAGTATATACAAAGCCAGCAACATGTGCCAATATATACAAACGGTTGTTTAGTTCAACAACGAAATATTGAACACCAGTTGGTGGAGTAACGATCGAAGGTCGCGGTTACAGTGAATTTTCGCTATGCAAACTATGTACCCGTCATATATTTAGAAAATATAGGTTACCTTGCTACCAGAATTGTTATTTGTTGGCATTGCAGGTCTATCTCGAGATACAAAATATAAGCAAACTACAATTAGAGTACCATAGCATTCAGCATTACAGTATTGTTTCAGATTACTTCTTACGAATATAGAACCAGGGTAACAGCAAACAATACACACCATTTCACAATCGAGGGTTAAGGTCGACTAGGGGGTCACGGTGGGATCTCTTCGGTAACGAAAAGTATTCATCCAAGCAACAAATCGACGGAGTGTTTTAAGTCACGTTCGACCATATCTCTGTGACACGCGCACAGGGAGTTAGAGCTTTTAAATTATCCAAAACAGATCCCAAGAGAGCTGTCACGCGGCGTCTGGTGCGCAAACAGTAGACTAAGCGCAGTTTACACCCACACATCGTTCATAAGGTTTGTGAATAAAGATCAACAGCCACTACCACTGATAGTTCAAAGAAATAAATCAAAAAATCAATTAAACCGAATCTGAAAAAATCAATTAAACTGAATCTTCGTTACATATATACAGATATCACGTTTTCAAAGGGAGACCCTCATTTGGTTTTTACAAAGATACAGATCCACTTTCTATCAGACTGCCTTTCAAATAATCGGTAGCACGCGCCTGTCACCGGAATTCTACTGATATACCTCGCTTATCTTGGCCTTAAAAAACACAGGTTTGATTTGAAAATAAGAAGAAATATGGAGATACACAGATACGCAAACTACAGTACTTGCGAAACACGTCTCCAGTAACTGATCGACGAACTTTGAGGCGGAATAAGGTTCACACTACAAATCAGCCTTGAAATATGTCAAATTAGGTTAGGATTTCATTGATTGAATAATTACAACTGAAAAAAAATGATGGTGAAAATATTGAAAGATGACAATTCAGGCAATGAGATGAACCTGGAATCCCAACGGAAGGAATTGGACCTAGTACATACTAAGCTAGAGCAACCACAATGGAGACAGTACGTGGGTTGATTACATCAAACTGGCACCGAGATTAATCTTTCTCATTGTTAGCAAACCCATCCTTTGTGTTGAAAGAAGAACAAACATTATCTTTGTAAGCTGAAGTGATTACAGTTTATCACTGACAGGTAAACATTCACTCAAACGGGCTTAAACATTATTTTCAAGTACAAAAGATTCGACAAGAAGTTATTTACTCTTCTATTCTCATCTTCTTTTTTTGTAATAAGTTCTATTTTATCATTTAGATAAATCGCAAGCAGATCGCAAGCATTGATCTGACTAAATCACACACCTTTTCATCAAATGTACACTTTTAGTTCCTTACAAATAAACTCTGCATAACATGGTAAATTGTTTTTCTTCGATTCTTACTATATCTGAGTTTAAAAATACTCGATCACCAGCAGTAGTATATGCAGAGTACTAAATAATCTTACCATGATAGAATTTTAATGTACTTTAGTGTAAGTTTTAAAATATATGAAATGTTGTTGAGTAACATTGTTAAGTAACATTGTTGAGTAACATTTATAATCACGCACGTATTTGAGCGACAATTAAAGCAATCATGAGGTTGTAGATGATAAAAAATTGGGAAGTATGCGAAGCTCTGCATACAAAGCATTTTTTATGTCAATATTGTTAACGCTTCCTCCATGTAAGTCTGAAGAACAAAGTTCTCATGCAACGTAGTGACAACTGGATACGGGAAGCAAACATTAAAATTGCGCCCCTGTATAATCTTATATCCATGTCGACAAAGATAACTTTACCACAACAGCAGCTTAAAAATACAAATCAAGTTTGTTAATCGTTTAATCAACATATTGAGACACTGAATGAAAATGCATTCTGTGATTTCATTGATTCTTTGACGTGGTGTAGCACCTAATGCATGTATCATACTTACCAAACCTCAGATACGCCACTGATTGCAACTACTTAGTTGAAATAAATGGCATGAATTAGGAATGGAAAAATAACCACTGAGACTTAAATCCGACGAAGAACAGTTATTGTCCAGTCAAAAGGGAGTGTTTAAAAGAATCCTAGCTTGCAGGGCCTACGCCAAGCCAGGTTCTTTATGATTTTAGTTTGAAATAGGTCGATCAAGCTTATGCCCTTGTTAATCATTTACCACAGTCTTAA
The DNA here is from genome assembly GCA_013436055.1 of Halocynthia roretzi. NCBI lineage: Eukaryota > Metazoa > Chordata > Ascidiacea > Stolidobranchia > Pyuridae > Halocynthia > Halocynthia roretzi. The sequence goes on along the minus strand of QRAM01000062.1, from coordinate 325,675 downwards.
CAGAAACAAAGGCTATTGTGGGCGAAAGGCAAACATTATCTCCCGGAAATTATCGTACCGAGTCCACATATTTTAAGAAACCTTTTTCTTGATATTTTCACCTCCGCTGTGCAATTAGTGCACGTATAACAAAGACCACATGATGTGAGAACCTACGTCATTACCTACCCTACCCACAGGAAGTATAAAAAAAACTTTGTATGTCTGTTACGTGAGTGGCAATGTAAATTGAGGAACTGAGATTTGAATGAGATAAATGAGAGCTACCGAATGTACTAGATGACATTCAAAAGGGGAGTTCCTGCACATATATAAAGGTATCAAATATGAGGTGCGGAAAAATTATGTGGATCGTTTGTTGAATTTTATAGGCCAATTCTGTGGCCGCGTATAATTCAAATTGTCAAATATACCGCTTCACTTTGATTAACGAGTGAGTCACTATTCTGAAAACTCACTCGTAGGTCGAAAACTCGTTAATCGATGCACACTATGGTATGTTATCAACAGCTACAGGCGAGTCAGGATTCTCTTCATCACTCTTTCATCACAAACCCCTTTTTCATTATTTTTACTTTTACTGATCCAGAAATAGCAAACTCGGTAGACGGACTGTAATTTATGAACTCCATTATTTCAAACAACGACTACTGTATTCGGAACCGCAATAAATGAAGAAATTTCTAGATTTTGATCTATAAATTCCAATGCCTAATGGAAACGAATTTAAATTGTATGTCAAGAGAACTTTGAGAGAATGTCAAGTTTATGAAACACACTACACCTTAAGAGCCCAATACATACAAGTGTTATTTGAAACACAGCTAAAACAATTGTATCCGGATGTTATAGGTATCTCAGCTCAAATCGCAATGTCACATTACCGACACCTGCAAACACTCTTTCACATAGTACTGGAAACTAGCTATCAAAACCTTCTGGAAGTTTATAGTTTAAATTAATTGCAATACCGGAGCTCATGTTTCTGTAACATCATGTATAAAACAGAGTACAAATGAATGGAGGCTACTCTACAAGCTGACACAATGCTACCTGCTCAATTAAAGGTGGAGAGGGGTGGAGTTTATACCAAAACACTAATGACACGGGGTTATAGAGACACAACTGCAAAAACCACTATCTATCGCGACGACAGATTTGCCTACATAATACGACTCAAGTCTGGGATACCCTGTTTTGACTGTAATCTTCACGATGGTTAAATGGCGCAGGGGAATTATTGTAGTTAATCATTTCCATAACAAAAGCGTTTGTACTTGTCAGTTTGCGCGATCTCACATCAATGCAGATGTCCAAATCACGATCACGAAATTAAAATGCTATAAAGAATGTGTTGGGCTGTTCGGGTAAAGAGTACCAAGCACTGGGTTTTAGATTAATATGTCCCAAGATGTGAAGAAAGTATCGAAGTTGAATAGGACGAAATATAGGAGGACACACAGTGACATTGGCGTCTCAATTTTACCTATTTTATTTTTGTTTTTAGTGTCAGTTGTTACTGATTCCCTTCATCCGTAGAATCCTACATTTAATCCCATTTTTTTACGATTTCCAAATATTAATATCTTACGTTTTAGTTAATTAATTATTGAAGTCTGTGTTACCTACTGCTGTTTCAAAATATAACATATACAATTGTAGTTTCTTGGGGTTATTTGTTCAGCCACCACATTCAACTTCGCAACATCTACAGAACGCTAAATACACTTCGGTCTAATTTAATTTCTAACCCAATGTATTAGAACAGTCAACACTCGTCGACCGAAGTAGCATACCAGCGAAAAGACCACAAAGCAATGGTATGTTGCGCTGAATAGACGAGTTGCTGGCCAAGTGACCTTACGTCAACCTAAAAACCACTCGAAAATCGGCCAAGTGTCGTCTTCTTCCTAATCGGATACCTCAATCACATGTGACTATGGTAAAAATGACAGGAATTTTTGAAAGCTCAATCTCGAAAACGACACAAAAAAGACACCTGAAATCGATTGCGCCATAGCTGGGAATCGAAAATTCCTAGTAGTAGGCTGGAACGTTCTGTTCCAGCTAAATGAGTTAACAATTTTGAAAAATGGTCTACAGATATTCAATGGTGCGTGTCAAATAAAATTAAAAGCCACATTTTGAGAAGGATCACATAACAAAAAGCATGGACGAACGATGATCTTGGAAAATATAGGACCCTCAGCCTACCTACAACTTCAAATATACGAAACAAAGGTTGTGTTATTAAAGTATAGGTCTTCCAGAAAAGTGGGATTAATAGACTGATGAGAAAAGTCTAGGGTATGGAAATAACACAGTGAATAAAAGGGTTCGTGAAGCGTGTCGCATCACATGATATAGCATAAGCTATAGAGAAACCTCTTAGTACACCACAATATTTAGGCAAATGTTTCTTGTAACTATTCTGGCTTTGAAGTTCACAATTCAATCACAGAGTGGAAATTCAGCCCGGTAAAATAGCAAGTGCGACAATGAGGCTTGAAATAGGGAAGAAGGGGGAACACTTTTGAAGCGTTAGCCCTAAGTGTATAGAGTTGATGTGTAGAACTTTTCATGAATTATTGCATGTAATTCTAAAATGTGTTGTAAGGGCATTCTCACCACTCGTTCGTTGTGTATTCCTGCTCCGTGGATGGCTGTCTAATATATTTACTCTCATAAACTTTCCGATACCACCAACTCATAAAACAAAATCTATATTTGGGAGTAAATAAATCCAGTATAGTGCAAGTCATTCCAACCACCTGTTCAGTGTAATTTCAAACCTGATATGCCCACAAAGTGCGAAATTTCCGTAACATTTCACGTATGTAATTTGAATTACCTGTGACCGGCTAGTGGAAACGAGTAAACAGGTGTTTGAGATAGTATGTTGCTATGCAGGACAACGCATCTTCGAACGACAAAGAATTTAATTTCATGTGAAACAATACCGAGAGATGTCACAAGTGTTATGAAGTATTCTGCTATGGCATCTACTTCATTTACAATACAACGGAGAAAGCAACCAGTTCCTGCGGTCTAGTGATCCTCTCTAACTGCCCTAACTTTTGTCAGCGAAGTTAATTAAATTGTAGCCGTATCCTAGCTCACGATAAGACCACCTAACTACAGGCAATTGTCATCGAGCACTTGTGCATGCAACAACCCCCAAAACGCTCACGACAAGGAAACCAGTGTTGAGTGTTGTCTGCTAACGCAGTGATTAGCTGCTGGGTTGCGTTGATTAAAATTCATAAAACATTTACTACACATAAAAAACTGTTATGAGAACGTTTTCTAAACCTGAAGATCCCATTGGCAGCAAATGCCGGATCGTATATGAAAATGCGAGGATGGCAAATCGCTCTAAGCAACACTTTTTTGCATCGCTGCACACAACCAATGAAAAATAGTATTGCAAAAGTCGATGAAAAAATTGTTAGCAAGGAAATTAACGGATGATTTAACAAATCTAACTTTGAAGAGTTTTGGGAAGAGAACGAGAATATCCTATAGCAGGTCGAAAGAGTTTTGAAGCCGAGACGGGGGGAGGTGCATTTGTAATTCAAATTAAGAATAAAATTTGGTGCAACCCTGTATGTGATCTACGTAATAATTTCGGCTTTGGAATTAAAATTTAGAAGAACTAAAAATTATTCAAACGACATTATTATAACCCTAACTCGAACCTCCAAAAATGTGACATACCGCATACTTCAATAGCAACGGATTTTCTACATTTAGAATTGCGACTCGCTTTTACACGCTTAAGGGGACGCTATCCTTATGTTCACTATGGAGTTATCCAGAAATCGTATATAACCTAAGATAATTTTCTTCAGAGGGCGTCTTAGGTTAAAATTCTTACTGTAGTCTAAAATAACTAAAATTCTACTATGTATTCTAATATTATGTGTGGATCTCATTATCATGTCCTCCGGTATCCCTTCCCTTCACGAAAGTTAATTAGTAGAGGTAAAATTTAAAATTAATTAAATGGAAAAGATATGAAGGATAATTTTCCAGTCTGCAAACCCAAAAAAACGTTTAAGATAATCGATACTATAATACATAATTCAAAGCTATATTCACACTTGGCCTGAACGGGTTCGTGACCTAACCATATATATATATATATATATATTTGCATTCCAGCGAATTCAAAAACCTCGCTTTCCGGTCTGACGACTCTGGGTTGAGCCGACGTATAATTTTCCCATTGACATTTGTGGCTATAGGGAATGCAGGAAATGAGGACCGTGAATCAGTTTGATATAAGACTATGATATTTCTATAACCAATAATGAAAGGAGAAAAGGACCTTATATAATGAAGAAATCATGTTATTTCTAAGAGGATTGAAGATTTATATTGATTACACATTATTCTGAAATTATTACGAAACCATAGGCAAGCCCGCTCATAACATATGGAACAAAGCGGATACTCATAAGCAGTTAGTGAAGCGCGAAGCGAATATAATACCAACTCATCTCTCATATGACTGCCGTGATTATATATGGCGTAATAAAATTAATCTGTTCGAAACCTCGAGTCAACAAACCTAATGGCGTAGGAATAATTTCTTCAGCAGGGGTACCCACACCTGACCTTTGACCTTTACGTAATATACAATCCAATTTAGACAATACGCTTTTGAAGCTTGGCGTTTTGTAAATAGAGTGCCATATTTACCGTTTCGTAAACAAGGCAATGACAATTCGTACCAACATACTCTTGAAAATAACGGCTTTAATACGAGAAATAATTAGGAAGACCCATAAATCCTATAGATATGAAACTATGCCTGCTAGCAGAATTACGAAGCGTAAATTTCCAAAAGAAAGTATGTAGCATTGACCACCCACCTATACTATATTACACCCTACTATAGTATTACCGCATTAGCTACCATAAGAAAAGTTCATACGTCAAATGCTCATCTGTCTACCAGCCGCAGGAAATAACAAAATGGCGGAATAGACATAAAGTAATGTATTGTACTTGTAGAACAGTATTGTATTTGAATGGACACTGTTTAAACTGGATGTAATCTACGTTCCGTGAAGTACATTGAATTATAGTATTTATCATCATTGACAAACAAAGTGCTGTCCTAACTACGAAGAGGCATAATATACATTAATAATCTATCTGTCTGTCGATATAAAATACACTGATCTACAAGAAAATCTTACAAAATAACCTAACAACCGTTTCTATGTAATTCGGGTACGCTGATTCCAAATCTGGTGTCAGATTTTTTCCTTTACGTCTAGATTTTGAGATATATGCGCTTTTTATCATTTTTGTGGGCATTTTTTACTAGTAAAAAAAATAATTTATTTTTTGTCTTCTCCCTTACACTTCAAAATGTTAGTTGTTATTAGCTATATCTGGTGCGCTGAACTCAAATCTGGTGTCAGATTTTTTCCAGTACCTCGCGTTTTTGATTTATCAACCTGCATGTATTTACCATGCAAATTTACAACATTTACCATGTGTCTAATACATGCAAGTTGATAAATCAAAAACGCGAGGTACTGGAAAAAATCTGACACCAGATTTGAGTTCAGCGCACCAGATATAGCTAATAACAACTAACATTTTGAAGTGTAAGGGAGAAGACAAAAAATAAATTATTTTTTTTACTAGTAAAAAAAATAATTTATTTTTTGTCTTCTCCCTTACACTTCAAAATGTTAGTTGTTATTAGCTATATCTGGTGCGCTGAACTCAAATCTGGTGTCAGATTTTTTCCAGTACCTCGCGTTTTTGATTTATCAACCTGCATGTATTTACCATGCAAATTTACAACATTTACCATGTGTCTAATACATGCAAGTTGATAAATCAAAAACGCGAGGTACTGGAAAAAATCTGACACCAGATTTGAGTTCAGCGCACCAGATATAGCTAATAACAACTAACATTTTAAAGTGTAACGGAGAAGAAAAATTTTTTTAATTTTTTTTCACTAGTAAAATATGTCACAAATATAACAAAAAGTGCATATATTTCGAAATCTAGACGTATAGGAAAAAATCGGACACCGGATTTGAAATCAGCACCCCAAATATAGGTAAAAACAACTTATATATTGCAGCGTATCAAAAAAAAAGTATCATTTGTAGATCAGTGATATTTGATCTAGAACTAAGTTCGCGACAGCTTCTGTTAATAATAAGTGAAAGGTTTCCAGGGGTTCACATTCACTAAGAGATTGTTCGATTCTTTAAATGAGTAAGGTACTGAAGTTGCTATGATAACTAGGCCAATTTTTGTTGCGTCTTATTTTCTATGGCTTTTCATATTAATTTTTCAACTCATTTTTGACCGTCTTCTAATCGAGGACGTCTAATTCGAATTCGCGTATTTTTCCCTCCATATTTATTGAATTTGAAAATCATTCATATATTTACATATTCCAGTAGCTGAATAAATTCCTAATTCACCATAAACACCAAAATTGGCTAATATAAGAGAGCATGAACAAAGTACTCATAACATGAAGCAGTTACTGCTTGAAAAAGTAAACACTATATTCAACGGCAATACAATGGAAAAGTGAATCCATTTCAGTGCAGTGACTATAAGGACACAAAGGGCTATATTGTTCGTCGATTTTGAACCCTAATGACGGATTGAGATTCGTTCGATATCGGCATAATGCTAAGAAATAGATTAAATTAGAAAGTGGAGACTAATACCAACCATACATTGTAAATAAACCATACATTAACAAACGATAGATAACGTCAAGTCAGAATTGCGTCGTCTGCTTTTTACAATGACGTCATGCCAATAGCAAACGGATTAAGTCGCGATAGCTATTCAGCGGTATTGTCGAAGGAAAAATATGCAGAAACCTTCCATTAACTTACGGAAAATTTGAGCAGAGGAATGGTGGCGGTGGTGCACGTATAATTAACGGCTAACTTCAAATAATTCCTCAGAAACAAGAGAATTATACGTAGCGAGTATTTAAGAAGCGCGTAATCCATTCCATTTATTAGCCTTCTGATTTTACGCTGTACTAAACGTTTATTAGTAACTACAAGGTATCTAGTTCAAGGTTAAACTCTATCTAGCTACTAAGTAGCATTGTTATTACAACACGGTAGTTTTTTGAATGAAGAAACAAGGTACAAGTAAATAATTCTGTAATTAGGATCTGGACAGCGGCCAGACAAGCACCTGTAAGCATTTACTATGTAGAGCGTACACTTGCTGAGTACCAATAAAAGTTGCTCTCTGTCTATACAACACAGTACTTTACACTCCATAGGAGGCAACTACAACAACTAGAATAAACGTATTTGCAGATTTGAACTAGATAAACTTCCTCGCACTAAATCACACAAAAACAACAAATTACCCTATACTAATTCTCAGTTCCGCTGCACTGAAGCTCTGCCTGAACAAAAAACTACTAACGTAATAACCCAGCGATAACAAAGTTTCATGGAGCCACAGTACGATGATTACATTCCTAACGATATCACAGAAAAATTTCTTAATTAGTACATGCCGCCTCCATATTTAGGGTTTGCATAATTAGCTTCCGTGAACAGAATGACTACGCAAAATTTTCACCCGATTAATTATTTACAACATCTATTTCCAATAGCAAAGGCGATAATGCAATAGAAACTCACGACAAGAGGAAAATAGAACTTGACTCACGTTTACACACGTCCGAAAGGACGTTGGGCGTGTATCCAGGATCGCATTGGCATCCTCCATTGAGAATTTGCCATTCGCCATCGCTGCCGCAGTAATAAATGGGATCTGCCAAAAATAACATTGATATGAATTGTGGTAGTATCGATGGAATCCGGCCTTTATATGACGATACGACTGACAGTATCTTCGAAAACTATTACTGAACTAAAATTGATGGCTAAACTGACCAAGCAGCAATATGGATTAGCATACAAAGTAAGTTGATTACTTATTGCCAGCAGAATGATTTCGTATCTATCTATGACTACCCAATAATGTATAGAATCTTACCTTCAGCGTTCGGAGGAGTTTTAGCGTGCACAACGCATTTTCCTTCCAGTGGCACAAGAGACGTCGGTTCTCCACCCGCGATAGTTTCTGGAAATACTGCCAAAGACTGAGTGGTTTGGGGACAGAGGAAGTAGAACACGCGCAAGCTGTTGATAGACATGCATGCCCCTTGATCTTGCGCAGCCAGATAAAGGCCACCCCTGTAAACACCAAATAACCACAAAATTTAGCGAGGAATTAGGTTCTTGTAGTACTGTCTGACATGCTGTAGTACTGTCTAGTAGTGAATGCACGGCAGTTAGTTCCAATTTGTTAGACAATTCGAAATTGTATTTAGGTGTGTTTGGCAATATGGAATTGTATATACTACTACATGACTACAGGAAGAACCGTTCATTATATCGAATTGAATTCAATTTCTGGGGCCGTACAAAACAGTGATGATGTGATGTTATTATTCAATGAATCAATTACACAAAGATAAGACATATTTCGTGGAAACGCCGTGCTATTCGAAAATAACATTTTGAGCCTTTCCGTCAGGGTCCTTGATACTAGTAACATGCGAGCTTTACCAAAGTTGATGCATAAAGGATATAAATATACTATACATACAATACTGGTAATAACATAATGTTTTACATGAATACCTTTTTATAGGACGTAGCTTGAGAAACAGAGCATATGACGGCGACACGCCGACACGTGTAACAGTTGTTAACAAACTTTAATACAGTACTAACAAACTGATGTGTACGTTGTCGAGGAAACCACTCGAAATTATCCTGAGTTCCACAAGCTAATTCAAGGACGTTCAAAGCACTCAAAGCTACAAGAAACGACTGAATTCAAGCGATTCGTAACTTTCTACACAATAATTTGGTTTTGTTCATCAGGAATTACCGCATCAAGCTTGATTTGTCCTAAATGGCGCATGAACTAAGCATTCAATACCATTTATAAACAATTCGTAGCACAATCATAGAAGTAAATCGATTTATCTTAGCAAATCTATTACCTATAGCAGGCTTGTCGTATATATATCACTAAAACGATGTGTTCGCTAAACGGAACAAAAAAAAGATATGTTTTTCAGTCATCTCTCATTTCAAGTATTGCTTAGTATTTATTACCTTTTGGCTCTTCCTTTAAATTATATAATGAAGGGACATTATTTGTGTCCAAGATTCTTAAATCAATTACTGTCTCATGTAGTAGAATAAATTAGTATACAGACTGATAAAATAGAAGGTAAATTACTTACCATGAATATAATAGAGTATACGGAGATTTCGAATTGGTACAATTAGTGAATTCACACGCCCTGATTATATCTAAAGTCATTCAGCAGTATTAAAATTTATTAAAAAGGTTACGGAATACTGAGGACTTTGTCGAACGACTTGGAGAAATAGGAGGGAATTCATGACTGGAAAAGCTATAATTGTTGTCAAAATTGTTAAAATAGTTTTCCTTAAAGCATAAAAGTAAGACTAAAAATCAATTTAAGGGTCGTGTGCAATATGAAAACTGTAATTTTTATGAGACATCTTATCCAGGTAGTTCCTGTCTAGCGCGAACGATCCAATATACAGCAGTAGTAAAATTCATGTATCCACCAGTTTTTGGATCGAATTTTCAGTAAACTCATTTTTCGCATTACTCATACAACTTGGGTTACTGCTCTGCTATGGTATGTGTAAATTACGTTGGCAATTCACTTCTCCTATCGCTAAACGCAGTGATTTTCGGAAAATAAAACCGCGCATACTTTCAGATATCATCGTAAGCGTAAAACCATAAGACAACAAAAACAGGATGTTATTCCGCACACTGTGACACACCCAACAGATTTCTCCCCAGTTCTAGTGTTTACCTTTGGGCATCTTACGGAGGGCGAAAGTAGGGGTAATATCGGTAAAGAGTGAGGTGATATTCGCATTTACAAATAAGCGTGCTGGTATTCGACAGTATGCTGTACACCTGTAAATGCTGTACACCATTAAAAGGTTTAAGTCGTTACGTCATGGTAAACATCCCATGAATGGAATTTTATGCAAACTTCTATCTCCTAATAACTTTGCTATGAAGGTATGATTATTAAACTTCAGTTTGGAAAACACTGCTTAACCGATCGGGATTGTTCAGATTATGGGGTTATGACGTATGGTTAATGAATAGTTCAACTGTAACGGTGTTAAAGGTTGAATTTTCATAGTTTACCGGAGCCAGTGGCGGGCCATATAAAACGTTTACTTGTTGCCGTTATAATGAAAATAGGTGATGATGAATAGCTACCGCTACGCATACTTATGGTACTTGAACCTTGGCAGGAAAATCTTCACGCCAAATTCAACTTCTGCGTTACGCTTTTCATAACTGCGTTATTTTATGGTAACCGTACACTCGGAAGAGCCAGGCTACAGTCTCCAGTGTCGTTACTGTCGTTTATATGTAATTGCTTTTTGTGTGTATATAGATAATTGACGCATGAATATTCTTTATGACCTTAATTTGCTGACGGAATATCCCAAAAAATATAGAAAGATACCTAAATAGGATTCTGCGCTATGAGAAAATGAAGCAACAGGAAGAAGAATATTCGTATGAGCTATGCGCAATAAAAGCACCGCGCACAGCGGACAGAGTACGAAACTGAACCACTCAAAGATAATGGGTCAAATGAATTTTAATTGCGTGATAATGACACTGACAACTAACCGCTTCAGTGGACCGATCGTAAATTTCTTCTTGTTAATGTTGCCATCGTTATTGGCCGCTACTGTGTCGACTTTTTCGTAAGGCTTTTCCCTCCAGAGAGGGAAAGTGCTCGAAGCGACATCCGTGTCGCTCTCGTAATAGAACAAGTTGAAAGTTTCTCGACAGTACTTGGCGGTGACCAGTTCAGGTGAGTCACATTTCTGTATAGAGAACTCGATTTCAACGTGGAGACGAGTGGCACCCCTACATTCGAACAAAAACAACATTGTCTTGAATGAAAAAATTTTTAAAAACTCAAACGATAATGATTTCTGAAGAGGGGTGTTTCCAAAGTACCGGTAGTGCTCCAATACATCTACACATTTCCATTTTCAACAGGTTTTAGCAACCATAAAGGTTGATAGTATAGGAAGGAGATAAATGGCCTGGTGATTGTCAAGTAGATATTTCAAGGATATTAGCAATAAGGCTAATGAAAAAATACAACTGTAATCTACGATGATTAATGTACTATATTACTGTTATTTTAATCACGTCATATCCGCCAAAAAGATTGTATTTTTACTTCGATATGTTTGTTTAGTCGTTGGAACGGAACCTGATCGTTAAGTGAGGACAGTATGGTATATTAGACTGGCTAGTTAATCACCCAAGATGGGACGTTCCAACTTTCTTTCAAAAGTGCATACAACTTTGATGATATAAATTGATTTCATATAATTTTGATGTAATATTTTGCCATTACATGTTTCATTTATCCAAGTTAGAAAGTAAATATAGGAAACAGAAAACTCTGCTCGAGCGTTTGTGCAAGTAGATCATAATCTTCAATTTCTACAATAGGATGATCAAAAGGCAAAGGCGTTCAAAGCAGACTGCCTATTTCAGCTGATCCTTTGAACATAGGTTTTACTCACTTGGCATAAATGAACGGGGAACGAATCCAATTGTCTTGCTTCGGTTTGTCGCTATCGCAGATCTGATAATGACGAATGACGTTGTTGTTTTGGTCGAATCCGCTAACTTCTTCCCACTACAACAGTAGAAAAAACTCATGTCAGTCACTAAGCACCTTGATACTACAGAGACTTAGCTGAAAAGACAACTCAGGAATCCACCGTAATCCCTGTAGGCCAATAAAAGTATATAACTATTGAAATAACCATTAAGCATACCTATATAATGGCTAGGCAAAGAAAAATGATATCATAATGTTGTCGGTAGAGCAAATATGCCAAGTAAGGAACTTTACAAACGTGAATTTCAATTATCCTTCACAGTTCTATCTTCTATGATCTATATCTTCTTATGTTCTATGATCCTAAAGTGTTTTATTCAATAAATAAACAACTGAACGTCATCGCCTTTTCCTGATTTTTTTTCGTTTAATGAAGATCACGTGGTGATGGTTATCAAATAAGATAACAAAGAGTAGCGGTTCTTATCTACATTCAAATCAATAATTATAACCAACAAGTTGATTTAGTAAGATAATTAAATTTCCTTTGATCAAGTACAACGCGAGGAGCTATAGCATACTATGTAAATTTTAACTTGGCAAATGTTGTCGATGTCGAAATTCACGTTCTGATACTCGGTTTTTGCTTCCTCAAAATGCAATGTATGCAAATGAAAAATGATTTGTCCTCAATACCTTGTCAATTAACAGCCGGGACCTAACCAACAAAACAACGGAATGGAATGTTAAATTTTACTTATATATAGTACAATTAGGTTTGCCAGAAGAGCTCTCTCACTTTGCAATTTTTCATATTACGGTATGATGAATTCGCTTTGAACGAAAATAATTTATATATCCAGTTAATTATTAGTCTTTGATTTAAATAGAAGATCATCTTGTTAGGACCATGCGGAGGAATTCCTGCAGAACGAGTAAGTTTTGTATTTTCTAGTTAAGATCCTAACGAGTATATTTATCTTGCACAAGTAAACTGCCTAATACAGACAACAGATTGTACGTACTGAAGTTTTTAATACTATGCAGAAACTGTGTTATAAAGAATAGGACTAGATTGCCACGCTTCATTTACAACGACTTATTGTAGGCCCCCTCCAGGAAAGGTAACAGCAGTTCCATTTCTACGAGTGTTTAACTCACTGACGACAACCTACTAAATCTTCCCCTCATTGTAAGCGTTTACAGTTAAAGGGTAGGAAACCTTTTATATTTCTAAAGCACTACGAACGTCTACTTATCCATTATTTTTTGATTCATGTCGAAATAAAAACATTCTTCACTGCCATTTGTACCATACAAAATCAATTTCACCGGACTGTTTCTAATTCTCCGACTACAGTGAGAGTGCGTCTCATCTGATGTTGCCGGCTAGTCAGTACTTAGTATGGGATCACTCTTTGTGTGTGTGGCCTGAAAGAATGACTAAAAATCTATCAATATAATCTAAACATGTTTTAAAATTCCTCGCAAGCTAAGCGCGTTTCCGTTTTCAAGTCGACCGAAAACTGCACATGTTAATTTTTTGAATTGCAGTATGATTATTCTTTCAAGGTCCATCTATCCTAAGAGCATTAAGCTGCTGCAGCGAAAATATACCTGCTATATTTAAAAGACAGCGATTTCTATGATAGCTTTGAAATATTTTCGGAACAAAAAAAAAGGACAACTTTATCTAATGAATCGCAAACGGATGAATCCTTAAAAATCCACACATCCATACATATCAGGTTACAGCAAACTCTCTAAAAAAATATATCCAAACGTCCGGTTATATTATAGGCGGATAGTCAGAATTAGGGTGAGGGTATGAAAAATTACTGCATTTAATTCATGTTTCTCTAATACAGATGATAGCTGAAATCTTGGACTTTTGAAAATTAATTTTCCGGAGATTCCGAGACTATAAATGATGATATGTCCAGGCAGATGGGTACGAATGGCAGGCAACGCTATAAAATGACTATTGCTTGCAGTATTATTTTACTGTAAGAAACTTTAGCATAATAGTGGTTCTAGGGTCCAGTTATGGTTACATTTATACCGGTGATGTTTTCAAAGCGAGTGCTTCTCGGCAATTGATATTGGGATAGATTCCTGTGGTTTCTCTGAAATGTAGTCCGTTGGTAGTTTTATTGGAAGGTATTTAATGCCGTTTCAAAATTCGCTGAATATAAAGTAGGTAAGTAGTTTAATGACAGCTAACACATAGGAAGAATTTCATTAAACCATGTTCGATCGTGGTAATTCCATTCATTACATGGTTAATATTCTGCTGGATAGTTTGTTTTCCGGATTCTTTAAAACAGCACTTGACCTTACATCTCAATCGCCCAAATGTTGGATTGGATGGATTGACACTTTTATTTCACTATTGTTTTCACAAGTTCAGCAATGGGCAAATAATGGTTCGGAAGTTTGCTCTGTTTACGATCCTTTGTGTAGAGCAACCCACTCCTTTATCACTCCTCTGGAACGCAGTACGGACAATAAAATCTGTTGTCAGATCGAAAACGTCAACAAATATTAATAGTGACGTAACTCGGACGAGGTGCGAACGACAAAGAACAATACAGGTGCTCCTGTAAGTCTCAACATATACTTCAGGGCTGAAGAGTAATTAATTGAACATACAGTACCTTAATGAGACTTTAACGATATAGAAAACTTCGTTTTTAGCGGGTCTATTGAAAATAAACGAAACGCTGAGACAGAGAAGAATTAGCAAATGATTAATTATATGTCTTATTTACTTTACATATCGTACATTGACAAATCAAGCGAAAATCTGTGTTGCGGGTACGAATACGACGGTCTCACGGGCTCACCACCTTGGCACGATTTCGAGAAGTCGGAGGCAACTGACACAAATGAGAATTCACGATATTTTACCAAACTCTATACTGTAGTGGTATTTTTGATGCCTTAACGATACTGTTTCGTGACTTTCATATCAGGTACATTTTCTGTACAGCACTTCATCTAATTACAAGGTTTCGAAATTACAAGTATTTTGCTTCTTGTTCTCATAAAATTAGTAATGATCAAACAATGCAGAAACTGGATATCACAGTGTTTCGGTATCGTATACGACAAAGCATGAACCGTAATTATTTAAATTCATTAATAAATATCTAAAAGAATCACAATTTTTTTGCGGGTAATACCTGTATCGTAAGGTGAGGTAAACAAGGCGACGATTCGCCTATTAATCATCAGACTACCTTGTAAAAATATTTTTAGTCATCCCTTACCTCATAGTAACCCAGAAATAATGCGCTTCGATTAACGAATTTTCAAGCGAGATTGAGGAACGGAATTCAATCGTAAATCGGGAAGGGATGTCAAAAATGGGAATTGGTATCAGGGTGGTTTTGGTTCAAGAATCCAATGGAACGGGTAACCTTCACTGGTATAATTCCAAACATAATTTATCTCAATACTTTTTGTTGACTTCATTGTCTGTGACCAGTTTATTATTATTACCCAGTAACTCTATTCTCTTCTCTATACTCCATCATAATCTGACTCTTTTGTTTGACAAGATGCATGATGGCTATTATGAATTCCACAAAAGAAATCACACGTCCGTATATACAGTGATTCTCGAATGTATACACATTTCATTTACACAAAAGTACGTACATCAGTAGACCCACGCTGTATAAAATATTCAAATTTTGAAATCTCCATTTCTATATCAGGATACACAATACTGTACACAGGAATATCTAGATAGATTCCGCGAGCGTAAAAGCTTCAAAACAAACAGACAGACAAACAAACAAACAAACTCCTTTACAGCAGAGGAAAGAAAAGATTTGAAAATTATGAACAGCCTAGTGCCCTAGTCAGTTAGCTATATAAAAGTTTTTTGAAATATGATTTATGTAAGGTTAATTATAATCCAATTAGCCTTTATCGTGTGTTGTTGGCACGCATTTTAACGTATTTGTACTTTAAACATGATCTATACAGCTGCGCGACAGTGAGTAAACTCCAAAGAAATACCTGTGTTGATTGTACTTTGAGCTTGCCCAGAGTTGTGCTGGGGTTAATTAAATTAATTAGAGGCCACGGGAAAAATTTTCCGTTGAGTGGGTGAAAATACTGTATACTTAAGCTCTATATATGGGGTACAGATATAGTAATTAATACTGTTCAAATATAAATGACTGAAACTTGTTTCAAATTATGAGGAGTAATTCCAAAGCAGTTAATTAGAATCCAATAGGGTCTTAATGATATCAGTTTGATGGAAATCAATTTGAACTAGCTGATAGCTGTCAATTTTGACAACATCATTTCACTAATTTATTAATAATATATCATCCTAAACACTAATGTCACTAGCTTCAATTTAGATTGCCGTGAAATAATTTTGGCTCATTCCGGATAACCTGTCATAATCGTCAATATATCTGACAAGTCCACACAAGCGTATTATTGCTCAAGGCTCTGGTTAATGTTTAACTCGTCTGAACAGAACAACACAAAAGTGTTCGTGCCAACAATGAATATCCCCAATACGCCACAATGCAGTGCAGTATTCCATTCACCATCAAATAAAGCAAAGTCCGTTCTCTAAAGATCTTTCAGTGCTGAGGATCATTTCATTAGGTCACCACAACAAAGAGGGAACATTCCTTAGCTCACTTAAACAAGGAGCGTTGAAAGAATAAGACCACATCCAAGCAGGAATTGTACTGTACTTCCAATTAAGCTTCTATATTCATTCATAAAATCACAATGTGGTTCCACAGGGGAAGTGGAAGACGTTAGTTGTATTAAAGTTTTCTCTGGTAAATAGTCATGCTATTGTGTTATTGGGCGCCCCAGTGTTCCAGAAATCACAATTGTTTGACACCGCGGTAATAACCAATGTAGAAAAATTATCGCCCAATTGAAAATGAGCCATTAAAAATGATTACGTATCGATCTTAAGCTATCAGTTTGTAAGGAATGTATAGAGCAAGATAATTCACAGAATGGGCAACACATACTCCAATGCAACACTGCTAGTACAAATAGGTTCAAAGCACTCTATTAAATAACCGGCAAAGCAAGCTATTCGCAAACGTTGTAGAATAATTTGCACTCGTTCCGACGTCTTATCTGAACGCGTAAACATTATCTAGCTAGGCAAACAGTATTACATACCGAGCAACTGTTTCTTGTTCCGAGTTAGTTATAGATACTGATTAGGCTTGAAGCAAAATGCAAACAGAAAACAACTTAGGCGACGCGTTAATTGACAATTAGCATGTCCTTGTTTGAAGGCGCTCACAAAGTAAGGATATGTAAAGTCTCAGGCTAGTAAGTGTTCCCTCATAATAAAATAAAAACTTCCTAACAGACTAGATTAGGTACTTTTTGGTAAATCAACCAGTGAGCACGCACTTTTAAACAGCTGACCATATTATCAAACGACTTTATTCTTTTACAATTGATTGGCGGAACCTTATAAAAGGACTGGAGAGGCGTTTGAAAGGCAAAGCAAAGATGGAATTCTGCCTGCCTTTTGAGTACACTCGAGATCAATAAATACCACCAGATGCCGGATATTAAATCACCAGAATTATCACCGAGAGTGCGTAACGTAAATAATCTAGAACTACTTGATATTTTTTGAAGATAAGAAGTGCGGAACGCAGAAATAACCTGACAGATAGTATATTAAATTACTTCAAGTAATGCTGTGACACTAATGACCTATAACCTTCGAAATATGACAAAAAAAATGTATAACTCACACCACGTGATGTCCATTTGAGGTCACTGGTCTTCATTTTGGTGTTGTACAGTTCGTCTAAAAATGTTATTAGAAAAGTACATCAAAGACTGCTAAATATTCCGTACATTGCATAACGATAATGAAGTGTACAATACCAATGGGAGCCATTCAATATTAACGGTAAGCATCTGTGATCTCCGCATAACACCGTTAAGATCATAATTATGATTGGCAGTCTTATTGTACATGCGTTCAAAGCAATATCAGCGGATTAACCAACGTGAAAACCGTTATCCGATTTTATTAATACAGTGTGTTCAATTCAATTTCCTGTTTAGGCAATGTCAGTTCCAGGAGCATCGGCAATAATAATGTGGCGAGTATGTATTCGAGAAATTTAATTTAGTTCACAAAATTTCCATAACTCGCCTTCACAAAAATTCAATACGAGCTTACGTAGGAATTTTGTGGACCTCCACAAGTGAATTTTATACAACTTTGTAAGTATACAAGTATCATACAGTATGTACTATTCATCCTATTGTATGGAGCTCATTCTCGATTACACCTACACGTGAATTCTGCGAACATACATGGTTCTCATGGCGAATAATTACTTTGAAACAAAGAAATTTCTGCCTTTGTTCTAGCGAAGCCCACCAGAGACAGACGAGTATCATTGTATCGTAATGTGATCTCCAATACGCAAACAGTGGGTAACTGATATCCTTTACGAATAAAACAGAAACTATTCCAATACGTATTCAGATTTCCGTTGACTTGTAATTACAGGGGGAATGAAACACAACTTTTAAGATCGACGAATTCTAATTTTTTTGCCCAATTTGACGAAACGAATTCGGCACTTTGCAGTAATAGTCATCGACCTCTCGCAGTCTATATGTAAACCTGTACCATGCGATTAAGCAAGTGTGAAATACCGTTTGATTAGTCTCACAGAAAAGAATACACAAATACCAAACCTAAAACGAGAATAGATCAAGTACATTAGCAGATACAACACGAATTGCAGTACTTACACAAGTCACAGTACACAGTGATGAATGATGATGAAAGAAAAACGATAATGACTGGAAACATCATCGATTTGAGGTGGTTTGTTGTCATGGTGAAGTATATCCACACTATTTTTCCACTATATCCCAGAATCAATGGATTGTAAATTAATGATAATGTTCTCCAAAGGTTGTCTCAAACTCGTGGATATTCGTACGAACTAACAGCAGCCTGTCAGTTTATTGGGAAAACATAGCGGCCTAATGTAGTGTATAAAGCTCTTATCTAGCAACAATAAAATCATAGATAAATAAAATAAAAATGTTAGGTTTCGATAACTTAACATCAGAGTACTACTGTATTCGTATAACGTAACTTCCTGAACACTCCACTGAACACCTCTCTAGCTCCCTAATATCATAACCAGATACGGAGCAAGTATTTCGTGCTAAGCTATATTGAAATACTTCACAAATCTTACTAAATATGTTCGAAAATTCCTAAAGAAAATAGTATCTACTTATCATCGGTTCCTGTAGTACCAGATAGCATAACTGCTAATACGAGGCAAAGAAAAACTACTTTACTCGCTCTGAGAAAAAATACCTCGTACGAGAGAGCTACTTCGCTGCATGTGAAAAGGAATTCCTCACAAACTAAACACCTAAGTTTTACATTATCAATTCGTTGCTAATCTATTCCGTCGCTAGAAATGTAAGCACACGCCTGAGGCTGATTACTTTCATACTTGGCTATTGTCGATCTGGTATTAATTCCTTTGCTGTTATTACAGGGGACTGTTAACCGACACCGCGTCAGAATGATTCAATCCTCAGTTTCTGGAATCTACATAAATAATTGTCCGATTGAAACACTTCTATCACCCTTGTATCATCGTTCAATGGAAACGTGATTTCGCGTAATGAATGAAATATCTTTCTTTGAATCTATCGCTACTGCAGTAAAAAGCAAACTTGGTTCGAACTGGCCACATACAAAACAGGAATGTTCATGCAAATATGGGCAGTTCTGAGCATGGATCAGTCGCCATCAAGAGCTACAACATTCATAATGCCACAATACCTCTTGATATTGCGACACAAATACGGATGGGTATTTCCAACAATGACACGCGTTCCTTTAGCGACAACTAGTGTTCCTCGATCACATGATTGT
Source organism: Halocynthia roretzi (assembly GCA_013436055.1). NCBI lineage: Eukaryota > Metazoa > Chordata > Ascidiacea > Stolidobranchia > Pyuridae > Halocynthia > Halocynthia roretzi. The sequence continues at coordinate 306,026 of QRAM01000062.1, read as the reverse complement.
AAACCTCAGGAAAATTCCCCCAGTCGAAATAAAAACACGCGTTCCTTTAGCGACAACTAGTGTTCCTCGATCACATGATTGTAAACCTCAGGAGAATTCCCCCACTCGAAATAAAAACAAAAGTTGCTTAGCAATTGCAAAAAATATCAAATCAATCATCATTACATTTTAATGTTCTTATTATAGATAATATTCTTTAAAATACACATTCTTATTTTGGCTATGTGGATCCTAATCAATTTCTTTTAATATACCTTTTGCTACCCATTAATTACATAACGTTGGGAGTACAATCGTCTAACACCTTATGAAACAGAAGTGAAGTACTTGCCTTTGTCCGGGAATACCGTTAGTTGATCCGATTCATTCCCAGGTTTCTTAACAAATGGAAGTCGTTGCTAAACGTCTCAATGTTGGCAATGGTACAGAAAACGATATGGAGGCAGAAATTTTGGATTATTCACTTGTTAAAGCAAGGACAAAATCGCTATTCATCTCATATATGTTATGCATACCGTTCGGAATCTTTGGTTTGCATCACTTCTATCTGAGACGAATTGGATTCGGCTTCACTTATTTATGTACAGGGGGTTTCTTTTTCTTAGGCTGGATCGTGGATTTGTTCAGGTAATTCAGGTCATTTATTAGGACAGTTAAGAGCATGATTTTCCCCTATTCCATTATCTACCTTGCAGGCTTCCCTCAATAGTGCGGGCTACAAATGATAGAATCGTTCGCTCAAACAGTGAAAATGTTGACCTGTTGAAGTTGGAAAAGGAGAAATTAGTCTCAGATGCTTACGTGATGTCATTGCCTCCATTTGGACTCTTAGGTTGGTGCTGAATTTTCATGTTCCTAGAGTAAGGGTACCAAAATTCCAAATACTGATGTGGATAAACAATTTGGATTGGGCAGTTTAGAAGTTGGCAAATTTAATCTCTTAATTGTAAAATTTCAGTTATTAATCCCCTACCATTTACGTTTGAAGGCTTCCATCATTTTTACTTGGGACGATATGGCTTCGGATGTTTGTACTTTTGCACTCTCGGCCTGTTGGGAATCGGCTGGTTCCTCGATTATTTCAGGATGTCTTACCTCGTGATGAGAGCAAACAGACCTTTGAAAAGAACAGTAATTAAAATAACCTTTTTTCTAATCTAAATGTATCTTGCCCATTTTGCTTAAAATTTTATTGCTTTGACAAAATCAGACGGTTCCCAATCAGAGCGAGTGTGCTGAAACTATGATGGATATTCAAGAAGAAATGGATAGGATTGTCACTATGGAAGAAATGAAGGGCACAGAGAAGCAATTCAAGCGAAAAAGGCTCGACGATGCCATGATTTTGGCTTTCGGACCACTGGGCCTGCTGGGATTCCATCAGTTTTATTTGGGAAAGTGAGATGTGTTCGATTACAAGTTATTCAAAAACCTACTTGCTGATAATTCGTGATTACCTTTGTTCTAGCTTATTCATCGGCTTCATATACATAATCACTTTAGCGAACTGTGGGATTTGCTGGGTTGCTGACATGTTTAGAATTCTACCTCTAGTAAAACAGAAGAATAACGAGCTTGATGGGAAACCTGGAAGTCAGAAAAAGAGCAAGTTACAGGTATATATACTTTATCTGTGATATGATATGTTGTCACACAGCATGTGGTTAATGGACTTCAAATTGTATGTAAGAGACTTGGCTAACTAGACGAACTTAATTTGTATAAGCTTCCCTGTGTCATGCAAGAGAGTCTCTTCTTTCATTCTTCATTTACTGTTCAGGCCTACCTTCTATGGTTGCCCCCGGCAGGTCTGATTGGAGCTCACCAGTTTTATCTTGAGCGTCCCTGCTCTGGTTTGATACGGTCAGCGACCGCATGCCTGTTTCTTGTGGGTTGGATATACGACTTCTTTGTCATTCCGAAGCTTGTGAAGGAATACAATTCTAAGCAGGACTTGCAGAAATATATTACAGAGGTAAATTAACTAACTACATCATGGCAACCAAGCATTCAATCTACTTACATATTTATTCTTGTTTGTGCTTTCTGTTAGGTGGATATTGAGATGAATCCAGGCAATTCCTTCCATACCAGCAGACCAAATGTATCCTTTGATGTAGATCTGATCAATCCATTTGCCAAATGTTGTCCGAACCAAAACAAGCTCTTGTTTTGTTTAATCAGCAGTACCAATCCTTGTACACAAGCAGTAGGTCTTAATGTACAATAGCAATGTATATATATTACCTATATATGCAAGATGCTCATGCTGTGTACACATTATTGCTGTAACTTGCAGCCTGTAGATCTCCTTCAATTTGTAAACTAATAATACCTGATCAACTGTACAACAATCCATTTTTATATAAATTCCTTTATGATATCTTCAATTACCTTTTTCCTTTTCTACAAATTTTACTTCATAATTGCATACACGGCTAGCAATGCCGTATTCAACTTAACTACATCCTCTATTACTAGCGGATTATGCACTGGATTCAGTTTCTTGTAGTAATCTTCCGTAATTTAACATTATGCTATTGTTGTGATTATAATATAAATTCAATGTTTTTATTAATATTATTAAAAGATTTTTAAGGTGTTAACCTGTAATGGAATTATATTGCTTATGATTGATTTCAAATACATCACCAATTGAATAATTTACATGTGTCATTTTTGTGTTTTTGCCTTCAAGAATGAGGCCCATTCATTCAGAATGTACATTCCGAATCATCAATCATCTGTATTGCAGAAATTAATAGCCCAAAAATTGTAAGATGACACATGAACAACCATCTAAACATCAGTGAGATGGTCAGAGATTAGTGGTAAGGCTAGAAAAGGGAACAATGTGAAGTTGTCAAGTCATTAAAAATTACTTTATTGGAAACCGCGCAAGAAAAAGATCAGCATCATAGTTATCGCAATTTCGTAGTAACATCAAAATAGGGGAAATTGTAAAATCTGACTTTTCAAGTCTCTGGCAGTAAATGGAAGCATACGCGTTGTGTTAAGTAGAGTAAGTAACTGAAACTTGAATAGAATAGAATCGTTTTTTTTTTCGATAGTCATGTCTAAAATTGCACAGCTGTTCTTCATCTAGTTCCTTGACTAAAATTACCGAAATAGCCCCAAGTTGTTAGTAGCTTCCAAATAATCAACATTTTACAGAAAAAGTAAAGAGTTGCTCAGTTACACAACACAGTGAAAACCTGGGAAATATACATTTTTTCAGTCGGGGTAGTAAGTAAAAATATTCACAGGTTCAGGGTTTGTCACTCGTCCATCACAAAAAGACAATGCAAAAAAACAAAAAAAACATAAGAATCTTTTTAAAATAAGACATCCAAGACATTGTAATTTAGTCTTCAATTTTTCGAAGGTTGTAATAAATCGATCTATGAACCGCGCCTCTCTTCTTTCCTTATTGGAACAAAAATTGCACAAATATCCTTAGTATATGACATGTGTGAAGCTGAATATTCAATAATTAGCTGGAATTATGGCATCATTGCTGGTGGAATGGCTTGCTTGCGTATTTGAAAATGCTGGGAAATTGTTCCTATTACTTAATTGTTCCTATGCAAGTAATGCTGAGAAAAAATCATGGAACTTTGCTGAAATGTTAGAAGTGCCAGAAGATTGATTGGGGGCAAGACCATAATCTTGAAAAATCTTTTGTTATTTCTTTACCGTTTACGTTTACACTTGAAGATAACTGTGTTGAAGACATGTAGGAAGCTTTCTATACAGCTAATCTTGCTTTACCGTGGAAAGTAAACACAGTCTTGTTAATGGTCATATTTGTCCTACATCCAATGGAACAATACAGAACCAAAAAACGTAATCACTTAGAGATACGGTCAGTGCCATTGATAGTGTGGTAATCTCTTCCAAGATGACGTCCAAAGCTCCGACTGATGGACTGATGATAAATGAGGGTATATGTAATTAAGTAAATACTTATATTTTTAGAATAGTCTAGAGACAAGCGACATTTTTTTTCAAATAACGTGAAAAGCATTGGGTTTACCATTGGAGGTTTCAATGTGAATCCCAGGATCTTAAGGATCACAGCAGTTAGGAACAGGGCTCATATTATATTGAAATGGAAGGTTCAAGAAAGCTTACTTTCAAGTTGTAAATAGCCTTTCTGTCTATCTCAAAGTTAATAAGCCATCACTGGAATATGGAAGCACATTTACCACATTAGTGTGGTTAACTACTTTCTTACCGATAGCTAATATTGGCCAATAATTTTTGTAAAAAATACCCGTAAGCTCCTTCTTGACCTGCTGGTCTGATCAGCGGATCGCAAGAATGATTGACTAAGAGAGGAAGAACACTTTTTCATAACATTTCCATTCAACCCATTCTCTTCTCTAAATGTGTCTCTGAAAAGGCAATTAATAATTAATCAATTTGGATATCCATTATGTATCAGGAGTCAAGAAGCTGTTATGTATCAGAAGAAGCTGTTACCTCGCAGGCATCACCAAAGCCTCAAATTCTGTGGCAAGATGTCTCCTTAAAATTGGTTTGGCAGCCGGAATGCCCAATGCGGTAGCGAGATCATCAGAAGAGTATGTTGGTTCGAGAACTAGCAACGCTCCGTGCACTCCGCTTTCTCGCAAGTTACTGGCATATTCTAAAAAATGATATGAATAAACTTATCAACAGATCAAGAATGCAACAGAACTATACATCACCCAGAAAACTAATTAATATATGATTAAGAATTAGTTCTGGTCACCATAAAATATATAATTATTTACAGGGACAGGCAATTTACATAATATGTACTTTTAATATCAAAAATTAGCTTCACCAACACTAGCCAGCAGACTTAACAGTCTACTTACGTCTCAACACTAACCTTTTAGATCTACTGCTTTAGCCCACTGAATTAATCTGTTGTTGTTCCAAACTACTAAGTCAGCATCACATGATTGGCACATTTGTCGACGGTCATCTAATCTCTGCAAGGAAAATAAAATGAATAGACTATTTGTGAACCACATTATTTTCTCTCTTTCAAATTCTGATATCTAACCTGTCTGTCAAAACCAAGCATGGTAAGAAGTTCAATGGTACGGAGAATGGAATCCTGATGACTTTTCTTTCCCTCCATTCCCAAGTATCGTTCGAGATCTTTCCGCGTAAGTGAACCGAGCACTCTGCCGTCAACGAGGTTTTTACGGAATGAACTCGCATACTGTGCCAATCCTATGTCCATCAGACAATGCTCGCTTACCCACCAGTGGTCGAGTTGTCCAGCAGGAGACATGTTACTGAAAAAATTAAAAACTACCGTTATAGGAGATTTTGAAAGCATTGATGCACAGTCCTGATAATTAAAAAAAGAACAAATGTTATATAGGATGAAGCTACTTGCTAAGTAAAAGTAAAGTATTCCGTACTGATGCTGTATACTGGGAGTTGTCACACAACATAATTGTTGATTTGAACAGTTTTTCTATGAAAGTGTAGGAATTAAATAGTGAGTCCGAGTGGGGGTTGAAATTGGACTCCATCGGAATCTCCTAAAGCAGATTGGTTATTATACCTAATCGTAACGGCTGGATTCTGGAACTCTTCTATTGCAAGACGAAGTTTTCGGCAGTGTAGCGGGTTAGTGATGTTCAGACAAGACTCTAATTCTTCATCAGTCATTCCCAAAAGCACCTATGTAAATTTGCACAGCATTAATACATATGAAAAATCTCTGGATCATTCAACTATCAATCTATTCACTAGCATTGTTACCTTTCCACTCTTAACATTCTCTGCACAGTCTTTTGAATACTGTGACATGTGCATTACGATTTCCAGCCATACCTGTACTGTATCAGCTTTCCATCTGCAGCAGACAGGACTATGTTAGTATTTCATTTAAACTAGATATAGCATGACATTCAGGAATGGCATTTACATACTTGTGCATTGGAAGGGTCTTGCTTTCCTCTAGAATTTCCTTCTTTTCCTCTTCTGTCCTATCGCAGAGTGACACATGACTGGCAGACAAGAAAACGTCAGGATCTGAAGAATTTAAGAAAAATGTCAGTTAGAATTGCTTTACCACATAGGACACATTTAATTTAATACTTCAGGATTAACTGGATCAGAGAGGAGACAGGTTTACAGGACAGAAATTTCATGCAGCTAACACAAAATCCATCAAATCAAACTTGAATTTAAAATTACTTCATGAATAGAGAAATTATTGCATGTTTCAGTCAAACCTATATCAGAAATAAATCAGAATAAATCAGCACAGAGGACTCCAAACGACATTAAAAAATAATCAGGATGTAACATACTGACTAGTCACATGCAACCAAAGTACAGATTTCTGGAACACTGTGGCCTTGAGTGAAATTTGAACTCATGGGCTGTACAAAACTTTCTATATTTTCATAAATATCCTGTATATATTTTTATGTCGGACCTTAATAGGCCACAGACTGGAGGTCGATATATATCAGCAGAGCAGCCGCCATGTATTAGTAAAAAACTAAATCAGAAATCTGACATGTGTACACAAAAGTCAACATAAGCAAAAATCAGCAGTTTATCACAAGAACCAGATAGAATCAGTGTTTGAATTTGCATTTGCATCTAATTCAATAGTTAAACATACACAAACATGAATCATTACAGAATTAGAAAATATTTAACTTGGATAAATGAGAGACAATGAATTATGCAAGCTTAGGGCATTAAAAGGATTCGTAGCCTGAAAAAAGTATTTGGTACGGGGAACAGAGAAACTGGAATGATAGGGAATTCTGTGATAGTTAGATAGTCAGATATGGAATGACCTTGATAGTGTCAAAAACAAGGAATTACTAGAGCTTTAAAAAGCATCTATGTTGACAGGATTACGAATCATGCTTTGCAAATGACATGATTAAAAATAGAAAAAACAAAACAAGGTACATGCACAAAAATCATACGCAAGCGCAGACTGCAAACTTTTTATGGCAAATACAAACCTGTTATATAAGATCCAACTGAGAAAGACACATTCCTAGGAATGGTCAAAGGTGTTCCCGGATCTGCAGTTATTTTAATTGCAAACATATTATACATCGGACGTGCATAAAAACCAGTGCTGTTCAACACATTATAAAAAAATCACACTCCTTGTCCACTCCAATTTGATGCTCAGATAATAATATGGCAAGATAACTTTAAAATCTCTCATATTTGAATAATTATATCTCTTGCTACTAATATTTGTTTACATCCTCTGCCAATATCGAGGCAACTATGGTGTCTGTAAGAGGACACAATTAGGAAGTAGGAATTCTAAGCTAAAGGAAGAGAATGATATGTTCTATCTAGCATACCTCACACAACCTGTCTAAATCAAGTCATTGTAACTACAATTGCATACTGTCGCATAACCAGAATTATTCTGTACCTTATGGATTTCCCATATAAAATGTTCTAGAATAAACTTCTAGATATGTAAATAATAGGCACCGATCTAAACCATACATTATTCTTACATTTTTTTCTTGAAAGTTATTTAATTTGATAACATTTGGTAACATTTGATTTATCAGTCATAATTGTCTGTGCTCTAACTCCTTTGAGGATATTTTAATGTGTGTTGTTGGTATGTTCTAATTATATGAACTTATCAAACACTGCTTTCTATACCCACCCTATCAGCAACTTTACTCTCAATAACTTCTCAAGGTTATCAAACACAATACTTACTGCTGATGTCCAAACTTTTTCGGTTTCTTGCACGTCCCCAGGCTCTCGATAGCGATCCCGACAAATGAGTCACCAGCTTGGTCTTCTTACGGTTGGCTTTGTCATGGTTACGTCCGTGGGAAGGATGAACTGTTCCGTTACCGATTCCATTCACCTCCTCGTTGGATGAAGATGAACAAGGAACATTGCTGAGGAAAGTACGCGGGGATGATGGTGAAGAAATGAGGAGATCAGCACTATCAGCTGTCAGGTTATTCTCAGCTAAAAAAAAACAATTTGAAATCATTGTATGGTAAATTTTTTTCAGTTTTCTGATGCATCTAGGATGGCAGTTATCTTCAACAGATAAATAAGGAACATACAAATTTACAGTTTTAAAATTGTAGTGTGAAATATTTCAGTTATGAATAATATGTTGGTATGGAAATGACTTATATAAACAAGACCCCTTCCTAGAAAATTTCAAGATTTATAAACCGTTTTGTTCTGTGAATTCCATGAATTCTGGAGAAGCCTACTTCCACACTCGAGTGGAGTAGAAAATAAGCTATTGTTCCCTTTTCAACTTGACATTCCATTTGGAATGATTGCTGTAGGAGCTTGTCCTGTTAGATATTTCATCCTAGCGATAGAAAATAAATTTTGCTTACTAGACACATTTATAGCCTTATGGTTTGCAAATGGTTCCTCTACATAGAATGATCTCCTTTTGTTTGACTGCAGTTGAGCTGGTGAGACTAGCTGTTTCAGCTGTAGAAAAAAAATAACAAGGATAAGCATTTCTATATATTACAAAAATCTAACAAAAAATGATCTGATGTAAGATAGCAACTGATTTTTGGAATTACCAACAACTGGAATAAGAACAAAGCACAATGAAAACATTTCAACATTTTGAGGCGTAAGTACAACCCATTAATAGGATCTAAGTCCAATATATAACTACCGTAGGTTAGATCAGTAATATTCAATTATGCTAAATACTGCAGATTTGTGCAGATACTACAGGTTGTCCTCAGGTGCTTGCGAGAGCTTATGTACTAATGTATAACGCCGCCCGAAATAATTACTGCAAACACAATTGAAAAAGTGCACACAACACAAGCACCGTCATTAATAAATTTTAGTCTTTGCAATTTTATTCTAAGGTGTTAAGATCATTTGCTTTCGGCCTAATCTAGCATTCATGGATTTTTTGGTGGTTTGATTTCCATTGTTTTCTTGTTTGTTTCCACATGTTAGTTTGGTCCCAGCTATTTTTGCTTTAGCTATTTTGCTGTACCACCAAGCATTTATAAATAGTAGGGAGTTTTTTATTTGATAATGCTTTTAAACTTTTAAAAAGGCTTACCTGGGAAATTTCAATCTCAAAATCATTAATCATTTTATCTTTTGAGGTTATCTCTTGTCGTAGACCGGAAATGACATCACTTGCACCAGTGTGTCTATGCAAAAGATCATCCTTCTGTTGACCGATGCGTCTGCGTTCCCCTTCCAACTCTGACATTCGATCTTCTCGTTCCTAAAAATATATTCACTTTCAGTCAAATAGATAATCAAGCAAAGAACATTAATCACACTATTCATTCTACAGCATTCAGCAAAAAAATCTCCCATTTGCTTTTTACCTGTGTTTCAATCTGGTATTCTCGAATAAACGTCCTCAACTGATCTTCCTTGTCATCGATAGTTTTATGCATTTCTTCAATCTGCAACAGGAGACCGTGTTTCTCTTCTCTAAGCCTCAGACGATCTGTTTTCAATGCTGAAAATATAAAAGTATATAGTATAGAAGTAAAGTATAAAACGTAATTTAAAATTTAATTTTAAAAGGGTCGTAAGACATTTTATGGTTCATTATTGTTAATGCATGTACTTTATACTAAATTTCAAGAACACACCATCGACCCTTTACAACAATCCTTTAGGCATTTAATGGACATTCAAGTATGAATTTCCCAATTGAAACAAAGGTTTATTAAAACTCTGCGCTGCCAAATGATTCATGCAAGAGTGAACCGTTTTTAAAAATCAAATGTTTCACGGAAAGAATACAAAGATCTCTGTGAAGGAAGAGCAATCAAAATAGAAAACAATGATAGTATTAGTGAACTCATACAACCCTAATTTTGACCAAATACATAACTTGCTTTGTTATACGGATTCAATAACATTTCCAATATCAAGCTCAAGAAAGTGGAAGGAACAGATCCTACCTTGCAAAGCATCCTTTGTCTTTGAAAGTTCAGCGACACTCGCTACTTGTTGCCTCAAGTTCTCCACTTCTTTTTGAAGCTGCCTATTCTCACTACTTATCCTTTTGTTTTCCTCATTCATCTTTTTCATTTCCCTGGACTCTTTAATTTGAAAAGAATAAGATATGAATGTTGTGTATAGATATATATATATACATTTTGGGTGTATGTTTGGGTTTCATGAGATTTTGAGATTCGGATATGTGCACACTATGTGTGATGTACCATTTTTTTGTCAACGTCGCCTTCTTTGAACCTGGAATACGTGAGCCCCCAGAGTTTCTAGCCACCGATTTATTGAAGTTAAAATGGATCGGTCCCAGGGTACTGATCTATAAACGCTAATAAATGAACTTCTAATGATCCAATCATGCTCATATTAGTACATATGATACGGAATACATAAACCAGCATTCCCGGAAACCTAAGCGTTAGCCGTTATCCCATTTTTAAGTCTCCAACCACCAAGTTACCTAACCTTAACTTTAAAATAGGATGACGGCTTCCGTTAGTTTGCTGTGCATACGAGACTTATATGTATGGCTTCGCAATGAAATTCTGCATTCATTGGCGTGTCGTATATAGTGGGACGGCAATTAATCCGCAAGTTATTAAGGGTTGTTCAATGCGGGGTAACTCGTTACGATCGACCCGAAATAGGTATTCGAGTTTCGAAATAGATTATTTCGGGGTTAATCTAAATCAATCGACCCAATTTTTTCAGGGAATGTTAGTTTATGTATTATGTCTCATAGGTGCCAATTTCAGCGTGATTGGATCAATAGAAGTTCATTTATAAATGTTGATTGTACTTTGCCATCTAGCGGTTGAAAGTTTTTAATTCACATAATGGTTATAAATGATCCAACAGTGACATCTAGCGGTTGAAAATCTTTACTTCGCCTAACGCTTAAAAATGAACTCTTATTGACCCAATCACGCTGAAATTAGCACATATGAGACACAGTACATAAACTAACATTCGCTGAAAAAATTGGGTCGATTGATTTAGGTTAACCCCGAAAAAATCTATTTCGAAACTCGAATACATATTTCGGGTCTGCCGTAACGAGTGACCCCGCGGTAAGCAACCCTTAATAACTCGCGGACCAAATGTCGTCCCACTATGTATGACAGACCAATGAATGTAGAATTTCATAACGAATCTATACATATAAGCCTCATATGCACAGCTAACTAACGAGAATAGTAATCCCCTTTTTAAATCACCATCTACCTAGTTACTTAACCTTAACTTAAAAAGAGGATAACCGATCCCATCAGTTTGCTATGCATATGATACTTACATGTATGCATTCGCTATGAAATTTTGCATTCATTAGCGTGTCGTATATGGTGTGGCGGGAATTGGTCCGCGAGTTATTTAGGGTTGTTCAATGCGCAGTCACTCGTTACGGCCGACCCGAAATATGTATTGGAGTTTCGAAATAGATTATTTCGGAGTTAACCTATATCGATCGACCCAATTTTTTCAGAGAATGTTAGTATATGTACTATGTATCATAGGTGCTAATTTCAGCGTGATTGTATCATTAGAAGTCCATTTATAAATGTTGATTGTACTTTGCCATCTAGCGGTTGAAAGTTTTTACTTTACTTAACGGTTATAAATGATCCAACAGTGACATCTAGCGGTTGGAATTTTTTACTTCACCTAACGCTTTTGAGTCGACTTACAATGATTCAATCACGCTGAAATTAGCACATATGAGACGTAGCACATAAACAAACATTCTCTGAAGAAATTGATTCAATTAAATTAGGTTAACCACGGAAAAAATCTATTTCGTTCGTTTGATAATGTTAACGTAAATCAATCGACACAAAGATTTCATGGAATGTTGGTTGATGTGTTACGTCTCATATGTGCTAATTTCAGCGTGATTGGATCATTATAAGTTGATTTATAAGCGTCAGGTGAAGTAAAAAATTCCAACCGCTAGATGTCACTGTTGGATCATAAAAACCGTTAAGTGAAGTAAAAACTTACAACCGCTAGATGGCAAAGTACAATCAACATTTAAAAATGAACTTCTATTGATCCAATCACGCTGAAATTAGCACATATGAGACGTAGTACATAGACTAACTATCCCTGAAAAAATTGGGTCGATTGATTCAGGTTAACCCCGAAAAAATCTATTTCGAAACTCGAATACATATTTCGGGTGGGTCGTAACGAGTGACCCCGCGTTAAACAACCCTTAATAACTCGCGGACCAATTGCCGTTCCACTATATACGAAACGCCATTAACACGTCCATTTATAAACGTTTATAGATCAGTAATTCGTGACCGATCCATTCTAACTTCAATAAACCGGCGGCTCACGTACCCAAGGTCATCTTCGAAACGTTTTCGGTAAATAAAACATGTACATAATAATAAACTGTTACTTTCTAGTATTGGTAAAAAGGATGGCATAAAGTTCGCCAAAATATTAGTCGTGCAAATTTCACTCTTATCGTAAACGGAAACTGATGCTAGTAATGGACAGCCTGGGGTTTATATAGTAAAGTTATTATGAGTGAAACAGTTACTAAAACTGATACTTTCTAGTAGTTTTTTCCGTTTTAAAGACTTATTCATTAAAAAGCTCGTCATTCTCTCAGTTATCCGGCCCGCTGTAAAAAAAGTTTGGTGACCCCATCTATGATAATGATCAGGCGATGAATAAAATGGCTCGCCACCTACCGAATCTCATGCGAACAGTGTTAAATATATGACTAACCTGATCGACGATTCTGACAATGTTGACACGAATCCCGGATCGTCAGTTCTCGTAATTTTTTATTAGTCATGTCAAGTTCGATTCTAAGTGTGTTGACCTCCTGATTAGCAGACAGTATGGTACCGTCAATGTGACTGGCCAATCTTCTATTGTCATCGACCATCTTCTTGAATTTAGTCTGTGACAACGAAGAGGTTAATTGGTTAGTGCTAATCATCATGGTCAGTCAATAATCTGATTGTAACCAGAATTTAACTGAACGCCGATATTCCCTAGGGCTATTTACTTTATGTGTGACTATGGAACTGCAACTAGAGAACCAATATTAATCTGTGCTTGTTTAATACATTATGCAAATTGCTAAAAATTTGCAAAAGTAATAGATAGCGGTGGATATAATATTAGTGTCCTTGTGTATACCACAAAAAACACGGTAGTCAATGAAAAATACAAGGAGTGGATGACTTAGTATGAATAGCCTATAAATTTGCATACTAAATTTTGAATTCAAGTTAGGTTTTATTTAATAAACGATTTAATATATGGAAGAGCCTCCTCCCAAACACGCTCGATTTTATGGCTACAGTATGTAGATTATCATTATCGAAATAACTCTGTGTAGCTATTTGGTCTTATTCAGAGACACTGTGAACAAGCAAATACACTCCTCAATTGCAATTATTTCAACTGTCATGGAAAATTATTAACACGCTAAGCTGTCTTCTCAAAAATAACTTGATACACAGCTTTAACAGTTATATTCGTTACTTGACAGAGTGTACTACGTACTCTGGCAATATTTTGGACTAACAAGCCAGATGACATGTCAGTATGACTATTTATTGTCATATAATGGTTTTATAATTATTTATTTCCCAATTCCGGTCCAAGTAATGACCTCAGCAGTTAAGTGGAATATATTATTTTGTATCCTCATGTCATCTGTCCTATGTTTCATGCAATAGATGTTCAGTACTATACTCATGACCGGAACCAGACTGCTCTAACTTAAACTAGAGGGCTTGCTTATTGCCAGTTTTTCGTAGACCGGGGTTAATCTGTATTATTTTTTCATCTAAATCGTCCAATTTATAAATCCATAATATTAGTCTGAAAACCTCTGAGGTCAGTGCTGTGCCCCTTCGATGCCTGTGCCCTAGGCAGATGCCTAGTTTGCCTAAGGGTAGCAAAGTCCCTTACTATACTAGTAAAATAAATTCAGAATTTCTAGAGAAGAAGTAAGGGTTTCTTACTTGTGCATCCATGAGCAGCCTCCGCATCAGGGTCAATGAAGCTGTCAACGCGTCTCTCTGCTTCGGGAGGAGAGCGTCGTTGTCAAACGATGATATGAGTCCAGATACCACGCCGCCGCTACCGGTGTTGCTTGCGAGCGACGAACTAAAGATGAACTGCAGTATCTGTTCGTTCAACGAATCGAGTGATTGAAGAGCTGTGTAAAAGAGATCAATTTTATCAAATGGTCGGTAATTGATCGATGAACGATTTGTGATACAACAAACGTAGTAAAAACTGAGAATCCCTTTCTATGAAGTCAAATAGCACTGAACAGAATAATATTTTACTGTTAAAACTTGATATATCATATAGGTAACTAATTATTACTGAAAAACTTGACGAACACACTGAAAGACCCTGAACCAGGGTCACCATCATTGCAAAGGAATCAATGTTTTTTGGGTGTCGTTGCTCTGCTCAAGAAACGGAAATAGCTCTGCCCGGGAACCAGAAAACGTTAAGTATTAGACAATTTTGTGAACAAACATTGGCCGTCACAGGGAGACACGTTGACATGTCCAGACGGTGGACTAACAAACGATAAAAATTAAGTTTCATTCATTCCCAAAGCGCAAACATTTGCCCAAGTACAAAACTAACAGCGTTTGTGTAGTACAATGAAACTTTCGTGCGTACAATGAAACGACCTCTTAATCTTTACGGTGAGAATAACACAGTTCTAATCCATTATGTTGTCTCGTATAATGGTAACTGGTAAACGTGATAATGGTACATAAGATAGATTATTTCATATATCGCACATCCCCATTGGCTAGAACCAAAGCCGCCAATGCATAATAAACTCCAGGAATTTTCTGACACTTTGGACCAGCGGCACACTTTTTACACAAAATAAAAACTATATATATATCGAACTGAACCGTTACCGAATAGACGCCCGCAGCACCAAACTTCCGCCAAAAAGCATGAAATAATTGTAAAATGGTATAGTATGTTATAAAAAGTATAGTATTTAATATAATAACATTTTAAAATAAAAGGAAATCTCAGGTTTTAATCCGACTGGGATCTATACCAGTAGTTCTACACCAATTTCAAGCATCCTCGCAATAAAAGCAAACAATTTCGCAGGAATCATTCTTACCTCTGCTTTGCGTGGGGCTCTCTGTTTGCTTTACACACACAGATAAATACACTCGGCTATACACACCCGTCTATAGTTTTAAAATGGTTGGTTTGAGTACGTGCTGATTACGATCGACAAAAGTTGTTCGATTCAGCATGTTTCAAAGCATGTTGTCGACACTCAATTAAAATGAAGCCTTGTTGCAACACCGAATGTGTGAGATAGATTTACAAGAAGCTTTCTGGTATTGAATGGAATAATGATACCATTTGGAATTTGATTTCCATTGTGTGAATTTCACAGTAAGCGATAAAGGATTTTAGAATAAGAAAGGTTTGGGAGCGGCCCCATAATACTTATTTAACATCTCAATTATATCTCCTGTCCACCAACCTCCTTGACGCTTCAGAAAACCTTTCACTGATCAGTCAACACATGGTTATCTAACGGCATAAGCCTAATGAACGAAGGGAGTGGGCAAACAAGAAAAACAAGGTTCGATTCCTAACACTCAACATGGATTTTCCCACTTGGTTCAATTTGATCAATTAATAATACCAGCGGGCGAGAGCTCTTGACTTGACTACTAGTTGTAGCAAAATAGTGACTGGTAGTAATCCCCACGTCATATAGCAATGGAAATATGAATAACATGTCTCATTAATGACGAAAGATAATCTTCAAAATTGTCACTAATTACATGGTGCAGCGATTGGAGTAAGTACAATCCAAAACAAGGCTATTTTAATATTTCCGTAATTACAGGGCATTGAATAGCTGGAAAACAGTAATTAATGTCCAATTGGAATGTAATCAATGAAATCACACAGAGGGGTATTCAGGGAGATTTTTTAATGTCGGTTCCAGCAGTTTTAAACGTTGTCACAACTGGAAGGGCGCACACTTAAACCCAATCCAGAATAATAAGGTGAATACACTGCATCGGATTTCCATCGTACTAGGAACCGATGTGAACTGAGGCTTAAAGGGGGAATTCTAGGATGAAACAATATGGCAGATCATCAGAAAACTTTATTGACTTTTCTGTGATTTGTTTTTACCCACAATGGTTTGCTTATCTTAAAGGAACATAATTTAAAACGGCTTGTAACCAGACTGCTTTTACATTATGAACTTTAATCTGGCAGAAAACAAGTAGAATATAAACATGCGGTACCCTATACTGTACTACGTTAACAAAACTATACTTACAATCCATAAATGAATTTCGATATGCCGCATTCCTATTGTTACTCATTTTCATTCCACTGATGTGTTTAAAGGCTTAGAAAACTAAACGTCCTTTTTCAGTTCAATCTAACTCGTAATTTCTTGTAGTATATATTGAACATCGCAAATTTGATCCATTCTATACTGACGTACAGTAGACTATACTTACTCAAATGAGTCAGATAGTTGTAGATTAAGAGCTTATTACCGAGTCGGCTTCAGCTTTTTCCCTGGTCAAGAGTCCTTCATTCGCTCTTCAGTTAACAACGGCCTTGTGCTGCTTCTAAGTTAAGTGTTTTTGCAGCCAGGGGTACTTGTTAGAATCATTGAAGTCTGATAATGCAGACTATTTTTTATTTCAGTAAGGCATATGACTATTTGCAGTTCAGGTAAGAGTGTGTTCTTGAAATAAGAATAAACTTCATAGGGAGTAGAATTCAATACATTAACAATAACGCTATACAGTACTGATAACCATAAAACACCACAGCTTATCGCAGACAAATGATACTCTTGAACTGAAGTTTTTTACGATTTGAAACCAGTATACTAACCTGTATATATATACTGTTCTATACTAGCAATACTGCGCTAATAAACTCAGTCTCTGCTTACAAGCCACGTTATGGTTGTAGTTAGGCTATAAACAATAACCTTGGTACCTATGAAGAAATAGGTAACAACAAATCTAAGGTATATTTTCTCACTCCTGGTGTTTGGGTACAAAATCCGTGTTTTCCCTGACTCAGTAATTGTAATGTTTACATACGAATTATGGGTAAGTAAGGTAATACTAGCTTGACTAGAATAACACATTACGTCACTTACGCGAAAAGTATAACACAGCGTTATATGACAACAAACTGACTGGCGTTGAAAGTCATAAATAACATGTCTAGTCATACAAATGAACACAAGCGAACTACTCTTCCATAACGTAACTGTATTGTATATTTAGTACTCCGCAATTCTGGGGGAAGATATCCACTGCAATCATATAGCACTATTAGAAGTATTTCTTCGTCAAGTTGCGCACCTTTTGTTCATCTAAGTACTGAAATTCATTCTTGTAAGAAATTCTTACTTGCTTAACTCCTCACAGCTGTATTAGTCGTTAATTCGAAACCTTTGGCCTAAATACCCTCTGCTGCTTATATAATGGTCGATATAGGAAGATCAAAGAAAGCGGTGATTAGAGAAAACAGTTCCAAATCATTTAAGTAGCTTTAATCCTGCCCTGCTCTGTGCAGAGTACACACATTTCTGCATGACATAATTATCCTGCCCTGCTCTGTGCAGAGTACACACATTTCTGCATGACATAATTCGACATAATTGCTTAGAAATGCGTAAAACTTTCACGAAAAATCAATTAACCTTTGGGTGGCCTAGCATACTAAAACTACGATGTTTGGCATTGGAAGGCGACGGTGGAAAAAGTCTCGGCTGTGGCAAGTTTTTACTCGTGCGGCGAATAAAGGAGCTTACAGGTACGTAACGTTTTCCAAAGGCTATGTAATTTGCGAACTACCGTAAGCAATCTCAGACAAATAAAATTAATTAGAAGGATCGAGGAAGTAAGTTCTCTTATAGCCTTAAGCCACTTGTGGAGAAAGGATTCAGTTGCCTTCAAAAACTATTTACTGTGCAATAGTTGATTATAGGGTTTGACCACTTGAACTCTACATTCCTCAAACTAAATAATTCAGTACTCCAACTCAACCTGTCAGCAGATTGTTACAGCTCTAAAAACTATTTCCAATGAAGCTGGAACTCTTCTTGTAGTTGGATTAATCTGCAGAGGGGTGATGCTGAGTGGATAATGCGCGTAAAAAGCTCCCGCCGTGATAAATCTCGGTTCCATCGGGTAAACTCAGCGGACGCTGATCTTAGCACTCATAGCCGCGCTAAAACTCGTAAATTAATTCGGGTCGAGTGGTAATATTCTATAATGCTTCATAAGTCATTGAATCGATTCGGCCAGATTGTATTTATCAAAAGTAACTTAATCCTAACTTCCTTCATCGAATACTGAAGTAGCTGATTGAATCTTCTATGGGAAAAATTGATTATCACAAATTTCCAAATATAGTCATCCGAAAATTTCACATCAGTATATCAATTACCAATAAACTATCCAAATGAACACAATCACAATTTAACACTATTCACAGATATAAGATCTGACAACATTCAAGATTGGTCACGAGTGGTAGCATATTAATAGCGAGTTCAGCAGAACATTTGCATCGAAAGCTATTTTGTCATCTCAGCCTTAACTATACAGTTAGCTGCTGAACTGTCAAGTACAAAATCGAAAAATATACCCTAGAGAGAGAACACACACGATTTCTCTACGCGGCGTAGTATTTATGATATTTATAAAAAGAGTATATCTTGAAATATTTTAGCAAAATACGAAGTCAAAGTTACATTTACAGAAAATTATTGAAATAGTCGTAGTCGGTGATAACAGACAAAGTTGTTTCCAGCAAAAAAACATAATTTGTAATTCTATATTCTCCTATAATCTATGTTTAGCTTTTAAGATCATGCGTTTGAATCTGAACAGATATGATACTGACTGAACTGTGGAACACAGTGTACCTGCGACAGAGTATTGTATTATATAGGTAGAGCACGCATAGCAATTACCTTAACAGTTTGGATTGCGGTCAACTGGGGTAGACTTTGCATTATTCGAATAGAATGACGTAATTGAGTCAAGGCTCGCTGTACAAATATTGCGAAATATATTATCATGTTTATACAGTAATCAACTATTTGACATACAGTTAGAATTTTAATACAGTCAGCATAGCAATAATCTGACCGACATATATCGTTTAATCCCTAATCTAATTTTGACGGAGGTATTGTTTACGTTCACTACTGGGTTGAAGAATATAAAATTGCCATGTAGACGAATTTAAGACCGAAGCAAGACATCGCAACTGTTCTATTACAGCGAGATCCGGATTCAAACAGAAGTTGATGTAATCCTTCCAACAAGCTGTCAGCCCAAGAGTAATTTGAAGAAAGCAACTACGATTAGGATTACACGAAATGGCTTAAGACCAGGTTTTAGGAATTTAGTTCAAAGGTATGGTCAAAAAGTACAATTTAAAGCAGGATAATACTGTTGATAGGTTATGGATGCCCATCTTGTTCAAGTTAGATCAATTACAATGAATTGAACGGAACAATTCACTTCGTTGAAATTCTATTCTATTCCTTAGAGATGAGGAAACGCGAGCCTTTTCACGCCATTTCAAGAAAGTGGAATGCGATATTTTGAACTGAAAATACTTCTTCCGCAATCCGGAACCAACGCAAATCGAAAAAAAACAAAGTACCAGTAATCGACTAATGGTCGAAATTGACCTTTCTTCACACAAGTTCAGTAGTTCCTTCCTTTAGAATTTGAATTTATTCCATTTTAATACGGAACTCTGCTCAATCGGGCAATTCCAGGAATTGGTAAAAATACAGCTACAAACATTGAGGCCAACTTCGTGACAAGAAATCATTAGACAAGGCGAAAGGACGAAAATAAATCCCATAGCGTTCCATACACCCAATCGATCACAATGTATTGGGATTGGGATTGCGAACACTCCAAATTAAGTGGCCGTGGTTGAAAAATTATCGTCTGCTTCTGTGGTGTTATATAAATTACAATCTAGTCTAACAAT
Source organism: Halocynthia roretzi (assembly GCA_013436055.1). Lineage (NCBI taxonomy): Eukaryota > Metazoa > Chordata > Ascidiacea > Stolidobranchia > Pyuridae > Halocynthia > Halocynthia roretzi. The sequence continues at coordinate 285,980 of QRAM01000062.1, read as the reverse complement.
TGACAATATTCAATTTCCAGCAGGCTGTTACATTACGGAATCTCAAAACGTTCAAAGAATAAATATTTCCTGAGACATCGAATCGGAACCTATTCGATACATATTTCATATTCTAAATGAGTTATTCTTGGAATAAGCAATGGTAAACTGGGGCTAGAACGGAGTCAAAACTATTATCTCAGTAAGTTTACAGTGCAGCTGTATACGATAACTCCGAAGATTTCTGCTTTCTAAGAAAGTTATTTACCATTAATACAGAGCTACCTTCTAAAAGTTGATTCTGAAGTAGATTCCTAGATTGTAAAATATTGGAAAATCAGGTAGAAAAGATAAGGAGAGGTAGAGACACTTACACCGCGTTTACCAAGATTCAAACGAAAACAACTATACCTGGATGTCTCCTTGTCTATCTGCTATCTGTCAAAATCTTATTCAAACAGTAGTAATGAATGATTAACCCCTTCGAAATAAAATACTGTTCTAGAACCACGTGTGGAAATGTTGTCGTCACCCTTCTTTATAGATTCAACATAGTCAAACTGGATTTAAAGACGGTCAAGTCTCAATCATGTTGTAGGAAGGAAATTACTGGGTTAAGTTGGCTTCACATAACTTTGAGTATTCTATTCTATTCTCTGGTTACACAAGCACTCACTGTAGTAAAACACACTGTACTTTCCGTAACAAACTAACCTCCATACGTCCCATGGTCCCAAAGCGCGATTGGTTGAATTGGTTCAGTCAACGTAAACGGTAATTCGATCTTGGCTGTTCAACAGCACGCGTCAAACGGAAACCTACTCCTTTCTAATATAACTTTCCATTGAAAACTCGTTCTTTGTCTTCATAATAACACTACAGTCGTAATAATTGCCAGTTTCTTTGTCGGCTCCGTCTGCCCGATTTAACGCCAGCAGGTATTGACGTCGAATGAACGATTTTCTACCTTGCTATAATGACACTCTCTACTCATCTACTCAGCGCGAATTTTTTTTTAAAGACGTGAGAGGCTCTCCAACGAGAATTGCGGTCAAACATTCGATTCTTGAGCAGGGAAATAATTTTTTCAGTCCGAAACACGAAGAACAATACTGTGACGCTCAAAATTTACACTTCGAGGAGATGGGTTGCGAAATACACATATACCGCAAGGGGTATTCCACTTCACTGGTCTAAGAAAACGCTTCGGTTATCAAATATTGCTTTATAAATATGTTCTAGAATATACAACATTATACTCTGTCAAATAGAGATATACCGACAGTGTGTATATAGTTACATCATACAAAAGATTACGAAACGAAATCGCAAAAAGCCTTTCAGGATCGAGCTAACTATTTACACAGATTTAAATATACCTTCCTGACCCCGGGTCTCGCTAGGAACTTCAGTTTCGTACACACAGTACAATATAGGATATGCTATTACAAAGGAGAATAACCACTGATAATAAAATAAAGCATTCATACCCTGCGAAGAAAACATTTCTGGACTTATGACCTGTTTAAATTTTTCATTAGCGTTTGTCAAAATACCTTCCACGCATTTGGCACGTGAAGCAGTTAGCGTTAACTCAGAAACCGTAAATATACGTAAGCAAATGTGGAGAAACGCATTGATGCAAGGCAATAACAGATAGAGAGTTTTTCTTCTGCAAAAGTGGAGTAATTAGAGTAAGAGACCGTACATAATACGATGCGTATTTCGTAAACCGCACTACAGCTAAGCTAAAATGCCACCATTGCCCATTTCAACATTAAAACTCTTTTGAATAATCTTGGTAGATTGAATCGTATGTACAACTACTACATTTAGGGAACAAGGGTATTAAATACAATAATTTCCCAGCAGTGTACCAATGAAAGTCCATGTTTGAGAGCAAATCTACTCCCTCACGAATACCACTAGATATGAATTTAATCCACTACATCATTTTCTGTCACTACATTTTCTTCATGTGACATAATATGAAGCTATTCAGGTAATGTTGAATTGTTTTTTTACCACTGCGTGCCACATGCTTACGTGAAATCATAACAGAAATGAATGATAAATCGTGTATTATTTATATTACCTGTATCGATAGAATCGTATCGAGATTCGAACGCTTTGACGAACGTTGCATGTCCGAATTTTTCGCCATTTAATTTATCGTCGGCGAGATTACAATTACCGTTGTTTTGTAATCGGTCACCCTCGACGCCGTCATACACCATTGCTTTGTTCCTCTTGCTGCCTCTCCTAGAAAGCCCGTTAACGACAGCAAGAGGACGATGTGCACTCGTGGTGGTCGCCGAGACTTGAGGAGCTGTAACTGGTGGGGCTACTTCAAACATGTCTCTCGGCAGTGATATTTAAATATTTTTATCAACGTACAGTGTATAACTAGTTGTTTACTATTCAATCTGAGAAATAGCCAGTGGCAAAGGTTAGTTGTCAACATATCATGGGAAAAGTAAGAATAATGTACTAACATATCCACTGCCTGTATTTCCATTGACGCTGTTTGTTTTCGAGTTTCTCAACAATACTACAACTATCCAAATCCGACGAAAACATTCTACCTGTATTCCCTCCATACACTTCTTGCAACGCTCAGAAACAAACCTCTCATAGTATCTACTTGCTTTAGATTGCACTAGTTCTTATGACTAAACTTCTAGTAGGGAAAGATATTTAATTCCATGCCTTTATCACATACCAAGACATCTAAACCTAACGCTGTTTGTTTTGTAGCCCTTCATTTCCACTATCTTCTAAAGGGAATTTCGCTGGAAGGGCACATCCTGTAAGCATTACGATAGCACAGCACAAGGGGTTATCTCGTTCTGAGGGATTAATTTATCGGGAACCATCATGGAACGTCGATAATTCGATTGATGTTGCGATCAATTTGATAAAAGGTCAGAAACTGCTTGAGCCGATGGATGAAAATCCTTAGTAATCACATTCTCAGCAGTTTATTATTTATAGGTAAACATGATATACGGATTATGACTCTCGTTACAGGTCACAAATATAACTAGAGGGAATTGATCGGAGCAACAGATCATAACACGCGTAGCTATTTCACTACGTATTAAAACCAAAATGAAATTTGAATGATGCAACTGAATGCTTTTTCACCAGAAGACAAATATTAGCTCGCTAATTTCACGCCAACAATACGAATGATCGTCGATTCTGCGCAACATCTGCCGTCATACTGCTCATACCCACTAGCTAATAAGTGACTGACCAATGTGGCTCGTTCTGCCATAATATTTCCGTTACCAGCACAATTGAGATGAGCTACAATAGTTGCAATCATTATCTATTGGCCACAGGAGTGGCCAATCAAAAAAGCAATTTGAAATTTAATTTGCTACAGTCTAAGTCCCACGTCACCGGCTGCATTCAATCTAGAGAATTAATCAGGATTACGGTCATAGGCCAGCATTTTAATTACAGAGAAGTCTTAAGAGGTGAAGATGTTATATACACTATCTATTCAATCGAACAGCCCAATCTCCACCGCGATTCAACCTCTTGGAATACGTTTGAATATTCTATATAGTCTACATTCTACAGTCTACATTATCTACGTCTGCAACACACTATGATCATCAAGAAGGCGCATATTTTTGTATCCCGAAACACCACGCAGGGAAAATGTAATTAGAACTGAGTATAACCTCATATAGCGAATAGGTGACTCGAATATACCTACCAAGTATACAGCACTAAACTCATAACAGTAACAAACGCAGCCAACACAGGTTTGAGGCTTGTTAAATCTTTCCTAACAGCAGGCACAATAGGCGGTTATTCTCTGGAATCAGCAATTGATTTTATTGACCGAGATCGAGGCGAATTCTGTTTACTTTTCTCCGGTACTTTTCGTACACAAGGTGAAAATGACGATAATGGAAACCACAGGATTAAATCGATCGTCTGAATGACGTTAGCGTAGACATAAAACAGATAATAAAAAAGTCAGGTAAGGGGGAATATTATAGAATATGATAACCGGATTGATCCTAAAACTTGTCTGTTTCTAACTTCATAATTGGGATTACGTGGTTCCCGACACCCAACAAATAATCTATAATATGCCATAAGCGAGAAGGATGTACACATATGAGAAAACTCATCATCGTGCGTCATCTGACGCACTTTTGCCTCCAAGCATTTCAAACAAAGGACATGGACTTCACATGATATTAGACCCGCACATTCAAGGTCTGAGTTCACCAGTACACATTCTAAATCATATAATGGCAATCTATTCTTTATATTCTCTATAAGATTTATAGAAGGGGGGCTTCTTTATATATCCTTCCCTAAGAAATTAAATTATCAGTTATCTAATTCTTTACTACATGTTATTCATAGTAGTATGGCGTTTATGTTATCCACAGTACTCCCAATAGTATATAGAATAACTGTTTGAACTTTGTTCTTCATTTTCCATCTGCCACAAAACCTGTTTGAAAATTACAACAAATTGACCTTGTTCTCCCCCTATTATTGCTGCAATGCAGCTGCTGGTGGCTCACCTATACTTACAGTAATCTTACGGTTTTTGTTTAACACTTTCTACTAGTTCAACACTCGCCACTAAAGTAGAGCTTGATTCTGCTGAGCACCTGCTTGTATCAATATAATAGTCCATTCTTTAGAATACACACTTCGAACAATGGTATCCAGACCACGATGTACAACATTTCCATTCATGATACCAGACCGACGAGCTTGTTCGCTTTACCGAAAATAAATTTAATTTGCGCCCTTATCACCTCCCACTGTGACTAAAACTCTTAAGCAGATGACTATTACATGTTAACCCGGAACGCTGAAGTCGGCACGACAAGATCTGGAAACGACAATGCTGTTCTACGGGTACAACACTGCAGACCTTTAAGCCCGGAGCGAAATTTCCAAGCCTGTTCCTGCTGAGCGATGAGTACGCGATAAGAGTACAATGAACTGGGAGATCTAAAACTACAGACAGTGCGAAGGGGTTGTAGCTGGGTGGTAACGACTGTGAATAGACCTAAACAAACAAGCAGAGCTGTTGCTTTCAGGAAGCTCAACTTGAAAACCATAGTTCTTTACTTGCAGATCACATATACTTTACAGGACGTCACTTATGTCCAGACCTGTTCCCTTTTTGAAAGAACTACAACATCCCAGATTTTTACATTAAAAAGTTGAATCTTTACGATGACTTTCATTGTGAATATGAAATCAATTTTCGCCCAATCCTACAGGAGCTGCATACATGTTCGACAATTTTACAATTAAAAAACAGTAGGTTATCTTCTGACTGAAACACCAAGCTACACTCACTCGTATTACAAGAGATTAACGAAAGGCGAGTAAGTAAGGTTAAGTAAGGCGAAAACAAGAAGTATAAATAGAACATTGAGTCATTCATTATAATGTAGGAAAACACAATACTGTACAAATATATTCGAAACATGGGTAACAGACAGCCCTTTAAGTTACTTAGCAACAACTCCCACACTGCGTTGCAGAATACCATATTAGTTTTTCTTATTTCTTATACAATATACTTCAACATGTGTAAACATGCATATTAGTACGGCTGTATTGCTAATTAATTTTCGATGATACATCACAAACGATTAATGAGCCATTATAACTCCATAATTTCCCATAGGAACTAATTGCCAGATAGAAATCACGGATCTTATGTCATCCCTATAAACAAGCTTCATATTTTGAAAACAATGGAAAGACGATCGGGCATGCGGCGTCGAATTACTTCCCTATACAAGAGCTAATGGGAATTGAAACAGAGGGACGTGCGTATAAACATCAGTCAGTTCTCACGCTCTTATGGAGGAAGTAAAGACATTTTATGCTCGTTCCGATACATCACCGAACTGTTACAGGAATGATACATACTATGTATTACCGAGTTGAATGTGTATAGGACATGTTAGCAGTGTTGACTCTGCTGGCCCTAAGGCACATTTTGATAGGTGGCATGAAAATACAGATATTTTGGGTTCACCGATAAAAGGAAAAAGCCCTCAAGGAAAAACGCGTAAATGAAAAAGGATGCCATTTATTTACAAAAAAAAGGAAAACATTTTTGTCATCACCTGATAATTATCAATATTTTTTTACCTATTTTTTTGTGGCCTGGATTTTTGGCTGGCCCTAAGACACGTGCCTTATTTGCCTAATGGTTAATCCGGCACTACATGTAAGCATAGGTAAGGGAAAATCAATGAATACTTTGTTGGATGATGAACCAAATGAATAACAGGCAATCACTTTAACACGTCCGGCTATTATAAAAATAAAACCATGTAATCAACTTTATCTTAGTAAAATTTTATGACTCAACTAACTGCCCAAGTTGTTGGATTAGGATAACCACGGCTTATACAACTGATGTTCCAGTGTGGGTAGCAAAACTAGAGGACCACTTGGATGCAGATATGTATGTGTTTCACAACGCAAGTTCAAGATCACTGAATAAGTGCTATCGAAGTAATAATTCTTATTCAACGTAATACAATAAAGAAAATGCAATACTACGCAATAATGCTGAACTGTGAACTTTTCTCTGATATTCTGGATACATACTCACTGTACACTAGCGAGAATAAAAGTGATATCTTCTACAACAAACAACGTTCTAAAATAAGGATTACTTCTTGGAATCATGAAACTCACTGTTAGCTGTTGTGTAGAATACTCTTATTCAGAATCGTACGCACAAACAAGTCTTTCGACCGCAAGTCTAACATCAAGCAACTGATTTACGACTCTCTCACACCCCTTATATGTAGAGAACTAAAAATAAAAGGCGTAAAAGCGAACGTGTGAATAAAATAGGGTGAACGGTTGATGGAGTGCCAAAAACTTGACTGTACTTTATGTGTCCTTGACGCAATAGAAACATATACATACTTGATGTTTGCAGTTGCTGTTTAGTGGGTATACCAATGGTAATCTTAATTGTATATTTAGTTCTGAGTATCAAACTACCTCGTTGCACCCCGTTGCAGGTGAATGAAGAGCTGAAATGCTTCGTGGGCAGCAAATTTAGTCAAGGGGAAAAGGTAAAGTGGTAAATTAAATTGTAGATGAATTCACAACCAATGTCGAGCAATAATCACAAAACTAGGCAATAGAATAAAGCTTACACCGCAAGCAAGAAACTCGAGAACGAAACGACGCACATTTGGGTATCAGAAAACATTTACGACTTGGTGTTGCTCTTAGTAAAAACAAACTAGGTAATCTCGAAACAAAATTCACTTAGTATCCTGATATACTTCGTTTCGTTAGTTATTTTGAAGTTACAAAACTAGCTAAATAATACCTTTCTAAAATTTTATAATCAACAGGTAAAAAAAATCTCGAATCGGCAAAATTCACGACAAAGATTTAAACAGACTTTCAGTGCACTTTCAGACACAGCATGACGTATCATTGATATTCATTAAAAAAACATCCCAGATCACAGACAACAGTTAAAAAATGAAGATCTTAGTATACTAGTTACAGTGCTCTAGTACAATATCAAGCTACAAACATATAACGAGGACGTAAGTTAGCAACCAGCAATTCATCCCCCATATTATACCGATGCAAAAACCGGCTTTCATTCCTCTGTTCATAAAATATTCATTAAGTATACAGAATAAATACAGTAAATTTAAATTGATTTCTTTCTGACACTCTCAGTTTCATGCCAATCGTTCCTTCCCATTGATGTAATTTAATAAATATTAATTAGCAGGTAATGAAAGACAGGCAGAGCTGATATTTCCGACAGAAAGAAATTATCGATGAGGAAAATTAGCAGCGAAATTAGGTTAGGAGATTCCATAATGAAACGACATATGGTGGTCGGCATTTATCCCCTTCACTTTTCAAGACGTTACAATCCTTTAAATTCCTTAGACAAATATATGATATAGAGATATAAAGAATAGTCAACAGTAGTACCGAAGGGAACAATTTTAATGAGACCCTCCATCACTACGTGTTAAACTACAATGCAAACAACTTAGCTCTTCTCATTTGTGAACATTCTCAGTAGTAATCTCATATTAAATCCATATATTGCAGAGTGTTTGCAGGTCTACAACCGTTGTTCATTCGAGGGTTCGATGAAAGAAAATTTATTTGTTACAGTACAACTGTTTTGATTTGTATAGGAGAAATTGAGTTTACATCAGTAGGGAATGGCAACCACACCTATGACTAAGCTATCGATGTATAGGCATACACCTTAATTACAATACTTATACTTTACTGACCTATTCATGTGAATCGATGCGGCAACTACAACATAATCTATTATTTAATTTGTCACATAATGTTAGCTTCAATGTAAAATACTGTACGGTAAAGGTTGTCTCCTCGTGAAATACAAACGTAACGAAAAAGCTCAACTTTTCGAAGTTTCAACTTAATCGATAATTGCAATGAAATACAGTCTATGCAGAAGTACTTCAGCTAAATGTAATACAATACTTGCGTACAGCTGTAGCTGATGAGTAAGTTTTTGGCATATTTTTTGTAATGCTGGCTCGGGTTTCGACAGCTACATAATGTATACAATATCGTGATATGCTATGGTGTAGAACATTGTTTTAATAAAAAAAACTATTCCGTGTTTACAGGATTATGCATGGTATTAAACAGAAATTACATTAATACATGGTATATGACGTCAAGACTCAATCGCAACGGTTCATCAAATGTCAAGGGCATTATTCATCTGACTGTAAGGTCTTGAATTCATTGCAAGAGATTTTTAACATCTCATCAGCAACAACAACAATAAAGCTGTAGGATACCTTATGTGGGTGTAAGATAGAGGAATAGAGTTATATGCGGTAAGTGTTATACTGTCTTTTTTAATTCTTTTAAATATTATTTAGCCCGAACACGAACCGCCAAAATTAAGATAAACCGCATACTATAGTAGTAGTACTGGAATAGATTTAATACACATTGATTTTACGAGGTTTTAGCTGTTGTTTTCTGTATTTCCTTCTGCTAAAGCGAAATTGTCTTTACAATTTTTGCTTTGAAGTTTTTTCCCGGGGGTTTTGATTCGATATCTAGATAATGAGTCAATCAGCACTAAATCTGCCTCCCCGCCATATCTCAAGTGCTTTAAACATTTTCTCCCGTCACGAGGACCCTTTGTCAATCGCACATGGTTATGGATTTCAAGAGCGCAGGCGTTATTATATTATATTAATTATAAACATTTACATCCGCATTCAATACGGAAATCTATGATTTCTATATACGTCTACTTGAGATATTAATAAAGTATGATCGTGATTTACGGTTCATTCAGACAAGAAATCTATTCTCATATGTGCGCTCAAGTCGCTACAATCTCTTTTGTATATTATTTACCATTGTATAGATGTAAACTCAGAAGATTATGAGAAGTAAAGACACACCTGATCGTTCTAATCAAATCAAATTATCTTTTACTAGGGTGAGATAAAGAAATACGTAATCGAAAAGACAGGAAAATGTAACAATCCAATAAAATCCAAAATTAAAGTCTCAATAGATTTACATAACCCCGAGTTAACTCGATCTGCAATAACTGAAGCACAAAGTGCACTCAAGTCCACTCGTAACATTGCGCTGTTTAACCCCTCTAATCCGGCACTCTCTCATCAGGGAACCACCGCTTAATTTCATACGTTCAACTGTATTTTACCTCTCCGGGTGTCATCCAGGAGACCAAGAGTGGCAGACAATAGTGTAACTTTTATAGTACATAAGCAATAGAAATCTACTTGGAAGCTTTAGTGGTTGTATTATTTCCTGCTTCAAGCTTTGTTCTTCCCCTAATAATACGACATTGTGTTTGTAGAATAAGTTGGCAAGATTGGTGCCGATGCATATCCGTATGCATACTCCCAGCACATGTTAACTCACTTTCCGGCTGTCCAATAAACTATTCTACACCTTACGTGGGCGTCAAAATTTAATTTCCGCTTTACAAAACTTTACTGGATAAACGAAGCGGCCGAAGGCGTGTCTGCATTTTAGGCGGGGATTATATGGTGGAACTGGTATTGCCTATTTTCATTCTATCTCCCAATTAGCCTGAGTTAATTGAACTTAAAAACTAAGAAAGTATTCTGGAAATAATTAGATTTCAATGGCCGGAATTTCATCAGAAATATATCTTATTAATAATTCATACGACGGACAATGGAATCTGTCAGAAAAGTATTTTAATCGCGTTGATTCTTTCTCAAAATTCAAAAATTGATTTTCATCGATAAAACCTATGACTTAGCACGACCGATTTTTTGTTCTGGACGAAAAGAGAAGGACGAAAGCAGAAATCACTACTGTACTCTGTACTATTACTGAGTACTCTGTTGAGGGCACAATACAATCGCGGTTGCTTACTTCATCGCGTGCTTTGACAACAGAATGAGCTCGGAGAAACGCTAAAACAATATAATTCTGTAGTGAATGACGACATTTAACTGTAAGGACCTAGAACTACTGGTACTTGACTTAATAAGTGATAGTGCTGATTAATTCCTGTTACAAACAAGAAGTGTCCTATCGATGACGTAATTCCTATGTTGAGATCCACTCGAGAGACTAATAGTCAAGCTTAACTGTTGCGCACCTGAGCCACAATTGTACAATGTGGTATTCCAAACTAACAAAATACAGCAAACCGACAACTCTTAGCTCCTGTAGGTATACAGTATATTCATATTAACATTTGGTCGTTGTGGGGCGCTATAGCTATCCTAAGTAAGATTTGACCGCGTCGGGTCCAAAATGAAACGTGTACCCGGGTTTTCTTTGTACATACATTATTCGGAAATTAAAGCAGTTCTAAGTAGGTTTTTATCCCCTCAGATACGTTTCTTTTGGTTCAGATACGTTTCTTTTGGTTGGTTCTTTTGGTATTGTTCTGGGATGCATTTGGACCTTCATGGCGAATTTGGTTAAGATTTTCAAAACAAACGCGCTTATTATATTGATTACTATTAGTATACCTACTATACTGTACTGCCAACTTTACAATCCGCACTAAGCCTTCGGAAGTTATGAAAAGTTGACATAGAAAACCACGGTTGTATTATTATATATAAGCTAGCAATTCCGGTAACGACACGATGTTTACCTTTTCAGTGTGCGAGTACGTTGGGCAACTAGGCAAATGTTTTGGTCACTATTTGAACCTCAAACAATACCATGATTTATAAAGGAGTCAATTAACTCTTTCGTCACTTGAACCGCTTTGCTCAAGCAAAGCTTTATCTTAGTAGTATTTTCGGACGCGATAGGATATCTTTATAAACTGCCAGAATCGCGCTTTGAATGAACGTCATTTCACGCTTTGATTATCCTGTTTTAAGAGATTATTATTACATTGTATCTGTACGAGTAATCAAAGGATCTCGCCTGATTACTGTAAAGACACGGACTCCGGATTACAATCGAACGTATGCTATACCGTATCAACACAGAGGCATTTGCTTCCAAGCTAAAGACAAAAACTTTACTATTTCTACAGTACCTGTGAAGTTCTCACACATACATTATATCACAAGGAGATATTTAACCAATGCTAAAATATATAACCATCAATATAATAAAATTAATAGAATGTAAAGTAAACACAACCAAGCTACTTCACTACATGCTTTAATCTTGAGAAAGTCTGCAATTTCCTAGTGAACCACCACACTCTTATTTTCGTCATTTTCACATGGCAATTTACCATTCTGAGCCCTTAACCCTGATCGAAAGCCGATTACAGCAAAGAAAAAATAAGCTCTGTGAACACAACCATTTAAGATACTTCCGAGGAAAGTTCTATGAGGCGTAGAGTGAACATGTTTTCCTATTTTCAGATACATTATTGAATTATCCATCAATCAAGGATCAATGCCGATCTCATGCGAAGAGAAAATACTCATTACGTATTACTACCTTCATAAGATAGCCCTGTTAAATATTCTACGATTCACATTATACATCCTAGCTATAGTAAAAACACAATGAGTTATAATACATCACTACGACGAACTTACCTGTTGACAAATACTCCGTCGGTGGCGATACTATCATTTCAGAGGTGAGTCGAGGTAGACCGTCCATTATATCAACTTCAGCAACGCATAGCTTGATAACCTCCTATCGAGAGTGACATAATGAGATTAGCAATATGCGCACACCAACACGAGCTCAGTAGTATAACAAGAAACCATAGTACGGTACAATACTATCAGTAGATAAATTTACCCGATAAAGATAGATAGATGTTTTGTATTCAGAAAGAACTTACTGGTCTAGTTTCTTCAAGCAGATCGTATATCTCCAATATTTCTTAACAAAACTACGAAAATCTAAATCATAAGCATCTTTCCTGTAGCATATATAACAACACTACACAGCGACCGTTTCGCGCAAAAGCTGAATTCGAACTGACTTGAAAAGCCATAAACATGAAATATTGCTCACGAGTGCCACCTAGCGATTCATGAGAAATGTAAAATGTGTAGCCGGGAACCAGACAGTTTCTAAAGGGCAAATTCTCACTTTTACAATTTCCTACGCCGAATTTTACAGCGACATTTTCTTACTGGGGCCCAAAATCTTACGATTGGTATGTGTTAGAATTCTTATTTCTTACATTATACTGTAATGTAATATTTCATGAGATTTGGCCATTGCAAAATAATTACGGTAATATGCATGCATATATAGTAATTAATGCCAACCTTTAATGAACCGGCCAAACCAGTGCCCTTAGAAATGTCCAAAGCGTCAGTCCTTAAAATATTCACGCCTCGAGACGACATAGAAAGACGCAATTCCAAGGAGAAATGTGTTGAAATTCGTTTGGTAATAAAGTGGTTTGCCATAATAAACCACTAAATTGAACATGAGGTCTAGTCGGTCGTACAGCGGTAGAATCGGACTGCGCAGGCGCATAAACATTATTATTTCCTGTTCCGTATCAGCTTGTTCCGAACTTAATAAATGTCCAGTTATGCTTTTCAACAAGATATGAGTAATGGCGGGAATACGTATTGTGTACGTCGACGTTTACATAATAGGGAGTGTTCAATGTAAGTTTCATAAATTAAAATTGTCATCATTAATATAAACCATGCAACTTGTTACTTTATGATAGTAATATCCACTTCTGCTATGTACGAACTGTGCTCATTACTCAAACATTTTCCGCGTAGGCGACTTCGAAAAAGGTTGCTGACCACTCGAGAGAGCTCAGCTTAATTATCTGGTATTTGTGTCTTCTTTTGAAAGTATTTGTAGTGTAGCATTGCGATTCGCCTCGGTAGCTTTCAGTTTATCCATTTGAATTTTTGTGTTGTGTTTGTGTTGTGTTTGTGTTGTGTTTGTGTTGTGTTTGTGTTGTGTTTGTGTTGTGTTTGTGTTGTGTTTGTGTTGTGTTTGTGTTGTGTTTGTGTTGTGTTTGTGTTGTGTTTGTGTTTGTGTTTGTGTTTGTGTTGTGTTAGTGTTATTCAGTTTATCCATTTGAATTTTTTTTTCCTGAAATTTCAATTAATTTCAACTTCAGTCCAGCGAACTGTAAACAGTAAATTTATTGCAAATTAGAATACTTGGTAGACATGAGCAGCCATTAACCAACATTTTTTGTGGTGCCACTATATTACTATATTGTATCATTAGCGGGTGCGCTGATCAAATAATGGCGTGAGCACGTTACGTAATATAAATTCCTCCGTTCCAGTTTCGTTCGTTCCTTAGCCTGCTGAGTCTTCGCCTTCTTTCTTAGGATTTCAATATAACCGTTTAAATAGCTTACAACGGTTAATTTCCGCATATCCGTAATCTCATCATTATGAAACAATGTGTTAGAAGTATATTTATACATTTCTATACTACATGCGTTTCCGCCTATTCGTGATCTCGTCGACAATACAGAACTACACGATGAGTAGAGGTAGATAGCATTTTAGCATATTAGTAATAGCATAAGTAGCAATATTAGACCCGCGTTTAATTTGTTCATGCATTATTCTGGCATGCATTTGCGTTACCGCCTATTCACAATCTCATCTAGATGAAGCTCAATGTACGTCCATTATTAGCATGGGTAGGCAGATTGCAGGATCAGAATCGCTCGCAATTTTTTAAGTCAATTTCAGCAAACATGCCCTAGCCCAGGGTAAAGCAAAGGAAAACGACTATTATTGAAACTGCAGTGATGTAATTATGTTAGTTAGAAGTTAGTTAGAATGAAGGTTGTACTGGTTGAGATAAGTTGCTATATTTAGCCATTACCTCTAATTTTCATTTACTCTTACCACAATAGATCTATGACGATTCTTTAGCTTACAGAATTATAGTTTCGCATTCAATTATTCAGTAGTTATAGTTTAAATATTTCAATTTTATAAAAGTTCGATTAACACCGGCAAAGAATATGAAGTACGAAGAAATACTACAAAAAATAAACGGATTCGGAAAGTACCAGAAAAAGATAATATTTTTATTGATATTAAGTACAATTCCGAACGGTTTCTACACAATGATTCCGGTTTTCATTTTGGATACACCAAATCATTACTGTCGAGTATCAGCAGACAACGATACGATCGTAAGTTCCACTGTTCACCAAATCATTACTGTCGAGTATCAGCAATCTTCACTTTACAGTGGCTGTTACAACCCGTGTTGGCTGTTTGTTACTCATTAATATATAGTTAATGTTTTATCTTTCCTTCTTTCGTATAAGGAAGTAGGGTTAATATCTTTCTTACACCGGTCAATCAGCAAAAGTTATTGCTTCATTTCTGCACCCTTACAGAACAACAATGATAGTGCTTCTTGGCTGAACAAGACTATACCATGGGAGCAAGACGAAGATGGGATTTGGAACTGGAGCAAATGCCGAAGATATGCCAAGTATGTTTTTTAGACCTTTCTTTGTCTCTCTTCGACAATCGTATATTATATACAACTAGAATTATGCTACAATTATTACAGATTTTTAATTTTCCATTAAATTCATCCCAAAGAACGTTATCTTAAATCTTTCTGGAATTTATGTATAGTTAATCAATTTTATCCACCATTAACTCAACGATCAATTCTTTGAACAAACAAAACCATTACTTAGTTGACCCCTTGGCGTGGTGTAACGACTCGAACCGAACAAGTTTATTCGCCAGAAAATAACCCTCACAAAATTACAAGACATCAAAAACTTTACAAAACAAGCGAACAGAATCTTCAATACAATATTTGAAGTAATGTCCCTTAAACCTTTGTGGCGTTCCGAACATTGCTCGAATGTCCGTATAGTTTATTCTATGCACTGTAACTCTTTACAAAAGATAACCTTTCAAAATCTGTGTATATAGCACAGCCGACCCTCGTCAAAACGGCCTAATAGAGGGGAGGTTGTTGAGTTAATCGATGGTAATGGGATATTGCCGTATACGTGTACAATATTGGAAATATATATATATATACAAAGTACATTGAACAACTTGATATACAGTAAAGAAATGACAGAAATCTTTAATAAATTTACTTCAGTGCGACTACGAATGCATATCTCAACAAAACAACGATACCGTGTAACAATGGCTGGGTTTACGAGACTTTCTTCGGTGAAATGACAGCAGTTATGGAGGTGATATTCATTTTCCCATGTAAATTGAAAAGTTTTGATTACGATTTTAATATTAAGTTCAACCCGTATTTTACATGACAGTGGGATCTTGTATGCGATAAATCGTACTACATACCTCTCATAACATCGCTTTATATGGCGGGTGTATTGGTCGGTTCGGTGTTGAGCGGTCACCTATCAGACAGGTATGGATAAACTACCTTATATTTATTCCAGTAAACAAGATGAATACCAAGAGTACCTTTAATTTGTGGTGCTCAAGTAAATAACCAAGACTCTTCATTACTTTAATCAAAATATCGTCAAATACCTTTATTGCTTCAAATTTGTTGGTATTACCTCGAATTACTTGGCGTGAAAGAGACTTACCGAATATGACGTATGGAAGATGAAGACACAAATTATTTCTCGTATCTAAATACAGATACGGAAGAAGACCGGTTTTTCTCTGGGGAACTCTGCTGCAGTTCGCTGCAATGTTAGGTGCTGGATTTTCAACCAATGCAGTAGGATTAATAATCACATGGTTCTTATCAGGTTGCAGTTCACTGATCAACTACGTGTCGGCCTTTGTCATTGGTAAGAAATGAACAGCCCACCAAATATTCTATACATTACGTTGACACAATTGAAACTACCGTTAAATCGACGCCGCTGTATCATATCGTTCTATTTAGCTCAAGGTCAAAATATACTGTATAATAATTTTAAATAGGAAACAAGCTATATTACAGATGCTATGTACAAAATATTAGACAGGTGGTATCTGAATCAAGTTATTGTCAAAGAGTAAAGTACTTTTGACTAACTATTATAATCGTTCAATGGATTAAAATTTACGCGGTACGCCTCGTAGTTCGTGAAGGTATTTCTTTCTTTTATATATGAAAAAACAAGTTAAAACGGAGTTAATTTACAAACGGTCGGACCAAAATTGCCGTGAATTTGACTGTACAGTATTCCATTCAAGAGTTTCCCCACTTTAATAAGTCCACTGTATCGCAAGCATACCGTGATTCTATTCATCGTCACTTTACACAGCAACAGAAATAGTGGATTCTTCTAAACGTGCATTGGTCGGAACACTAGAAATCGCCGGTTTTACTCTTGGGTATATGTTACTAGCTCCCGTGGCTTACTTTCTCACGTCCTGGAGGTGGCTCATGTGGTTTGTAGGTTCCTGTGGAATTCTTTTCATACCATATTACTGGTAAGATTTCACTAACGATGTAATGGATATCTCCAGGAATTAACAGTAAAACTGGTTATTATGTACCAACAGGTGGATTCCGGAATCACCACGATGGCTGATAATGCGAGGTAGGGAAGAAGCGGTGGAAGTTCTTAGAAAAATAGCAAAAGATAATGGAACCATTCTGGAAAAATCAGATTGGGAACAGGTAACCTTGAGCCGATGGAGTAATCTACATTTTACAGGACTAACTTCATGTTTGTTAAAACCTCATGATGTTATGCCATACACTTATCAACCACAAACAGCATTAGACTACAACACAGCTGTCTGAACATGTAACCAGAACATTATAACAGTCAAATACATCATTCGCTGTAATTCAATTAACAGAATTTGTTATTAGGCTGATATTCCCAATTGGTATACCGGACTCTTACCTTGGCAATTAATTGTACATTATTTTGTATATTAAGATCTCGAATATAAATATATATGCTCTATAGATCGAATACGCGAGTCATGTGGACAATGAAATTAACGAGAAATATAACTACCTCGATCTACTTCGACATCCAGCCATCAGAAAAAGGACTCTCAACATGTTTTTCATATGGTTTGTAGTTTGAATACACTGTAGAGTGTAGACGCTTGGCACGCAGAAAATGCTTCTAATCTAAAATATCGTACAATCAAACGAAACACGAAAACAATAATTCAGTGCAGAAACTAACCACACTAACGACAGGAGTTCAGAGCACCACTGCTTATGCAAAGGTTTTGCGAGAGCAAATAACCGTTGACCACATGACTACCACTAGAGATGAATTTCATCCATTACATTATTAATTTTTTTCTTGATACTTACATTGTTTATTGCATGTACAGAGAGTACCAATTTGAAAGAGGGTGTAGTTACAGGCTGACAATACAAGATTACGAGCATTTGTTTATTACAATTTTTTAAGATCAACATTTCCAAGGGACAAAAATAAGTTTAAAACTATTTCGGTAACCCCCCTTGATTCACGGACAGTGACATTGTAAGCAGTTGACTGCCCGTGTCTAGAAAATGAAAACTCTTATGTACTTATTCGTTGCAGGTTTGGTACTAGTCTGACTTACTTTTGCATAAGTCTCAATACGTCTAATCTCGGTGGCAATAAATTCGTAAACTGCTTCGTCGCATCCGCTGTGGAAGTTCCCGCTTATAT
This sequence comes from Halocynthia roretzi, assembly GCA_013436055.1. Taxonomy (NCBI): domain Eukaryota; kingdom Metazoa; phylum Chordata; class Ascidiacea; order Stolidobranchia; family Pyuridae; genus Halocynthia; species Halocynthia roretzi. Next base: position 267,901 of record QRAM01000062.1, on the reverse strand, counting down.
GCTCTCCTTCTTCCTTATGCAGAAAGCAGGAAGAAGACTAAGTTTATTTTGTTTTTTGCTAGTTGGGGGCATCGCTTGTGCTGTCGCGCCATTATTCTATCATCGTAAGTGCACATTTGTTCTTCCCATATGCCATGGAACTCCATTGATATATTATCCTGCATTACCACTAACAAGTTCACCTGTTTGTGGTTATTACGTGAATATATACCATCATGCGCAATGTCTATAGTCTTTTTTCAATTTATTCGAATCTATTGCAGTGAATGAATCGGTAATGACCGTGTGCGCAATGATTAGCAAGTTCTGCGTAACTGCTGTATTTTCCATTATCTACATCAGCTGTTGCGAACTCTTTCCAACAAAAATGCGAAATATGAGCGTAAGCGCATCGTCCACAATGGCCAGAATCGGAGGGATTACAGCGCCATATTTAATTTATGCAGGTGACTACTACATTTTCCAGCAAACAAATTTTTACATCAATAAGTATGGGGATTAAATAATTTTAAGTTAACAAACGCAAATGATAAAAAAATATTTCTGAATTTAAGGTCAAAGTGTAAGTAGGTACATTCCTTACGTCTTAATGGGAATTTGCATGATAGCTGCCGCTTTCTCCAGTCTCCTATTTCCGGAAACCCTGAATGTACCTTTGCCAGAGACGCTGAAGGATGCTGTCGAATTAAACAGGTAATTAGATAATTTTTCAAATAACAATTTCTCACTAAAGGGACTTCATTTTCTTCCATTTTGAAGGTACAAATTAGTACTTTGCGGAAAAAAGATTCGAGCAGAAGATAAGTTCAAAGAAACTAAAAACACACCCGATAAGATACCAATGATAAAGGTTCAAGCGAAAGCATAGTCTGGGTGATCGATACATGTAATCATTTGTTTATTCGAGAAGACTACATGAAAATTTATTTATTTATCATTATTTGAACAACTAAGCACAAAGATCAAGGATGGCATGGCTATATATACAGATATGTATTCTATAGTCTACTCAGTATGTATTTCTTACATTTTTTTCATTGGTCTGGAACTGCGGATTTATTAAATCGAGAACAAAATCGCAATATAGCCATTGGGCTATAACATCCTGTATTTCAATGAGCTCACTCAAAATATATTACATATAGACCCAGTGGCGTAACGTGGGTGAGCTGTGCTATGCTACTGTATACCCAGACTGTAGATCATTTACAATGTACCAAGCAATCTTTATTGAAAATTCAGAAAAATGTTGGTCAAGTGTAGACTATAGGAATGAAGTAGAAGTGAAGAACAATAGAAAATAAATATACGTGACGGGAGTTAATTTCATCTATAAGGCTCAACTTGCCAAGAACAATTTCATTAGACTGTACAACGATCCGTCAAACAAACAACTGTGAAGTTCGGTCTTACTGCAGAAATCTAATCAAGCTTCTCCTACTCTCACTTCTATTTTCCTGGATATGTCCAACCATTCATTCTGTTCTGCAATTCACCTAGACAGAACAACGCACTCAAGTCATATAAATATAATTCTGACCAGTAAACACTTCTTTACGATCTGGTTAACTATTGAAAGACTATATTATTTGCTACACTTTGATTAGCTCAGCTAAAATCGGCTTACCTGCGAACAAACAGTCATCCGTATTCTTACCGAAAGTGGTGTGTGGCGTTGACCGACAGTCATCCGTATTCTTACCGAAAGTGGTGTGTGGCGTTGACCGACGAAAGTCAAACGATCTCGTTATGGGAGTAAGTCTACCTGCGGTGGGTCGGGGTGTACACATTCGTGACGAATTTTCGCCTGCCAGTTACAAACACACTTTAATACTACTGGGGCCTATCTATGGGTGTCTATTTCGTAGAGTCCTCGCTATACGTAGGATTTCGTTATATATATATATATATATATATATATATATATACACATATTTTACTGGAGCTGAAACGACACAGACGTTATAGACCAGCTCACGAAGTGGAGTGTTTGGTATTTGGGGGCTTAGCTTTGTCAAATGTGTGGGGATATATTTTACTAAACCTTTAGAGATGCTTACACAAACATACACGACGCAAATGCATACCGACGTAAAACGAGGAACTCACGCAGAACCACAAGCAATTACCAAAAGTCAGGTCAAACATCGACATTGATCCTTTTTTTCGTGATTTTGAATCACCTTGTCCCTTTTCTTCGTCAAGAAAACTAAATTTACGCGTGCCACCAACAGAAGAGCTACCTGGGTGTGACGGCGCCTTCATAGGCGTCCGACGCAAACTGTTGTACATCGATAGTAGTTTCTGATATTGCCTTGTTTTCTCGCGGAGTTTTTTGTTAGCCTGTCCATCAATGATCGTATCGATCAAACAAGACTATTTCTAATGGATATTACAGCTTCAAAAATCACATCACACCTCTGCAAACATATTCTTAGTAGAGTCGAGCTCTGTTTTAGAACCACATATTTGCATTTTAAGAGCTTTGGCTTCTTCTTGCCACCTTGAAGTGACCTGGTCGCAATATCTTTTTAGGTTATTTTGCCTTTCTTTCGATTTCGCTAACGAATATTCCTGGAAAATAATCTCGTTTGATTTTCTACTTGTATCAGTTCTATATACTGAACGAATAAACTTATTTGCCTTCTACCTGAAATAAATGTTCTTGGTGATTCTGATACGTCCAGAATGCCATTGCCCTACTACATATATCGATTATCACGCCTGGACGCTGACCTGTCAAAACCATGGTCTTATAGCATTCAGACGGGTTGACGTCTATTCTCACAATATCCAGTTTTCCAGCAAGACTCATGGAGCAGGCCGGGCATACTTTATCTTTCACTTACAAGCGATAAAAAATCTATGTTTTCATAGTAGACGGCATCGATTAACACATCCGTTATAGTAAAATAGAAAATCTTACCTAATATGTTTTCGCCATCTTCATTGCAAAAGATATGGGAACAGGAAGTAGTCCACGCCATGCCAGTCGATAGTGGCTTTCGGCACATTTTGTAATTGCAAATCAGTTCACTATCCATTGTAATCTATTACTGTAGTAGTTTATTTAGATAAAGAAACTTGAGCAAGAACGGACGATTAAACATTAAAACGTTAGATAATAAAACTGTATCGCTCAAAACAAACCAAGATCGGAAACATTGTCGTTCGATGTGACATCATTCAAACTTTGACTCGCTAGTCTCGACGCAGTCGTCGCTAGAGGGCTATCCCGTTGCTACACATTAAACATATTTTACAATACTTCACCACTCTGTGAAAGTTCTTCTGTACTATTATATCAGCAAGCAAATGTGCTATTTTTTTTATATCACGCCTTTATGAGATCATAAAGGCATAAAATATGTACAAGTACAGCACACACAAATTTCAAGCTAAGCACCAGATAGACAAAATATTCACTGGGAAATACGTAAATTAGTGCTCAGTAAGCAATAAAGTTTTAATTGTATCAAGGGAGAAAAATGAAACAAGTGTAAATACCTTTAATACTAAAAATAAATTTTGTTGAACGAATACTCCAAAGTTGACTTGTTTAGCAACTGATAACGATAAGGAGATTCTGAATGTTGTAATATACCGACCCGGTGACACTACGTCATTCAGAGTTCATGTTTCCGTCTGAATTTAGTTTTTTTATACGAATGAGCCTTAACGCTTATTTCAACACCATCCATGAAATTGATAACGTCTCTGTAGAGTAATTCAGGGGCTTCCTTACCCCATAAAAAATCTAAATGATCCCACTTCTCCATCTGGGATAAGATGATAAGATGTTAACTATGTCAAACAATGAACAAATTATTGCATTTGAATGTAAATCAAAAACAAATGGTTAACATACCACGCGCACATGAACTATGCTGGGCAGTTTATCTGAAAGATCTACAGCATCAGTCATAACAGCTAAATCATCATGGGTACCCACGAACAGTGCTATATGACTACGTATCCTACTGAGGTCGTATTCGATAGCGGATTCTTGGCCGTATATCCTAGCGTTATCACGTTCTGATGACAGAGATCAGAAAAGAATCATCAAGTTCACAGGGAGTGCAACATGCATACAAAAATGACGCACCTGACCAGTAATTCCATTTCTGCATTGCCCCTGAATCAATCATTTGGGACAGGTGTATGAAGTTATGCAGAGACGTTCCAGATGGTGTCTGAGCCAAGAAAACTGGTAGCCGGTCCTGATGATAATTTTTTACGTTAAATCCAACGAGAAACAGGAGCAAGTTACTTCCATGATAAGCAAGTGGTGAATCCTTAGACATCCTTTGCATACGAATAGCATTTTCATCATTAACTCAATAAATAACACATGCAGATTAAAAAACTTTTATATGTCTAACTTGTGAAGCTTCCCAGTTATCCACTTTGACAGCGCATTGTTGGGAAGAACTTCGGCGCCTCCGAAAAGCGTCGTCCCAAAATGTGCAACGTCTGTGAATGTCGTCAACCACTTTAGTGGACTTTTGATGTTTGCTAATGTGGAGATGGGGGCGAAGGCAAACATCAATTTAATTTTTCGATTGAAACTCTTGTCTTCTGCCAGTCTTGCAAAAGCGATCAGGGTGCCCTGAAGTCATGAGAAATTCTACTAAGTAAAGAAGAAAGTCGAATATTTTCCAATTAACCAACCTGAGAATGACCGATGTAATAAATATACGGTTGTCCGGTTACACGCAGGGTTGCATCCACCATAGCTGGAAGATCGTATTCCGACATATCCTGCCATGTGAATCTCCAGTATCTTTCGTCTTTGTCGGGGTCGAGGGTTACGTGTGCTCGCGAATAGGTGTTTCCCCTGACGTTGCCCATCCATACGTCATAGCCAGCATCGGCTAGTAAGAATGCTAAACTTCGATTCGGACCATTAGATACCCAACAGGACGAATCCGACAATATTCCATGCTGGAGAAAAACTACGGGGCGCTTTACGCGCCCCCTCCTCGTGTTTTGGTGGCCTTGTTTGTTTTCCCGACTCCTGTCTGCAAACGAAGGCATAATCATAACACGAATGGATATGAAATAAATCCGATATCGTTTCACTAGCTACTGACCCTCAAACGTATGCTGCCGCTTCTTCGAATTTTTTACCGGGCTTCTACCAAACGGAATTCGGTGAATTGTTAGTTTGTATCCATCCTTAGTCGTAATAGAGTAAGTCGCACACGGATATCCTGAATACCGAACAATCTCCGGCTAAAATAAGAAATCTTACACTTTCTTCTTTATTGCAATACAATAGAAACAACAAGTCAATTAAGGAACGAATTTCACCATTGTGATAACCGACTGTTGTGAAATTGCAGCCCGTGTAAAGTACAATGAAAAATAATATTTACATACAACGGTCATGAAACACTCTGGAGGAAGTTCAGCTTCATCTTCCTGACTCGCTTCGAAAGATGTGTACGAATGAATCGTGTCAGCTAAATCATCTGTTCAAAAATTGAACAGTAGTAGTTACAGTTAGACCTATGTTAGCCAGATAAATTTATTGAAACGATCTTATATCATTACCTATGCGTTGAGTATAAGAATGAGAATGGTTGTCTAACGACTCTCCGCGAAACTTCAATAAGTCATCAGCGAACCGATCCCAGTTCCAAGAGTTAATATGTGTGCGAATGTATTCCGTATCGAATCCGTAATCTGTTAAATCGGGCATCAGATTTTTCAAAGAATCCCAGTCCATGCGATCAGAAACTGCCTGTGTACAATGATTCAGTTACACATGCCGTGTACGAATCCTCGCATCAGTATTTACGAGTGAGCTTACCTGTCCAAGGTACGAACTCGCTCTATAGACGTCATTCCAGCCGACAGGCAATACGTCAGGGAATTCAAGATTTATGACGCCATCAAGTGAATCCCATGTGGTTTTGAAATACGACTCGCTTTCGTCATCTGCGTCTATGAATACAAGTAGGGTCAAATGTAAATCACATATACAGTTGATTTTACACATTTATATGATTGCAGGATGATTTAGCAGGATCTTAGTATACGCAAGTTAATTGGAACTCGAAGGGCGTGACATACACAAACAATGACGCCTTGTCTACTATCTTCTCTGCCTGTATTGCAAGTGCATAAACATTATGAACTTTCTGTGCTTACCACTGATATCCTTTTCAGTGACAGAGTCTAAAATTGACCGTGCAATTTTATCAGTAACATCCATCCATAAAGTATTATAGCGGCCCATAAATACCTCTGGTGGGAACACAATCAGGAAAATTCCGATTACCAGAAGTACTCCTGTACATCGCACAACCATAGTAACCTCAGTCTAAATCTCTACGGAAACTAACTGTTACAAGGCTTTTTGTAATCCTCATTTGCCGATGTGGTTGGTACTGCTAACTGCGACCGACCTTTGCTCCTCCACGTCATAAAGCAAATAAAGCATATTCTTACTCAGTAACAAAATTATTATATACTTACTACTGGATTATTATGTAACAATATAAGAGATTGATGAATCAAAACGGCTCCAATTAACGGAAATGAAACGTTAGAACTCAAAATGGGATTACATTAATTGGATTAATCGTAGATTATAATGGTATAACAGCTGTATTAGTAAAAATGTGTTTGTTCTATATTACTTGAACGTATCGTAAATTCGAAATGTATGAAAAAATAACTAACAAACTCAAGAAGGGGTTTAAGGCAATCAAAAATACATCATCTGTACTGAAAAAGATAGCGAGGCGGAATACCTACATAGCGGGAAGGCGGCATTTCTCTTCTAGCAGTACGTGTGTGGGGTCAACTTCTAAATTTGTTAATAATGACGACATTCGCGCAACAAAATCGGAATCCAACCATGACAGCAAGGATTTGACGCAAACAGGCAAGTCCACTAAAATATTAGGCCGAAATATTTCGGTCAAATATGGTATTTCAGTAAATATATATTTTTGTAAACTCGTACAACAAACAGGTTGTAAGACAAAACACAACTGGTCCGATTTTCTGAATAACGATCTTTTCAAGAATTGGCTCCGTGTAGGCCTAGCTCTTCGGTAAGAAACATTATTAACATATATTCAGCACATTGTGTAAGACTGGGTTCTATATACAATCACCGTACTGATATTTGGAATGAACAGTGCCACATGTGATGCCGTCGCGCCGTTAGTGGATAAAATCCTGATAGATTTTCATTTAGAATTAACAGAGAAGTACAACAGCGTATCTGAGAGTGTTCCCAGGAAAAGGTAAGACGTATTGTAGCAGTTCTTCGGTATTCAATTACGTGTAAACAACAGCGCCCTTGTGTGACCACTAACTGATATTTAAGAAATATATCTCTACCATGGATGAAAGATGTGTTGCGTCTCCAACGAAAGCCAGTAAAACCTGGTGAGATCTGGAGACGAAGCGATGCAACCAAGTGGCTCTCAGATGAAGGTCCATGGGAGATGGCAAAAGTATGAAAGTTGTGTGAAGATAGAATAAGTTTTTTCTTCGGGAGCATAGCAATGCTTATCTTTAGGTATTCATGCCTAAGGGCAGTCGAGATCCCGCAAACATAATTTCCGCCAAATCTTTCGACGTCACGGGCATGTTCAACCTAATGACGTCGTGTCTTCTGTTCGAAAATTCCGTCAGCGATCTGCAAAAGGTGCAGCGATTGATACAGGTTATCCATGTAGCACAGAAAACCATAGTTTAGCCAAGGTGGTAATATTGACGTCACATGGCCCGTTCTATTGTAAGTCAAACCATCAAAAAGGCGAAATTGCCAGCAACTATATCAATAATTCTTTCGTTATCTCTTGAAAACATTCTGCACGGAATTATACCTTCAGATTCGCAATCATACCATGCACAGCCCAAGACTGCAATTCACAGAGGAAGAAGTCAGGGCAAACTTCGACGGCATAATGGCGCTATTACATGATGAAATACTAAGCGAACAATTAAGGAATTTTCCAGGATACGACAACTTGATAGAAAACGTTAAAACGGTGAACTTAGGGAAGCTAATTCTATTTTACAAATTAAAGGAATCGAAACAACTCAAAACAGAATATTAATAACAACTACATAATACGTAATTTCTTTATTAATTTTATGGGTTAAGATAAAAACTCAGGAATTCAACATCGTGACAACAGTGAGGTCAAGTATCAGCGCTTTGGAGCAGCGACTTGAAGAAGAACGAAATAATCTCCCGTTCCCATCGGCACTGTACTCGAATAGAAAAGTACGTTCGGTTGATATATACTATATATAGCACATGCTCTCAAAATCAGCCAGAAAGGCTGGCTGTTCTGATGAGAACACGAATGCAAATGGTTTCAGATTTTTATGATCAAATACTGCATATTTTAAATATTTAATGTGCAACATCTTTATCCGTGTTTTATGAACCAACAAAAGTAAGATAGCTCCTCTCTGATGAATCGCCAAGTAAAAGCTCCATAAATCAATGCAGTATATTCTTGCTGGTTAACAATACAAGTAACGAATCGAGTGGTAAATATACAAAATTTCGTTTCCATATTTTTTAACCCAGTTGCTACAAAGTTTGCGGGAGTTTTTTTCCTCTGGGGATGTCACGTTTACCGTTGACACCTCCATAGTAGAAGATAAACTGCTTTCGCTCGAGAATATGCTGGCCAAGCAGCAAGCATTGGCCGAAGAAAAAATGGCACTTATGTTTAGAAAGGTGACTTCACGTTTACCAGATTCTCAGACAGAGTAGTAACACTGTGAGTGTACTATGGTAAATGACAATAGCACAATCACAATATTTCTGACAGGCAAACTACTTGAACCAAAAGCTGAATCGAATACAACAGTTATTCAAACATGATGAAATTGATGATAACCATGACCTTGACATTTGGAACCAAAACCAACGAGTACAATCTGGATGTTCTAATAGTTCAAGCTTCGGAGAAAACAGTGTCGGCAAGAAAAAAAGGAGAAAGCGTGCAAAGAGAAAGAAGAAGAAGTTTAGAGGTCACGCAGTACAGCCAATTCTTAATTCTAATTCGGTATGGAAACTGAATGGTCACCACGTGCGCGGCTGCCACAGCAAGATACATGAACCATCGGTTTTGAAATTGGCCAGAGCGAAATCTGACATCGGTTACGAACACTGTCCATCGAAAAACAATAATATTCTATCGAGGAAATCGGAAGAAAATATTTTCGGATTTTCTAGGTCATCAGTAAATTTTCCAGTGCGTTGCAGTTCTAGTTGTGCGGGATCGTCAGACAGCAATTTCCTACAGTCCTCGCCAGGTTCCAGCAGTGATAAATCACAAACCACTAGCTTGTCTAGTCCCACAGCTGGTAAGATTTACCAATGAAATGAAATTATCACAGAGAAATCACGTCTAAAGATTTTATCACACAGGCGTTGTGAGGAGAAATGGAACGATAGTGGAAACCCAGAACCCAGCTGATATACCAGGTAGAAAATAGAATGTTTCCAAACTTTCATAACATAACGAGATTTCTTAGGGATCATTCTAGCGATTGATGTTCTGATTACAGGACCATCTGGACGACAAACATCGTCAGAAAAAGTTCATCCCTCAAGAAAAAGGAAGGGAATTGAAACAAGTTTGATACCACTAGAAAATGTTAAGAAAAGTCTAATTTTGCCACTTAATGTCTTCTCATCTAAAAAGGATGCTGGAGCATCAGATACACAATTTGGCGGGAAGGTGGTATAACTATATAACCCTCGATATTAGGAATAAAGCATATTATTCAATCTAAATATACAGTAGTTCGATGTTGTCAGGTTGACAAATCGTCGACAAGTTTCTCAGGAAATATTGGCGGATCCTCCTCTGACGGTTACTACCAAAGAACCCTCGGAAAGATTTTGTCGAAACAGGTACATTTCACATTCTTTAGTTTCGTCAGCGTTAAAGGTATGCAAACGATTGACGAGATTCCGGATTATGCATATTTTTAAAATGGAAGCTTTTTTTCTATGGCAGGGGAAAAACACAGATCTGATTTTTGAGGATAGCATGGAAGGAACTTCTTACTATAGCACAGCCAGGTTCCGAACCAAGTATATAATTCAGTCAAAAATGCTAAAATCCAGTAAAGAACTTGCAGAAACAGAAGCTGCTGTGGAGGTATATAGTACTGTGTGTCGACCAGCCAGTCAGTTCAAATACGGAATAGCATATAGATTCCTTCTCGTAACAAAAGGCACTGAAAAGATTCGGCTTGAGTGTGGCGGACACAAAAAATGCTAGGGCTGTATTGGGACAGTTTTGTGAAGCGGCACATGGTCGTCAACCACTGTATCATTCCTACGCTGCTCCGCTCAATCTATACATAAGCACAGCTCAAATTCATTCCGAGTTAGCGACGAGTTTACATCCGAAGATAACAAACGGAAAGTATTTTCAAAATCTTTTCTCGGAAACAAATGCCGACACCGAGCTCTTCCTGCAAGTGAGACGAACTGCTAAATAAATTCTACGAACAAATTATGAATTATTTTCCCTAACCTATACTCATTTATGTGCGAGGTGAAATTTATTGGTCATCCCGCGGGTAAAGACGAAGAGGATGTAGCGAGGAAATGCGCAAAATTGGCTTTGGAGGAGGCGAACGTTGACACAAGTTCAATCTTGGATTTCAAACGTAAATAAATAATACACTTAATGACCAGAACGTACAAGTTGGTGGGGGTAGGTCTCCCGGGTATTTCCCGGGTCATTCAATGGGTAGTTTATTCTGAAGTAAACAACTGCCTTTCACGATACCACGATATCTGGAAATTATCTTAGGAAGGTATGCAAGTTCCTGAAAAGGTTCACTGAATGCAAATATCACAGAAAAAACAAGATACATTTGTTGCGTTGCAAAGATGTATACGAAAGACTTGTTAATTAGTATATATCGGAGATGGAGCAATGAAGATTTAAAAGTAGCAAAATATTTCAGGCGCGCTGAACGAACTTTGTCTACGCCGCGGGGGAACTATTCCAATATACGAAACACGGATGTTAAACAAGAAGACGAACGAGTTCATCACTACAGTGACGTCATTTACACGTGACTTTTTACCGCATGACTCCTTATCAGGTTCTGACGTTTCAATCGGCAGCTGCCACTCCGATGAATTATGCATAGCTTCTTCGCAACTGGTACATGATAACTTGATATAAATTACTTGATTTTAACTTACTGCACAGAAGAGACGTATACGGGTATGAATATGAACAAGCCCCAGCTAAGTAATCTGGTATTAACTAAGCCACTTCATTACAAATAGCCATACGCAATGAAGATATGTATCCTGCATTTTCTTATCCCATAAATTCGGACGTAATCGCACTATTCATATAACCGAGTCCTGCCCGGCTCTTTTTTACACTGTTCTTCACCTAAAGCCATCTTGCACACGAGATCAAGCTGATGAAGCAGCAACCAAGGAACTGTTGGAAAAACTAGGAGTTTACATCCACAAAGACGAAGTCGCCGTCAAGTCTTATAAAGATATTTTAAATGACTACGTCTTGCAATGGGGTTACGAAAAGCCGCAGTACCATACTTTCGAGGTACAAGCTCTACATTCCTGTATCTAAACATTGTTACTGTGAGCTTCCTATGCCTTAAACCACGTAAACTATCTTTATTGCCCTGAGAGTTGCTATCCTGTAACGGAAACATATCCTCAAGCTTGGCAGTTACGTTGTCTTTCTAAGTACCAAGTCTATCGTAACAGGTGAAGTCCCAACTGAACATAGGTCAACAGTACTTGGCCACTGCGAGCAGCAAAGCGTTTCACAAATGGTCAGAGGCTATATCGATCAATGGCAAACCAGCACTAAGTTTACACGATGCCCGTGAAGATGCCGCCCGCGAATCCCTACTTCTTATTGGGTATCCCCACAACTTTTCAGACTAAAAAAATACAATAAAAATTGAAAAACTTTTAGCCTATAATAAATCAAGATAAAATTGACCTTTCGTACTGATATTCCTGTATTTGACAAAATATAAGAGACGAAGATAAAAGTACATTGGACTTCAGGTAATCAAGCCAAGAGCTTACTCGGGACTCATAAACTCCCAAACTTTTTCTGTTAAATCGACTAATCAAAATTTTCTAGTGTCTTTCACTAGAAAATTTTCTGCATCGGAAATAAATGAAGTACAATGTATTTCTTGATTCAGAACTCACAAAAAATAGTAGGATATATTATAATTTATGAAGTTGCTTAATATAAAGCAAACTAAACAAATACGATTCAAAATTGTGTTGTGGCGGCAAGATTTCCCTTCAAGCACACTAACACAATTTTAGTGTATAGATAGATACACATGAATATCACAGTATATACAAAGACATATAGACTGACTCAACAAGGAAACTTTGACAGACTAAAGAGATATAATATTGCACAGTTCAGTTTGTATAATTTAATGTAGAGCGCTAGACCCAAGCAGTGGAGCTTTTTAGTGCAGCTTGATCAACAACATCAAGGGTGCAAAAGGTGTTGATGATATTGATAATGCATAAAATATACTCTAGCTCGTGACAGAGGTGAAGTTTTATAATTTCAAGTAGAAAGCACCCAAATCCTTTGAAAACTAATCCTGAAACTATGGTTTGTCAATCGGAAATTAAAGTTTACGGCTACAACATGAACTGTTATTATCATCACTCATAATTAGTTAATTTTCATACGCTGACTGGTCGCCCTGTATATAATATTGTCTTTGCCGGGGTCCATAAACCACAAAACATAGGTAGCAGCCACTGCTACAAGCGTGAATCCGATCATAAACCACAAAACGATGTTGAATATCACACCAAATTCGTCACTGTTCGGCTCAGCAAGGTTAAGTAAAGTACTGTTAGGAACATCAGCAGCTACTGCGGCTTGCATAAGGCTTCGTGTGTGTCTAACCTGCAAGTCAATTACCAAAAGGGTCAAAGACCGATTAGATTGAAAAAAGGTTCGAGCGAGGCGCAAATTTCTTGGGGGCGGGGAATTTGAAAAATATGAAGGATCAATAAAAAGTGTGCATCCTCCGCCTCACACAGAAAATATCTCAATGTTGGACCATTCTACACAGTTTTCATATGCATATTACACTATGATTGAGGTTTCAACCTCTTATACTAAGTACTTGCCATATAGTCAGAGATTGCTGGTTTATCTCCATTTATTTCCACTTCGCTTAGCAACTGTCCATGGAAATGAGCATTTGTGGCTTCAATGAACTAAACATATAAGGATGAATTTAGAACTTTCAATACAGTTGCTGAAACTCAACAGTTTCATATTTTACACTTTTCTATCCTCTTCAATTACTATTTTACTTTGACAGTGAACAATGAACAGTGAACTCGGGAGAGGACAGGGTAATGAGGTCTTGCAACTGAATGCAAATAGAATGAACGCCGATTATTTGATTACTTTGGGTCAGTCTCTTTTTTAAACAATAACTGGCTGATACAATGAGGGATACGATTGATATTGATAACAATAACTCAGTTAGCAGCAACATTGCGCATTGGCAAATGTGTGATAGTCAATCTATATACTTCTAAGTAAAGTGCTTGGAACACCTAACTTTCAGTACTGATCATGCAGTAAGTGCTATCTTACAATACAGACATCTTGATCAATGAAAGCAATTCAACTCACATGGGGAATAAAGTACTCCAATACAGCAACAGCCTCCTTAACTTGTTTTGAACCAGCACCATATGTTTCAGAAAGCCTATCAACAGAGCTCAACATAACATGATAACTGGATGTACGATGCACTGCTTTTTCATTGTTCTTTCCGAAGCAAAACAACAGTGTTTTAAATAAACCACATTAATTTTCATCACAAATTCATCAGAATAATCTTTCCTACTGACCAGATCATCCAGGAAGTTCTTCATCATCTGCATTTCTCCCAAAAACAACACATCTGCATCATGGTCAGAATTCAGATCAGATAAAGAATCAGGAGGCAGAGTAAGAAGAACAGATTGATCGTCATTGAGCTGTTTCTTTATTCGTCTCAAATCAATTTTGGTATCATGGAAGGCATCATACTTGTACTGGATAAGAAATATAAGATTGATATCAAATGATTTGGAAGCTTCCATGAACGCCTTATATTGTACTATGTTTAATGAAACATACTTGGTCCTCTAGAACAAGAGCTTTCACTAGGCTTCTGTCTTCATATTGAGAGATTATTGCGGAGTTCAGCTCAAAAATCGGAGGCACGCTCAGATCGTGGTTATCCGTTTCATACTTACGGATATACTAAAATAAATCAAAGAATGTTAGAGGCATGGTAGTAATGACACAGACCACCCTATCTGCTACAGTGGATGTTTCCCATTATTAGGGACATGTATGCACGTCCAGGGCTGTGGAGTCGGTACTTTTTTGTTAAAGATTGTTAAGAATTCATTCACTTGTTCAAATATCGAAATGAAAATTTCTGTTCCATCTTCAGTACAAGAGTTTGTAAGACGGGTTTCGTACATAAGTAGTCTTGATACTGCAGGCTGGGATTTATCCTTTACATGTACTTAGAACAAAAACTTGTAATTTATACCATACCTTACTCAACGAAAATAAAATTTCACTTGGCAGATGAATGGTCACAAAAAGGTTAGCTTTTGGAGGATGGAATACATCAATGTTCTTTACACCTGAAAAAGGAAAATCACCCTGAATGTGCTTCACCAAACAATTACTAATACTAGAATATGTGTATGAAATATATTAAGAAACCTTCCCAAGATTCTGTCCACTGCAAGTATTTAGAAGGCATCCCCATCAAAAAAGTGATAACACTTGGCAAATCCCGTCGTTTGATAACTGTTGAAGACTCCGATTCGGTTAAGAATTCCATTTTGTGTGGTGCTGTCGCTATGTAGAAGCTTGCTGAGCAAACTACAACGAGAGCTGGATAAAAGAAACACTATTACTTCCATAAAAATAAATGGAAACACTCCATTACCCTTATGCTACAAGCTTTCTGAATGAGGAAATAGCAAAAGGTTACAGTAATTTTTAGACAATGAAATTGAAATAAATTCACGGATATTGCTTACCAGAGATAACGGTAAATATGTACAGGGTCTTCATGGTTCTTTCCAGCTCGGAATGATTTCTTCATTCATAAGCTCAGGGCTCTGTATGGAATTAATATCGATAACTCCAGCATAAACGGATTGATTAATACAGAAGCCAGAACAACAGTCATCACGTGATATTCGTTACAACGAAAACTAACTATTTCACTATTACCACTAGAGAACAAGTAATAAAATTACAACACTGAACAATATGTGAAACACTGGTGTTTTTCTTCCTGGAATACCTGGAACAGCACAAGATAAATAAGAACATTTTCTTCGAAATACCCATTTTAGTTGTAGGAAAATAAGCTTGAAAGTTCCCTCCTAATACCGTATACCCATTTGCAATATCAAGACAACCGCTTGATTCAGAAAAAAGTATATTTGATAATTGTTGAAAACTGAATATCAATGGCATTTCACTTAACCCATTTTACAATAAACAAGAGTAACTTTTCAACTGCCGTTTCTCCTGCTATGTGAACAGTTCATTGCTATCCAGCAGTTAGATATTGCTGTTCTAAGGACCGTGAATAGAATTCCCAATATTTCCTGCGTATTTTATCAGTGTTCCCGAGTTCTTCGCAGAGCTGTGATGAAAAGCCAGGATGATAAATAATTCACAACGATTAAACTATTTATGCAAAAGTGCTGATATTAACAAACTTTTTTTGCTTTATCCAACGTCTCTGTGCGATCCTTCGCCTTGTTGGCCTCCAGTTCCTCTTCGTACATGTCAAGGAGGAAAGCAGCAAGATGTGGAGATTTCAAATCCTCATTACGCCAAGTATTGATTTGTTTAGTTAACTCTTCACTCCATATTAGACCTCGATCTAGTAAAACACTGAATAAAAGTTTTCATTTCTTTGAGAGAACACGATGTTTTTTGTTAACTAACTGCAAAACTTCTAGCTGTACTTAGGGGGCGGTATATTGAAGCAATCATCATACATCAGATTGATAACTACCACGATTTTTAGAGCATTGAATTCACGGTCACATTGATTAGGGGGTATCTCATGGTAGTATCATAATAATCGACTCACCCTCTTAAATAATTCCAAGCACTTTCATTCCTAGTTACAATGTCTATCTTCTTAATTGTATATCTAAAAAGGAAAATGTAAAGCCATGAAAGAAATCCAAACACTGTATAATTATTTTGATAAAATAGGATATATTAGTGTTGTACAACTAGCTTCACAGACATTATTTAGAAATATACCTAATGTGAAGAAACCTATTTTATTATCATGGAGGTTATTGATTGGTGGCTGATATCAATTGCAAACTGCCAATTTCTAATGCATAGACCATTACCTATAAAGAATGCACTGAATGCATGAGTATGTTAATTGGAGTGAGATAGAAGAGCAATTAGTGTGATTAAGTATATCAATCTTCCCTTACTCTGACATTTAAACAATTATTGCTTAATATACCAGACAATATAACATTAATTCCTTATCAGGTGATATAATAAACATACTCAATTTCCCGCTTGACTATATTGTCACTCAGTCCATCCGTGTGAGTGATGACAAAATATCGGTGGTTCCATGCTGAATTATTGCGAACGTCAGAGTCGATGAACGAATCAATAAATGCCAGTTCACCATCCCATAACATGAACTCCTGAAATTCCACAATATAATAAACTTCAAACATTCCAAGGTGATAAAATTTTAGTTTCCCACAGGAAAATTTGCATTTCTAAATTGCAAACTGCAATGGCTCAAAGTCCAAATTTTACCTTTATAACCCACTGCCTATGCTGCCAAGCATGATAATTTTTTTGATCTAGGTCAAGTATTTGTGCCGTGAACGCAAGTTCTTTAGAAGGATCGCCAGACCATTCAACCAAAGCACGTCTGTGGTGCCATACCTAAATACAAAATAAAGATTTCACACGTTACTATGATAAAGTTCTCATCTCCAGTATAAAGATGATACTAGATTAGCCTAAAAAATTAAACAGGAGATAAATTTACCTGGTAATTTTTCTGTTGCTCTTCAATAATATTAGTGAGAAAACACATTTCCCCAACAATATCTTTTTTCAATCCTTTGAGTAAGACTCGCCTTTAAATAAACATAAAATTATGAAAACAAGCCAATCATTTATTGCAAATAATATACAACTTAGCGATGAGTTATTTCAGTGATAGACAACTTGAGCAACAGTACAACCAAGACACATGCTAACTGAGTGAAATTGCAATAAGTTTTTTCTTAGCAGCAATTTGTCCGGACTGATTAATGAAATATTCTTTAAAAAAAATGTGTTTTCATACCGATACTGCCAAACAGTGTAATTTGCTGGATTGAGATCTATGGCAGTTCTCGTCAGCTCCAGCGCACGCTCGCTAATCTCGTTGGATTTCAGAATCGCACGGAAGTAATCAAATGCATCTTTGACTGTAAAGAATGATAGAAGTAAAAATTTCAATTCGAAGCTATGTTTTACTGCTGGTATTTGATAATTAGACGATAAATTAAGAGAGAGACATGTGTTTTCAGAAAATAAGGTTAATGGTTGAAAGCATTACAAACTCTAGTTTAAGAATAACAGAGCAGTGCAATGAAGATTGCTACCTCTCATGTAGAGTAACTGGATGGCTGTCAATGCACTTTTAATATACATCACTAATGTCTTCCACATCACTAAGTATTGGAAATATTTCAGAGGCTTCCTGCATCAGCAGTATTTATGTAACATTACAGGTACATATGCAATTGTAGATTTGCAAAAGTAACAGTTATTAAATTTATGTACATTTGTCACTGTAGGCGATCTGTACGACTGGGTTAGCCCCATCATCTTGTGAAATTGGTGTGACATCACTCCACTCAGGTCTATCTCTGATAAAAACAAGTGTCATATGGTAATGGCACGTACTGGACTACTTATCATGAATATACTTCTATGATACAATTGTAAATAACAGTACAAACACCTACCGATAGAACACATAGTCTCCCTCTTCATCAGATGAAGATGACATCGTTATAGATACAGCTAAATAATCTTAAATAGAGTTTTAGGTATTGTCCCTACAGAAAAACAATTGCAACGAATAATGAAACTCGTAACATAGACCATAGAGCACAGACCTACAGCAATCATAGAGTGAAATGCAGTATATGTGCAAAATAAATATATTTTACATATACAATACATGATTGCAAACATTATTTTCCTGTAAAGTTTCTGTTTATTCAACGTAGTGAAACAGAAATATTTTGAAAATGCAAATGTAGGGATATAAACATGTTAATTGGTAATACAGTATGATCATTTCTCAATGACGGTGATGCATTTCTAGAACTTGAAGCGGCAAATGATGAACTGAAATATATTTCCTGCTTTTTCTACAAAGGAAATGTGATGAATGAAAATTGAATTTTCTTATTTAAGCTCAAAATTGAAGCTGGGATAATGATATAATTTGCTAAAATATATAATGGGTATGCATGTGTATAAAAGTTTTGTTATTATTCCGAATACTACTACAAAAATCATTAAACACAAATCGAGTCTCCGTTGAACACCATTCGGGGTTCTATCTGAGAATAGAAATAAGAGGTTTTCATTTCTGTAGTTGTATATTTTGGTCGAATTTCATATTATATTAAAATCCTCAACAGAAACGAAATTCAATCCTAAGTCAAAGCGCTTGTCTACTCAGAAAACAGTAAACATGAGAAAAGTACCTGAAAATGAAAAACACCAGGACACTGATAGGCAATTGAACAATTATAAATATCATTAAGTATGCCACACTAAGTTCATTTGTTTTATTCTGATTGAAATCCACCGGTTATAAATACACATAAAAACAAGTGCTATAACCGCTTTATTACATAATTTCAACCATTCAACAAATAAAAGGTGATAAATGCAACCAAGCTGGAATGAATGTTATTTACTCAGAAGGAACAATGCGAAACACTTTCGAACTTATATTACACAGATAATTACATTACCTATTATTACAGATAATCGACTCTCATTAACGATCAGCAATTATGACATTCAATATGCTGTGTTTAAGTTTAACAACAGTACTTATATCGTAATTTCATGCAAGAATAAACTCTGTTTACTGTATTTACAGAGGGTTGGTGATATTGCAAAACGCTGGATCCACAAAGCTTACGAATGCTATATGAATTCCATTTCATCCTCTGTCACGAAGCTGGTGTTGCTGGTATTCCCTGCCGAGAAAATGGTAGTTTGTTGGGCAAGGTCGGACAAGAGGGTGGCTGGTATCCGCAATGCACAGCAAGCAACGCTTGTCAAAGCTTCAGGAAAATCCACCGACTTCTCCCAGACGTCACGCTCAGGATCATAACAAGCGACGGTCCGAACATCTTTCCTCTCTCTCCAGGTGTGCCCACCTACGACGTAAATCTTACCTTCAACCAAAGAAGCACCGGCCTCGCTTTGTCCGGCAAAGAGAGGAGCAACGTCCGTCCACTGGTCAGTGTGAATGTCAAACATTTCTGTACTCAAGACATCTCTTCTGGCCCCATTTGTTTTGTTATTACCTCCTATGCAATAAAGTCTGTCTTTGTATGCAACCATACAATGCAAACCCCGTTCTGTTTTAAGCTTCGGTCGTGACTCCCATTTGTTTTCCTTCGGCTCGTAGCAATACACCCCTCTTTGAAATCCATCCGAGGCAAAGCCGCCCGCGACATAAAGTTTACCTGCGCACGGGGCACCTGCATGAGCGCATACCGGGTGAGGGAGCTCAGCAACAGGTTCCCACTTATTTCTGTCGACTCTGTATCGCTCCGCAGAAGAGAGGGGACCGGTGTTGTTCCTTCCTGCTACAGCATAGAGACATCCATCGATAACAGAAACAGCAAAGTCAGTTCTGGTTTCAAGCATGTTCGCCATTTTAATCCACGAGTTGAAACGAGGATCATACCGATAAACGTTGCCCATTGCTGTGTTACCATTGTTGTCAAACATCTCTTGCCCACCGACCACATAAAGAAAGTCATTCAGCACAGCTACGCAATGGCAGTAAGCCGGCACGTCCATCTCTCCGAGTCTGAGCCATTTTCCCAAATCCTTGTCACAGATCTGAACTTCTTTGGAAACAGAATTCGTAGATTCCTTTCCTCCCAATGCCACGAGGCAAGATGTCGTGGAACGAACACACATTCTTGATGACATAAGCAGAGGTTGTTTGTGTGGCAGCATGTGGTATTTGGACGCTTCAAACAATAACTTCATGCATTCAGAGTTTTTCTGCATGTAAGCAATGGATTGCACTCTTTCATCAAGATCTTCCGGTGTTATGAGCTGAAAGCGTATGTTTTGCATGACTCGAACAACATTGCTGATCCTACTGCTGTCGTGGCTCAGCCATCGATCAGCCGCATGAAAAAGGTCTAATTCAGAGTGACCTTTGATGTTGTTACTCGAAAGCAACTTGCACACATCATCTTCTGAAAGTCTCAAAAATTCCTCGGTTCGGACAAACTGCGTAAAGTTGGCGAGGATGAAATTGAACACACAGTCTTCTACCTCGGTCAGATTAAAAAATTTAGCAATGTTACAAATATCAACACAGTTTAGTAGATTCACTTCAGACTGCATGAATTCACAGCAGAATTTAACAACCCCCAGTATCTGTAGGTGGTTGGCCGCAGATAGTATGTCTTGCATGTTTTGCACATCCAAATGAACAGACGATGTGTAAATAAAATTTATGACGTGTTGGAGACCTGTCGAGCTGAAACCTCTCAATTCAATAACTTCCTGACGACTTTCCTTCATCTCGGATGTGAACATGGATCTGAAATAAGGACTGCAGGAAGCAAGTACGACACGATGAACATGAAATTTGCACTCGTCCACAACGAGTTGGACATCACACAAAGACTCGTTCACCCGCATTTCATTAAGGCCATCTAAAACAGACTTTTCGTGAATGCTTGAAGTGAAACAACGTTGGCTGAGAGGCGCCTGACCGCCCGTTGCTGGAAGAGAAAGCAGTCCTGTGGCCGAACTGTGTTTATTTGGACTGGCCATTTTCCAAGAACACAAGGTGGTAGAAACTTAAAATACCCCTACAATATGAAGCAACAAATTCTGTGAAATAAATATATAGTTGAACTGAAATTGAAATCGCAAGTGTGACATAACATATAGCGCTACAGTAGTCCGCCCCAATCTGCAGATTCACTTACCCGCAGTCAATTTGTGAAATAAAATTTATCATAGGTATATATCATGTTATATAGAGTGTTCGTGTTGTAATCAAGTTTCAAGCATCCATCGTGGGATTGTGGCATCCATCTTGGATCACACCCTTCGAGGATGAAGGTAGACTACTGTATAATCCCATATAAAACTGAGCCTGTGATATATATATTTTATGTAACATCAACTATGTAAAAGGGCTAATCAATAAGGATTATAAATTCTGTTGGCATCACCGATTGAGATGTCATAGCAACACAGTTGTCTAGTACTGAGGCCGTTTTCAATTAGCGGGATCTGTCCAATGGAATTGTGGAATCGTACAAAAAGTCTTATGAGCACCTTCAGCTTTTTAACATTACTATCCCAGGTGGATAGTCTCCTACCAGAGGACTATGGACTTCTTTGTTTTCGGACGTGTATGATCAGAAACCAAGTGGGTAAGGGCGGTTCAATGTCCGGACTCAAATTGTTACGGTATGCAAATTATATGTCCTTAGTCCTATTCTCAATAATTCAAAACCAAATCACTGTTTTTTTACGGCATAGTGCTATGAAAAGACTACACTAAAAAAAGATGGTATAGTCAATAAAATAAAGTAAGCTTGTAAACTTATCTGCGGTGAAGATATGGTTTAGGATTTATTATTTTCCACCTTCCAGTATTCTAATTAGTTTCCCGCCTTAGGAATGCCCATCGATAAACACCAGTCATGCTAAGCTATTTACGAACTCCTAGATAAAGTTGTGATATTAATTCAGTTAGAAACCTTATTATCTGCAGGATGATGTCACCTTGCGTCGTATAATAAGATCGACCTGCTAAGAAAACTGTTCATACCAGAGAAATAGTAGAGCACAAACCGCACCACAGACTTACTGTACCTGGCACATCAAGATCAAGGAAATAAGTCACGTGACCGTCGGTACGTCATAACATTCCATTAAATTTTTTACGAATTTCTACGAAACAAAATATCACGAGCGAATAATCAAATGAAAGTAATTGAAGAAACAGCTATTTTAAAATAATGTATAGAATAAACAGTTAGCCTACGGTAGAAAGTAATATCTAACGGCGAAGGCTGAATATGGACGATAAGCCACAATCGATACCACTGATAAAAATTGTCAAGAGTTTTAGACACGTGCCCTTAACGCATGAGTAATTTAAAATGCAGCAGATGTCTGATTTTGCCAGTAGAATTTACGTTTACATATAAGTGCAATATGAGTGGAAATACTAGCAGCAAGGTATTTTTTAAGTTATTTACAGACCGTATTTGAATAAACTTACTAAATTTTCATATTCTACTGTTACTCAGGCCGAGAATGCAGAGGAGGAAAAGCCTTTCAAGGTAGAAAAATGGGACCAGAATGCGGTTCGCATCGCGCTGGATGATGCTGCAAAAAAGGTTCATACTCTACAATATAGTTAACGTGACCATGTCATTAAGTGAAATTGATATACATGTTTAGAATTTCAGTCATTTTCTTACAGATTATTCTAGAAAACCTTGGATACGAAGAGGACTTCAATTTGATTGACAGCCGACTAGCAATATGTACAGCGGCAGTAATGTTCGCTCTTTTTGCCTTGCTGTGGGACTTCCTTTACCCATTTCCAGCATCAAGACCTGTTTTGATTTTATGTGTTGTAAGTTGATCAGTAGAGATTTCAATTAAGTTTTACTTTTATTGTATAATTCCACTTTTCTGCAGCTGTCCTACTTTGTGTTGATGGTCATTCTCACTCTCTATTCCCATTTCAAAGAGAGGAATATATTTTTGCTAGCCAGAGAGAAAGATGAAGCTGGAGTAGATCCTGATATAGTATGGAGTCTTGCCTCCACTATGGCTCGGTACCGATTTAGTATGATCCATGTGTTCCTTTCATGCAAGCATAATAATATCAAGAGTATAAAAATCACTCAACCACAATCATTGCCCCGTGAAATTGATGGACGAAAAGTACTATGTTGATAGAATAACTAGAGGGAATGGCTTAATATACAATAACTATAGAGGCAATGGCTTAATATACTTATCAATTCCACATGTAATGATGGGGACTATATTTTCGTGATAGCATTGACCATGGTTGACTGATAGTGTTATTCTGTAGTTATTCATAAAAGGAAACCAGCAGTTAATTCCACGATTTTCCAATTATCCAATATCGCTACTTTTGTATAGGTTTGACCACGAGTACTCACTGGAGATGGTGGTCAAGGAGCCCCAATCGAACAGAAATGCTAAATTCACCTCCTCCGTGGGGGAATATTTTGACGAAAATGGAATCTTGCTCATGGATAAGTTTCAAATACAGATTCTGAAACTCCATAGTTCTCTGTCCAAGAAGAAGAAATCTCAATAGTGTTGAATATCGAACTCTCGCAGGCAGCAAAATGCTGTGTAGAAATATTGCCATGAAATTATTGCTTCTACTGTATGATGTAAATATAGTGGTACTCTACAGTTATTTAGGTAATAACTTTGGATTTTGATAACTGTAAGAGTTCCCATATCAAATGATGGTGTCTGAAACTTACTTTTGAGAAAAATGGTTGCTGTACAAGGAAAAATATATGAAATTACGAAATATAGACATAAAAGAGGAATAAAAAGAATCTTCTATTCATAATAGCCTCGTTATTCAGTCAGGGAGACAACTGTGCAATAGCCTGAAACCTCGAGTAGGAACAGCGTCACCGCCGCTTGCTGGTGGCCATTGGCAAACTTTCAAATCATGCTGGGATCACTTGAGTTACCTGTACAAGACCCGAAATCCTACCTACCTTAGACACCGAAGGTTGAATGAAGAAAAAAATACCCATGAAAATGTAGTACTTAGTAAAAATAAGATGCTACAGACAATTGGATGATAAGCAACAGACCGTGACACATATTGTAAGACTATTCTGCACAGTTGCTGCATAAAACCAAGTTTACTACAATTCAATTCAGGCAATGCTCAATACAAGGCATTATGATATACATGGATATTTTAGAATATTTAGTTTGCAATTAAAAAAATGACAAGTGAACTGGATAGCAATTTAATTAGCGAGCAACTGAAACTACGCAGAATCAAAACATAGAAGATTCATGATACGTTAATGTACAAAGTTCATGCAGTTCTTAAGTTAACATTCGAAGGTTAATTTTGCTTCTGATTATCGCCAAAGCAGCTTAATTCTGAAATGAATGCTTCCATTTTGCTCTCAAACAATGAGCTCACAATAGGCTCACTGAGATTGATCAGCGGATTCCTGACAATATATTCCACGTAAACCTAAATGAGACAATGAACAAGATTGACCCAAAATTAATTTCATATTAGTTTAACAATATCATACCTTACTGTACAGTTTTTTCAGCGTATCTCTCATGCTTCCTACCGCAATGTCTGTCATCAAAACAAATTTCATTCCACTTGATGTTTCGTAAAAGTGAAGTTTGTACTTATTGGTGCTGAAGCAGAGAAACCCATCTTTGCTGCAAATTTGTTGTTAAGGTTGAAGAATTGTTTATATCAGTATTATTTCTGGGGAATCCTCATATACATATGAATACATATACCAGCAACCAATTATACTGAAAAATTGGAGTAATATACAATGGTTTACAATAACAAACACACTGCTTTGGTGAGCAGATGAAAACATTGCAAGGCCTTGAAAGAATGGAACTCTGGGACTGCCAGTATAAATACAAGAAGTACATTATATTTCCAACCATACAGCATTTTTAGACTTTCAAAAAAAGGATACAAATCACATGGAGACATCTTCGAAACGAAAGAATTAATGGAGTGAATCATTCCAAACATGAGTTTGATTTCTTGTTCTTTCGGCAGGCTTGATGTTTTGTTTCTCACCCACTCTTTGTCAAACAAACAGGACCCTTTGTTGTCAAATATATGTAAAGTATAAATAGTCATTGTGCCCGGATTTGGGAAAGTATTTCGTAATCACTGTCAATTATAATAATTCAGAACGACAGTTTTAACAGGAAGATCCGCCTCGAAGCGCTAGTACAAGATGAAGTACGGAACCTCCACTAATTTTATAGTCGGTGGCTGTTTTCTCGTCGTTCATCTGCTTCCCGCTGAAAATCAAACGTTGTTGGGGAGGAGGTATGCCCTCTTTCTCCTCCACTCTCTCCTTGATGCGTTCGACTTTATCAGTAGGTTCAATGTCAATCTCGATTTCTTTGCCAGTCAAGGTTTTCACTTTGATAAGCATATTTAAAATGTAGTAAACCTAGGCAGGCTACCAAAAATGACCAGCAATTACAACAATAGAATACGGATAACTATATGTCCGGATATTTCAAGATAAGACGACCTACATTCGATGTCACAATCTTCGTCCGGGAGAAATTTTAAAAATCTTGAATATACAGAATTTCAGCTTTCATCAAATTTTGCATTAAATTTTTGGCTTAGCTTTTGCTATATCGGATAACTGATGATGTTAATATCACCAACTTATTGCTATGAGTTGGGCGGATTACACTGAGTGGTTGTACGCTAGGCTATAGTTAAGCTATGGTACTGTGACGTTTAAGGCTTCTTGCATTTTCACTGTTCAGATATCGCAACCCCGATATAAAACAACATTAATATACAGTTCTTACAACTCCTTGATACGATTCTCGGTACACAAGAAGCTAAATAGTAATCATTACCCAGAGTCTATTGGTATTGCAGGAACGGAATGGCCCGTAGCTCTTTGGCACAACCCAACGGAATGAAAGGAATGTGATTTCGGTCCTTCTATTTCCACTAGAGAGACAGAACTACAAACAATCGCTTTCGAGCGGTGTTGAAAATTATACTTAAGTTGTTTATAAACTTATGGGATTTCACTTTTACGACTGCTTCAACGATTAATCCCAAACATTACTATTATTTCAACTGATTACCTCCCGAGTATCTCATAAAACTTAATTATCAATATACACATGCTGCACAATTATTGTACCACAATGTCTGAATTAACAAAAACGTTGCAATATTTTTTATTACTATCTCCCTTAGTAATTGCTGAGCGTGTGCACACAGAGAGATACCGGTGCTTATATTTCATGTACTCATTTTGCGCAGTAGAAAATTATTTTCACCGCTGCCAATAACGAGCAGTTGAAAAATCATCCTACATCTCTTTATAGTCGGAACCACGGAAAGTTGTGCATTCACGAGTGGATCTATTGGCCTGATATAAAATAATGCTCACATCACAAAAGATAATGCAATAAACATTGGCAGTGAAGCACTGCATTACAGGAGTATTATCATAATAATGACATACCACGATTTTTTGAGGCTGTATTAGGAAAGAAATGATCATGAAAAAGAGAAAATACTTACATCACAAAAGATAATGCAATAAACATCGGCAGTGAAGCATTACATTGCATGCATAATATCACATTGACATACTATGGTTTATGAGGCTGTATTAGGCAAGAAATGAGCATAAAAAATAAAACATGATATTTCGATGGGGCTAAAAGGAATTTGCATATTTACAGAGACCATACTTCTGTAAAAGTATGCATTTTCTGGACTGAGGAGAGCTCACATCAGGTTGAAATATAGTTAAGCAGGCCCAATACATACAGTAGGGATCTATTTGCATACATTATATCTGCATATATAAAGTCCAGTTAATTTTATAGGATAGAAATTCTCATTACGGCTAAAGACTGGTTCATAATATCTATCCTTTATATCAGTATCAACTACCAAACAATTGGACTAAATAGCTTGTGGCTGCTAGAAAAGATATACTGTACCAGTACATTGCGATGGTGCAGCATCTTCATTGAATAGATTTGGAGACTTCCAAGTAGGGAATGCAGAAACCCGCCAACTGTCAAATCATATAAAAATTCTTATTCACATGTTCGCTGGTAAAAATATTTCATCAATCCCTGAAGAGAAAATCAACTCACAGTACAAAAAAATAACACACCTTAATGGAGGATCTTCTTTTAAGATGCAAAGTCCTTGCATAAGAAGTGTAGATTATTTGAAGATAACTGGCAGTCCCAGCAAAAAGGTGCCACCATGCATGCAACTGTGTGCCGTGTTTAACTATCGGTGACATCGTGTTCTGTCTTCTATGTCTTAAGTCATATTATTGAACAATAAGATTCCATATAATGTTGCTAAGACATAGGAACAGCAACAACAAACACATACCTCAGAGTAGAGCAGAACGTATTGTCAATGTTCCATAGAATGAAGCCAATAAGGTACATTGAAAAGGCAACTAGTACATGCAATGTGATTTCTGGTTGGCGTTTGCATGCATGATAACAATGGAATATCAAAATGAAGACAAGCATTCCATAGAAGAACTGGTCATAGAAAATGTAATGGAAATGGTCATTGATAATGTAATAAGATGATACTTGGTCAAAACTACGGAAAATAAACTTATGTAACATTTTCATTTTCACGTTTTTTAAATACGGTATGTGTGTAGTTCATCACTTAGTACCCTAAAGCCAGCCTAACATCAGGACTGCTAGAAATGTATGTTACACGTCATTCCAGATGAGCATACCTGATACAGAAGTGGATTTTTCAGTACCATATACAGATAAGTTGAGAAGATGCTGTATAGAATAAGTATTGTAGCCTGTGTGATGTTGTAAAACTGCGGTCCCTTGTTCTGATTGTGGCTGCACAAAAAAATATACAAGATTGGGAGAGGAAATACATATGACATAGGATACATATGACTTTACTAGATAAGAATAAAATCAGTTCAATGAATTTCCACATACATTACATATATTACTGCGCAGGTCCCATAGATCATCGGAAGTTCATCTAAGATCTAGAATGATAAATTAATACATATTAGAACGTCAGTGAATAGTTACAAAATCTAATTTGTTAATTCACGCACAGCAGCACTCCATATTAGGTAAGTAGAATCGGCTGTAATGCATAAGACAATGCTGGAAAACAATGACCAGAAAACAATCACTTAATCGGTAGTTATCCTATACACTAAACCAGTGGTTCTGGAACTTAAAAAAAAAAATTACGTAGCGGTCCCCTGTCCAATAAAAAAATATATTGAATTATTATGACGCTGGACTGCCAGTCAAATAATGCTTTTGTGGTTCGAGATTGCTCCAGTTCAAACACGTGTGAAATCATTATTATTATTATATCATTAAAGTAAACTAGGGAGGGAACTTAGAAATGTATTTTTTGTTTATTGAATTAATTTAGTACAATTTTATGTACTCCCTCTAAAACGGCTTCACAGACCTCTTTGGGACCGCGGACCCCAGTTTGAGAACCACTGCACTAAATAATTGAATCAAGTAGCATTCTAAATACTTTTGTTTATTACAACAGACACTGCAGACATTTACCACCCACCTAAAGAGTAGGTTGCATGTGAACAATAGAACAATTCCACATCAATGAACAATTCAATGCACATACAACATATATGTGTGTGTGTGTGTGGTAAAAAAAAACAATATGAATAGATGATAACCTGCATTTCATATTTGAGTGTCATGTGAAACATCCATGATCCAATTCCAACTGCTGTAAAAGAGTTAAATTTGAACTAAGCATTCAGAGTACAATATAAAATCAGCTCTGGTAATTGACACACTGCTTGAATAAGACAACAACTGCTTCGGAGATATGAAGCATGAACTAAACTACAAATTTTGTCTCAGCAAGGCTAGATTCACTAATAGGCCATTGGCCTAGGGCCCAATGAAAGTAATTGGTGTTGATATTGATTTACATTGTGTTAAAATTCTTATTTCTTACATTATAATATTATGCAATATTTGATGACATTTGGTTATATACATATATATGTAGATAGATTGAATATTGAAAAAAGGGATCATTTCTATAAATTTGGGGGCCCACTGATGAGTTTGGCCCAGGGTGCACAAGTGGGTAAATCCGGCCCTGCACACATTACGATAATCTGACCACTGACAAAACAGCTACGTTACTGTGTATATAGCAGCACATTGCTAGAGAAAAATAACTATGGTCTCAATGTGTAACAATTAACCAGACTCAAATGAATAAGACATAGGTAATTAGTGGAATAGGAATAATAAGTACTCACTGAACAGGAAAATGCTGAGGATGACATTTCGCAACTCAAGCCCCATTTTCCAATGGTGGTAGGCACTAATTAATGGAGGAAATATCATAGCTATGCTGCTGATAGTATTCCCTGGAAAGGAAATATTTCGGTTAGTTATGTTTAATAGGAAAAAAGTCAGAAAGCAAAATTGAAAACACTTGTATATATGTAAAAAGTACTCACAAAATTCGGCGATGTACGGCGTTATCACATAATTTTCTTCGCACCAATCTAACGTTGATGTTGGTAGTCCCCAAATTCCTATTTTATCAGTCGGTGCCATATCAAACTATTCGTCTCGTTTGCGTGTGGCCGCATAACTTTATTGATAAGTGTTTTTATTCTATACGTGGAATAGACAGCGATTTCCTGTCAAGCAAGCGATTTCCTGTCAAGCAAGCGCATACGTTACAATAAGTATAATAGATTAATGGTACTAGCGATTTCCGGGAACTGTTTTAGCTATATAACTTACTTCTAATTACTTGCACTAAATATGACTTGAAACGTAGCTTTCCATTTAAAGTTTTACCGTGTTCAAAAGCATCTTTCCACGCGGAAGAGGTTGCAAATGAAATCTGAATATATCCTTCAATCCGATGATCCACTTTAACTCTTGATCATACTGAGTCCGATTTCGCAGTAACGGACGTACCTGCATATATCAAAACAGCTAAGACAAGCGGAATCCGCTCCCGGCGATGGAGCGAAATGACGGCCAATATCGAGTTCAAGGACATCACAGTGGTGCCTCACTAATTTTAATCGTACTTAATCCGTTCCACAAGGCCGTTCGATCTCTGAATTGTTTGAGATACGAATCAAGAATCCCAGACCCTAATCCCAATGCATTCGATAAATAAACAGCAAATACTAGGTAAAAATCAAAGTTAAAAATAATTTGGTTAAGACGAATCTCCGGTCCGCCCGAGTTCTTTTTTCCGGGCCAAGGGCCCAGTTGGCGTCTGGCGTCGATATGAAGTTAGAGAGTTTGCATTAAGCAAGTTCATGCGTACATCACTTCATACTCGAACGATATTCCTGCATCATCGAAGATCGAAATCCCCATTGAAATAGCAATGTATATTTGTAATTGTGTGGCGTATACAAGTTAGTTTGGTTCTTGCAATAATTGCTGGATCACTTGTTTAGGATACCATCATCCATGCAGACCATCCCTGCATTTTGACTTTTCCAATCCCTCTCATATATGGTATCAAATCTTACACATAATGTCAAACTGGATTACATAATTCGTAGTTCAGGAGACCCTAAAGTACGACCAAAAAGTAAAGTAATACCACAACAAATGTTGGAGCAAATTTTACTTGCACTTAAAACACATATTTGTTCAAAGCAATGAAAAATAATTTTCTGAAGAAAATTAAAATAGGCATTCAAAAAGTTTATTTGTGGGAACAAAGTATCAACAAATTGCAGCCACATCCACAACATTTAAAGTAATCGATATGAATATATCTGTCGAATAGTTGATAGGTTGGGCTACTTTACTTTTTCTTCATCGTTTTCAGAAACAAGAAATAAAGCTCGATCACACATTGGGCATGAGTCTTGAATAAATATCCATTTTCTAAGACAGTTCGAATGGAACATGTGCTTACAGTGGGTTAGTCTAACTTCACCAATATCTGTTAAATACAAGTTCAGAGTGAATTAGTGAAACTTCTAGAACATCAGTAAGAGTTGCACAAAATATTTTCCAACCGTCAAAGCAAAAATTACTTTCATAATCCAACAAGTACTGTAGAACGGTATATTTATACAATATACAGTCGTCCCTCGCTATATCGCGGATTAAAACATTGCGGATTTTATATAATATTGTATTGTATGTATTTTATTTCATGATTAATCCCGTGCCGTACAGTACTAGTGTTTCAGCGATAAAAGTTTGAAAAAGATTAAATGACAGGTCAAATGACTTTGGAAAAGGATAATAAGGTAAATGAGAGTGTGTAAATGATTTACAATGGTTCAAAATACGTTAAAATATATTCAAATAATTAAATAAATATGTGGTTTCTACTTTGCGGAGTTTCGCCTATCGTGCGCGATAGGTGAGGGATTACTGTACACCAGTTTCTCATTATATTGGAGGGATGCTTTTGGAGATAATGCCGCATACTGTGGATACTTATTTCAAGGGAGAAAATAGGGATAAGTTCCGACGAAATCTACAACCAGGAATGTGGAGTCAGATTTTAAAAATGCAGACTCCTGGAAATTTCTAATTTGAAAATCCACCATAGGTTCCTTGCATAACTCTGAAATCGCATATAACCAGGGACTGGTGTATTTATCTATCACATATGGACACTCTACTACCCACAAACAGACTAGGAAGTTGATGAAGTTGACCCAAGAAAATCCAGATAACCTACTATTGGTGCTACCGAGATCATCTCTTGTCACAATCCGAATTAGACGCTCCAGAATATAAGTAAAATCAAGATGGGAAATTTGGTGAGATAGAAAGTTGTAGAGATGTTCTTTATTTTATGTTCATGTTGGTAGCTCTCTAATAATATAACTCCACACTTAACCAATCAGTAGGCAGTACGCATACACTAGTTTCTACATTAGATATACCTGCTTACCTAAAGTGAATTCTTGGTAGCAAATGCTACAAACATCTAAGTCATCGGCATTCATTTCTTCTATATTTATCAGTTGCAAGGAGGCGATCCTTTTATTGACTGTCCGGCGATTGTTCAGAGTTTTCCAACCCTCGCGGAAGGTTCTACATTGTACAAACGAAGATTACTCCACAACAATACATACATTCAAGGTTCAATATTTTAAGAATAACATACCTATAAATATTAACATAAGCATGCATAGACATCATAATTGCACGTAACAAATTGCTGGACTCGAAGAAAAGTATGTATCCACCATTCACAAACATTACAAGTCCACATATGAATTCTATCACGTGACTCGTCGACCTTATCCAAAAAACATAATCGTCGATATGAATTATTCCAGTGTGTGACCTTGAATCCACGATGTACATTGCATATACCAGTAATGTCGTCAGCACCTGGGGACAAGAAAAATCTTTATATACAATATCAAACAAAATACAAAACTTGATGAGGCAGATTTACATTACATATTCATATTAGGAACATATCCATGATATTCACAAAACATTTAAAATGATTATAGTAATTTTCAACAAATGTTGAAATGCATAAAAAGGTATACCAGAAATTCCTCCATGATTTTTTATCTGTTGATCAGGAAAAAAACTCGGATTACAGTAATTGGGAGCATTTGTAAATGGAATTTGGCCCTGCCTGTGAGAACATATCAAGAGTGGTAACATCTTACTTTTACTAGGAGCTCCATATTAAATGCTACCAAGGCAACCATCCATGTAGATATAGGCTTGGTCATCAATAGCCAATGACATAGCATAGCAGGAAGTACCAGCAGGACAGTGCAGACCAACAATGGGGAAATATGCTTCTTCCACGGGATATGACTTTGGGGACTGATGGACATCAGTACCGGGTGGACAACATCCAGGAAGAAATGCATTATGGCCGATCCAAGAAGGAATGAATTCCTGTAAAGTCTAGCTACCCTTTTCAAAGGCGGGAGGCTACTTAAACCGGTTTGGATCGCCAGTAAACAAAACAAAACGGATGACATCATACCCAGAGCTTCTCCTTGCATGATGTCATTTCCGCCGACAAAATTATGGAGTCCGACGCCGGCATAAAATCCTAACACCGAAATCGCAGACCCAACTGCAAATGAAGATACAAGGGAGTCCGTTAAAATAACCGTAAGACCTTCATACAACGTCAAATTGCTTTCTGTGGATTCAGTCACGCTGTGATCACTTGTGTTTGTGCTGAATTCGATCTGATCGGTGGAATAAGCTCGATCAGGATGGAAGAAATAATAAAGTCCGCTCTTTTTTGATGTGCTATAACTCTCATTCGAGAACAGGTCGGGTTCTCTTACGAGAATGGCTATACCCCAAATGCATTTGACAAAAAAATACAATCGCAGAACCGACGGAACACGACAGGCAGTCCAAGCGTTATTGAGTCTTCCAAGGAGATTCTCTATGTCCTGGGCCCATGGCGCTTGTCTGGCTT
The DNA here is from genome assembly GCA_013436055.1 of Halocynthia roretzi. Lineage (NCBI taxonomy): Eukaryota > Metazoa > Chordata > Ascidiacea > Stolidobranchia > Pyuridae > Halocynthia > Halocynthia roretzi. Next base: position 234,256 of record QRAM01000062.1, on the reverse strand, counting down.
GTCGCGTCATAACCCAGTGCTGTCGCACCTTTTGGAATTTTTCATGCCATAAATATATTGAAGGTAACGTACATCCGAAGATAATCAAAATCATTGAAGTTCTTGAGAAGTCAAAAAGCATAGAGATAACAGGCGCTGTCGAGATGAGATTCCATGTGGCACCATCAGTCAACGGACTTTGTAACAGGACGCTCAAAACTCTATTCAAAGATTGGATCACTATGAGGCAGAAGGATAATTTCAATATGAAGTCCTTCTGAAATTAAGAGATACAAAGTACTACATGCTAAAAATATGTGTTGATTTTAAAAAAGTGAATAAACTACACAATAGTCAGATCTTACAGTGATAACCAACATCAACTATACAAAAACAAAAATGAATTGTTAAGCATTTGTTTCCTGAATTCTCAAAAAATATCAAAAATTAAATGTATGATATGAAATATAAATTGGTTTATTGCTTAGAGCTCATAATCCATTCTCATCAATATTTTGGTGAACGTCATAAAGCACAATCTAATACCTCAAATTCAGTTATCCGAGTGTCAAACAATACATGGTCTTTGACAGAGACTATCAGAGATGTGTTCGTATGATTGTAAAACGTTTCATGACAGTTTAGAACAACAGCAAAGTTCCACCATAGTATCACAGTATGAACTGCTAACGCTGTCACCAGCATATATGTCTGTGTGATTATATCAGTTTGACATGAGAAGACGAAGATGCTCAAAGCAATACCTGTAGAAACATGAATGACATGAATAACGCCAACGAACACTGCAGTAGGCTGGGTTACACACCCCAATTTGGGTTTAGGGGTAAGTTATAGTATATCACAATCAGAAAAAATACCGATATAAGTGACGTCATAGCATAAATCAATGCTTGTGGGGTAAAACACTTATTTACCATCATTTGTGTGCAAGTCGTCTCGGTAACGTATACACGGAAATTACAGGACATTCTGTTGATATGTTGATAACTAATTGTACGCACAAACACATACGTAGCAACTGCAGTTAATGAATTTTTAACACTAACACAACTCGATAGGGCCTGCTTATCACTTAATATACTTTTAGTTTGTTCACCTGCTACTGATATCAAGGATCCGTTCAACGTTCCCAAATTCCACACCCATGAAAATTTCGAGGCTACGAGTGCATCAAACAGCACCAGGATAGGAAGGCGCAGTAAATCATCTTTCTTGAATGTCATCTTCGGCAATCCATTCGCTTTTGTATTTTTGAATACTGTGTTAAACTATAACGCCGAAAAAGAATATTAATACTTTTTCAAAATTATGACAACTTCATTAACTCGAATCTATACACACTGTAGTAAATCAATTAATCAGTGGGCAAGTGTTTCCTCAACACTCAACTTCTCCGTTCCCGCGATTCTCTTCTAGTGTTAATAATACTGTTTCACAAGCAGACAGAAATAATCGAGGGATATCGTAGTCACGATAGTTCTAATCTACGGAGTAGAAGCATACACAAGCACTCGGATACGGATACGTATGAAAATCTTCAGAATTCAACCAATGTTTCGATGACTTACCCATATGAGTTGTGAGTTTCAAATGAGGAAAGCGCTATATAGAAATATCCTGCCTAACCCTGTGACATGGGACATTATATGCCTCTCATGGGAATTCTACCAAGTTCACCCGGTACTTCCTGACAAAATCAATAGCAATTACATGGAAGAGTTATATACAGCGGATGCCGCTCATTGCGATCGCTGATAATGTTTTTATATATATCCTATTTATACCTCTCAATGTTATCATTCAATAATATCAAAATCCGCCTAAATCGACCACCACTGTATCACCTGCATGGCGTTCATACTGTATCACCTGCGTGGTGTTCATAGCAGGGAAAAGTATTCAATTGAAAATACAGTATACCACTTATTATGATCACAGATAATGTTATCAATCTGGTATTGCTATAAATATCAAGCAGAGACGAAACACATTCATATATCTCACTTAATATTATCAGCCAATTATTATTATCAAAAAGATACTGTTCCAGAGCGATTACAATGAGCAATTTCCATCAAATCAATGTTCATCAAATGGAATGAGCAAATACAGTAATTGGAATCTACAATAAAATACCAAATACAAGATGAAATCTAAAAATCTAATTAACAAGACGATGTCACATGTGCAGTGCAGGTGCAGTGCAGGTGCATTGGTTATGCAATATATATCACAGCAGTGTCAACACAGCACATTTTTGTAGATATGCATAGATGATCAATTACCCATTTGCCAAACTCCCATCTTCTGATTGTCATTATTACCGGATTTTTCGAAAAACATAAAGTCGATTAAGAATACTGCACCGAGCAAGCAAGCTTTTGCTTTGACGTCCAGATCCATTGGGAATTGAACCCCGAAATTGTCAGCATCCATGAAAGCTTCTTTCACCAATCCAGACCATTGCTTTGATATTTTACCGATTTCTGAACCATCGTTAGTCATAACCTTGAAAAAGTACAGGGGTTTGTTTCATGTTAGTTATTTGTCCATTTTGTAGGTGGGCTATTTATTAGAGTTTTTCATTCAGACGCCTTGAAAAATATTTAGTAGGTAATTAAAACATTTGTACCTTGAAATCTACATCTCCACAACAATTACAGGCTAGACACGGTCCCTCGATTTTCAAAATGCAATTACCATGCTCATTCAGCACGTCAAAGCGTGGTAGAATCATGTGCCAAGTCTGCTTAATTGATCCTATTGGAGTTCCTAAACCAAGAAAATGATTTGGTAATTCTTTTAGGTATTTGAAAAGAATACTTTGACAAAACGAACCTGGAGGAGCTGTTATTGTCATCTCTTGTAAACAGCAGGGGGTCCAACAAGAAGCGCATCGCATCGGTCTCTCTATATGTATCACTTCTGTCTGCGTGTTATCTAAAATCTGCATATCAAAATTTCTACAAGGACCGCAAAACTGACGTGTGCAGCAATCACTTTGTTCGGCAGCAAAATAAACTTTCTGTCCAAGGCTATTCTTTATTTCATACTTGTTAGCGGTTTCAAATCCTGATATAAAAACCCAATTTGGTTATTGGTTATGCTATCTGCGATTTATGTAATATTCTCACCGACCTGTAAACGCTTCCAGCAGTTCCATTCGTTGATGAACTAAAATCTGATCCACTTGAGTGAGATATTCCAAGCCCCTCGGACATCCCTGCACTCCAGGTGGCATCGTCATCCACTGCTGTACTAGCTGGCCCTGTTGATGGGGCATATTTTGTTGCGGGACATAGCCTCCTTGGTAAGGAGGTGCATTCTGCATACCAAACTGGGGAGGTGCATATTGACCAGGGGGCATTTGATAATTACCCGGAGGTGCTTTTTCCACTTCGAGAGGTGGAGCCTCAGGCTGAGGAGAGTAATGTACCTGTGGCTGAGACATTTGTAATGTTCTGGAAAAATATTTATTTAATAAACTATAAGATTATAATATAGCAGCGAAAGAAAAGAGTGTAAAAATGTACTATATTTGACAATATTTATAGATATTAGTCCTAAACAAACTTGCTGCCTCACTCAGGTATTTCTACCTTGTTGTCTCCTATCTCAGTGTAAGGTGGTATATAAAGGTAGATGCGACTAGTGTTACGTTTGTCATGTGATAATAATGTTTCCATGGGAGGAACCATGGAGATACCTTGCCAATAATTAACCAAATTAATAAGATTGTCCAAATAGAAGGTAACTCTACATTGTTGTCTCCTATCTCAGTGTAAGGTGGTATATAAAGGTGGATGCGACTAGTATTATGTTTGTCATGTGATAATAATGTTTCTATGAGCGAAACAATTGAGATACCTTGCCAATAATTAACCAGAACAAAAAGATTGCCTGGAGCATGAAGAACGAATTTTAAAGGTTTCTGCCCTGATGTTGTTAATGTTGCAAGACTGATGGTGGAAAAACTGCGATTCCAATGTTATAATGTCAAGTTTAGGTGAAGGATTCATATGATCAATAACCTGAAATGAATGGGTTGAACTACTAAAAATTCATACCAGGAATGCGTATCAAATATTACGGATGTGAATGAACGGATATGATCAATAGCACTTTGAATCATCAATCTATTACTTGAATATAGTACAAAGCTTTCTTTCCAAAAACATACTGTCTAAGGAAAGTTTCAGAAGAGAAAGACGCCAAATAACTGATATAAACTTTCGTTAGCATAAATCTGCAATAGGTCGCTTTGTCACAAATCAAGTGGATAAATTATGAATACCTTGGGCCGAAACTTTATTCAATTTATTAGAGCTACTTCACAAATATAAATGTCTACGAAAAACAGGTATGGTGCATCTAAGTGTTTTCACTTGGAAGGTAAATTAACATCACAACAAATTTATAATCTTAAACATGAATTTGAATTAGGCAAACCCTACTAATAATCATCATCTTGCAAAGGTCAGAAAGACATCAGAATTTCTGGAATAAATTCAGTACAAACCATCCTCATTCCAACATTGGGTAATAAATGCTAGTAAAACCATAATATTTCGGTCAAGCATCATAAAATTGAGATATGCAACCCAATCGATAGAAATAGAATTAATTCGATTGGTGAGCACAAACACTCGTTGATGAATAGATTAGCATAGTACAGTATATAGAAATATGGTTAACAAATTACAAATATACAAATGCACAATCATCGATTTGATACCTCTGAATAGTAGGAGAGATGATAGAAGCAATCCAGAAAATTTAATTCTGAAAACCACAAGTGTTTCTGTTCTGCGGAAATGCTTAAGAACGATCTAATTCTATCTTCGTAGGAGTTCATTTATTTCAATAAAGGATAATAAATGTACATCTGGTAAAGTAATGGAATGCAATATTATTTTTGTGTCAGTAAATGCAGTGATGGCAATAAATTTGGTACATTCAAGCCGCTCATGTCAACACATTTGGCCAGAGAAAGCTATAAGCAGTGGTGTAGGCAAATAGAAAATACTGTGGTTTACTCTGCAATATTTCATGGTAAAGATTTATTATTGAAGTTTTGTAAATATTTGCGCAATATCAAAGTTTCGAGGCATCTAAGCACAAACTGTATGGTAGGTACTAGAGAAATCACATTTATAAAGAGTGTATCATACAGAACTGGGGTCCTCAAATTCCTCGACTATCCCAATAGGTAAACGAGACAACCTATAGCCTCAGTAACCTTTCAATTGCTTAAAAACTTTTAAATTCTTTTTCATTATAACTTTCATTATAACATTCCAGACATTGTATATCAGTTTGTTGAGGCAATGAGGTACTATTGCAAATAAAATTTGTTACCCCATGCAGATCAACATTAACAGGGAATAATTTTAATCCTAGTAGTAAAAAGGGGGCTTTGAATACAATATTTACTCGTTATTCATCATTAGGCTCCAAGATTGGTAGCTATGCAGTGCTTAAGAAGAAAATTGTGTAGCTATTCATGTGCGTTCTAACGTGAAATATCAGTAAACTAGACTGTGCTTTAAAAAGTAATAATCCCAGAAGACAACTATACATTAGCAAAATGTCCCAGATAAAAATCAAAACTGCAATGTTTCGAGGTGTGAAAAGAGAATACAGTCATGTGTTGCTTATGGTCCATGATACTTTTGGGGTGTAAGACATTAATAGATTTGGGCATTAATCATGTTTCTTATTATAGAGCAAATTTATACTGAATATCAAAACATATCTACGATACATTGTACATGTGCCATACACCAGGCATACAGTACTGTGCCTTCAAATGAACATTACACAACACATGACTGTATTATTACAAATGCAATATCATGAATAATAGCTACCTGAACAGCTAGTAACCTATTGGTAAATAAAAGTATAATTGAAGGTTCAACAAGCACGAATATGGATATCAGTGGATGATTTACATCTCACAAGGATTATACATCAGTATATTAAAAACACTACAACTTTTGTGAAGGGTACAAACATAAAGTTCTACTGCCAAACTCCCACTCTCTGATTATCCTGGTTGCCGCTCTGTTCAAAGAACATGAAGTCGATCAGGAATACAGCGCCGAGCAAGCAAGCTTTCGCCTTGACGTCCAAATCCATCGGGAACTGTACACCGAAATTATCAGCGTCAGTGAAGTATTCTTTCACCAAACCCGACCACTGTTTAGAGATCTTGCCGATTTGACTATTTTCTCGTGTCAAAACCTTAAAAAATTTTGAGAACCTTTATAACTCATTAATGATTGATTTCAAACATACATTTTATCCAGAATGGGGATAACGCCCAGAGAGGGGCGTTGGGTTTATAAACTTTGCCTTACTTATGTATCAGTATCTCTCTCTTTAAGTGATTGAATTAACCTCTGGTTTGCTATTGAAACTAAATTGCTGTGTCGCGAAATTATGTATGTTTAAAAAGTGTGTCACTAACTGGAAAAGTTTGGAAAGCTTTGGCCTACATTAACCCCGGGAGATTACGATTACGAGAATACTAGCATAGGCATAAGCAACAACTCGTTGATAGTACACAAACTTAAATACCTGTTAGTAAGCATATTCATTAGTTTGAATAGAGTACAGCAATTTTAAAATAATAGTACCATGGATATCTCACAACAGATTTATCAAGACTCGAGGAATCACTGGATTCCAAATTAAATTACACACTCAGAAGAGTCGTCCTCATGACGTAACTGCTTCTGGCTTTCAATTTGAGAGGTGGCAATCAATAATTTATGTTTAGTTGGAATGTTTCCTTTTAAAAATAAATTGTTATGTTGGTAAAAACCGCTATGTATATTTAACTTACAACACTGTAGATACAGTTAGAGTAAATATTGTCATTCAATCATTTTCTTATATTACCACTCTCAAACTTCATACTGGATAAGAATGTTATTTATACAGCTAGACCGGATTGAGTGCTCTTTACACAAATTGATTAGGGAATTGAATAGGGAAAACACTACCACAAAGTCCTTATAGAAGTTTATCTATGTTTATCGGAGGTAAAGAAAGGCCAACCTCTTCCTTCCCAGCATATGAAAGCTTAAATTTTCTCAAATAGTGAATAAACTCGTTTGAATATTTAAATTTCTTCAAAATTACCAAATCCTCTAAAGATGAGTTATGTATACTGTGTTATAGTGATTCATGTGACCGACCTTTGCATCCATCTAATCTTACAAAGTTTTATTGCAGTATTTTTCAGCTACAGTAGAGTTACACCTCTACAACTTGCTTTCACTCAGGCTGCACTTAAACAAAATTGAATTAAGCGATGTCTAACCGTGTTTTATTGAATTTTCCAAATCACCCAACTCGTGTATGCATGTATACAACATATAACATACCTTGAACTCGACATCACCGCATGCGTTACAAGTGAAGCACGGGCCTTCAATTTTCAAAATGCAATCTCCACTTTCGTTGAGGATCTCGAATTTTGGAAGTAATATGTCCCAAGTTTGTTTGATTGATCCAATAACCGTGCCTGCAAACAAGGAATCAAACCGTCATTTGATTCGTCTCGTAATTTTAATAGATTTTGAAAATTAAAGATAAATATGGTAAAGAATGATACGGTATATGTAAATGTAATATTTTGATTATGGATTTGTATTAGGACTCTAATTAGTCACACTCACCAGGGGGAGATGTTATCGTCATCTCTTGAAGGCAGCAAGGAGTCCAGCATGAAGCACATCGAAGTGGCCTTTCCAGGTGCATCACTTCTTGCTTCATATTGTCGACAATTTTCATGTCAAAATTCCTGCAAGGCCCGCAGCATTGTCGCGTACAACAGTCGCTCTGTTCGGCTGCGAAATATACTTTCTGGCCGAGAGAGTTCTTTATCTCATACTTATTCGCTGTTTCGAATCCTGAAAGGCGATGCATAGTATCATACATAAATATGACAATGATGAAATGAGTTATCTGTTTGCAATGTGTGTATGTAGGTATACCCAGTATGTCTCGCCGAAAGTAATTAAAAGGAATAACAAAACATGGATACTCTACCTGTCAAGGCTTCAAGTAATTCAACTTGCTGGTGTACCAATATCTGATCAATCTGGGTGAGATACTCCAAACCAGGTGGACATCCTGGGACACCCGTGGGAATAGTCATCCACTGTCCTGGCTGCTGCTGCTGAGGAGGATGACCTTGTTGTGGGGCGAAACCTACTTGTGGTGGAGCATAACCTTGGGGAGGAGCATATCCTTGACCACCTTGTGGTGGTGCGTAACCACCTTGGGGTGGTGCATAACCACCTTGGGGTGGTCCATAACCACCTTGGGGTGGTGCATAACCACCTTGGGGTGGTACATAACCAGGTTGTTGCGTTGGGGGATGAACAGGTGTCCCTTGTTGGGGTGGTGGATAATACCCTGGCTGAGACATTTCCAACCTCGTATGTGTTAATAAAGTTTATTTCCTATACAATCAGACAGATCTTTGCTAAATGTACGGCCTTTTACTGCAAAGTAACAAATAATTTCAGTCTCAAATAATATTTAAATTTCCAAGCGATTGATGGTAAGCCTGGTAAGCTCTGTTTTGGTCACTATCACATAAATTCAAAAGTCAAAAGTCCAGTACAAAAGTTCTTACCATATGAAAAAGAAGCTTTCAATCGAGAATTAACAACAATTAAACCATTTTTGAGTGCACTGGTAGTTTTCTGCTACTAGTTTGGTTACATTAGAGTAGGTGGGTGACCCTAGATTAGACTAGGTTTGCTAAGTGTTAGGGCGTGGAGAGATATACACGGCAGCTCTAACACTGGACACTAATTCTACTCCACACTTAAACCTAGCCTGACAAAGCCTGGTTTCCGGAGTAACCGCTCTCGGGTTTCAATTCTATCAAGCAATATTTACACACCCATCTACGCAACGATGACAAAAAGTAGTGTGATCTAGGTGTTCACGAATTACGTTGTACTTTGCCATCTAGCGGCTGGAAGTTTTTATTTCGCTCAACAGTTATAAATGATCCAACAGTGATGTCTAGCGGTTAGATATTTATACTTCACCTAACGCCTATAACTGAGCTTCTAATGATCCAATCACGGTTAAATTAGCACATACAAGACGCAATACATAAACCAACATTTCCCGAATCCCCTTTTTAAGTCGCCAACCACCTAGTTACTTAACCTTAACCTAACGAGGATAACGGCCCCGTTAGTTTGCTGTGCATATGACACTTTATGTATAGATTCTTTATGAAATTCATTGGTGTGTTATATACAGTGCCGTGATACAGAAATTGGTCCGCGGGTTATTGAGGGTTGTTCATCACGATGTCACTCGTTACGGCCGACCCGAAATAGGTAATAGGTATTCAAGTTTCGTAATAGATGTTTCCGTGGTTAACCTGAATCAATCGACCCAATGTTTTCAGGGAATGGTAGTTTATTTATTACGTCTCATATATACTAATTTTAGGGTGATTGGGTCATTAAAAGTTCGTTTCTGAGCGTTAGGTGAAGTAAAAAATTCTACCGCTAGATGACACTGTTGGATCATTTATAACCTTTGAGAGAAGTAAAAACTTCCAACCGCTAGATGGCTAAGTACAATCAACACTTACAAATGAACGTTAAAAAAAAAAAAAAAACAATGATTTAATCACGCTAAAATTAGCACATATAAGGCTCCCGTTAGTTTGCTATGCATATGAGGCTTATATGTATAGATTCGTTGAGATTCTGCATTCATTGGCGTGTCGTATATAGTTTTCAGTTATTAAGGGTTGTTCAACGCGGAGTCACTCGTTACAGCCGACACGAAACTGGTATTCGAGTTTTGAAATAAATTTCTTCGGAGTAACCTAAATCAATCGACCCAATTTTTTCAGGGAATGTTGGGTTATGTATTACTTCTCTATGTGCTAATTTTAGCGTGATTGGTTCATTAAAAATTCATTTAAAAGTTCATTAATTCCTTTCCCATTCCAAACGGATTATTCAACATGACTCGTACACGAGCAGAATGCTAAGATGGATAACACTTCATTACATTGTAATACATCGAAGAGTTAAGCATATATAACTAACATAACATAAATAACAGCCATTACAGCACACTCAAATTATTTCAATCAGGATTGATGATCAATCTCACAGATTACGAGACAGCATATTATAAAAGTCCTGGCCAGACAATGACGCATACGCTATCACAGTCCCAAAGACCGTCACAACCATCAGTCCAGCAAAACTAAGAATTTTTGTACAGTTGCAGGATGATATATTGAAAAAATCTATAGCGTTGCCGTTCGCGGAGCTACAGTCGCGGAATTCTCTTGCTAGCCCACCCTAATACACAAAAACAAAGAGGGATTAGAATATTGAAAAAGCAATAATTGGTGTGAGGAAATGAGCACTTACCCATCCACCTCTTTCGACTATCCAAGTGAGCAAATGGGTTTCAATAAATTCACCAAATATAGTCACCATCTCTTCTATTAATTCGCAGTGTCCCTAATTTGTTTAAAACGAAAAGTGGTAAAATGGACAGCACATTAGCAGATCAAGAAACAATCATCAATCAAGACAATAATATATATTACCTGAGACATACAATCGACGGACAGTGCTCCGGCAATACCGAATAGGGCAAGAGTTCTACCCCACGTGTATTCATCGGGGGAGTCACCGATAATGTTGGTGCCCAGACGATAAAATAAGTGACGTAATTCGTGTTGCGATTTTATGACGTAGCCTAGTTGACGTGCCAAGTTCCTAAACATCCGAGGATACAAATCTTCGAAGTACTGTCCTAGATATTGTAGAATATAAGAGTTGATACAATATCCCTTTTGGTAATCTAGTGATCCAGTTCATAGGTATGTGCTGGTGCTGGTTAATTTGGACGACCCTGTACTACCGTAGAGTTCAATCAAGCCAAGTATTAAATCTATTGACTTATACGTCGAGATAAATCATTATATTCGTCACACCCTAATAGAGTTAAATATGCCTTTTAACTTGAATTGAATGCCGAATAATTGTACTGAGGTTCGGAAATGTAATTTCGATTGTAAGCCTATAAAAAATATATTTTGATATCTACCTATTTTTAATATCTCATACGACAAATTCTGATCCTTGGCCGGTTCGTATTTGGTGATAACCACTTTTCCTCGGAACCCATTTCTTTTCAAGCGAAAACAAATGTAATCTCGACAGATCCCTCGTGTAATTTCCAGTAGTTCTTCGTGGGAGTTGGAATAAAACACGGAGTCATCCAAACTGGAGTTTATCACACTGCACAAAGGCTTGCCTCTGTGTTTGACAGCTGATGACTGTAGGGTTTCCCGATTGTAGGTTCTCCCAGCGCTATTTATAGTCACAGTCATTTTAGAAGTCTCCGGACCTTCAGTTCCATCACTGCGTTTTTGAATTTGAACATATGTGTCGCATTTGTCTTCCTTGATTTCGTTCAAAGGCGACTTAACACTAAACGTTTTCTGAGCTTTTAAACGTTCTCTTAAGCAAATATGTCTCACATTTTCATCAATATCATTATTGTTGCCGTCGTCATTCTCGAGGCGTTGTTCTTCCTTCTCGCTTTGCTTAAGTATCCTGTTAGTGAGCTCTTCCATTTTGCTTCAAAATTAAATCTATTGCATTTTACACGTGTGAAATTAATAAACCTATTACCGAATAGGTTAGGCTGAATTGATGTCTATTGAAGTGCAAATAACAAAATGACTAAACTGTAGGCTGAATAATGTATGATGGTGTTCCTAAAACATCATTACCATCATTCTGATGACTGCATACCGATCCCTCATACCGACAACACAGCGCTACATCCTTCCGTTATTGTGCAGTATTCAGTACTGTGCTAATGTGAAAATAGAGTAAATCTCACTGAAATTTAATGGTAGAAGATATTCGGCAGGAAATGATTTTAATTACACTATTGCTTTAAAAGTTCTTTTTAACGCCGATTTTGCTTTGCTTGACTTAACTCTAATGATGATGCCCTTAAATTAACATTCGTGAGGTCTCGAGATAACTTGTAATCAAATATCTGTCTGTACTCATAACATATTCTATACTATCTAAGACTGTACATTGCACAGTATACTATGCCATGATCTGTAACATAATATTTATCTAGATAAATGACAGCGCTCCATAAACAACGATCATTCTGCTTAGCACTATAGACGACTGAACTGTAACGTCACACTCATCGTCAATATCAGCGTGTAGTTCTATAAACCAGTTGCTACAAGATAACAACAGTCATTAAACAGTGTTCTAAACTCGTAATACTTGAATGAATTTGTGAAGGCTATCTTTTAACTCAGCTGGTAGCCAGCCAATAGATCTGCAAATCTGTAGCAACGCCTAATCAATGTCTTGTGTGATTTTGGTCCGCGCTTCAGCATACAACGAATCAATACTGTGACTACAAATTACATTACTGTTAATTCCAGACAAGAAAGAATAGAGTCCGATGTATGAAAGCAATTTGAATCAAACGCTACCTTAATTAGAAGACTGCTGAGCGTCACTTCTAATAATAGTCTATTCGTTCCAACAGCGTCGTTCCCAATAGTAATGATGGCGTAGATTAACTATCCTAATCGTTCTAACGAACTAACTGCGTTATTTACGCCTCTCTTACAAACTGATCAGTAATCACTCAATATTTTCATTTTGTCTCAGCAATTCCCACTACAAGGATTACTGTGATTTAAATTCAATTTTATTTATATCATTGTAGCCAATGTAGGAACCAACGTCGACAGTTACGTCCAGAGCAATGTAGATACGTTTAGCAATGATGTAATACAGATGCCGTACAGCATAGCACCGTACTAATGTTACGATTACTATAAAATAATTCATCACAATTCAATTAACGTGTAACGGGAACATAACTATCTCAAATTAGTTGTATAAAAGCGGTTATATACAAGACGGCCAAAAGTCAAAGGTGAAACAAATAATCTGATATAGATAATTGTTTTTTGCCGGCAATCGTTACGTTAGGCGCGTCCAAAACGCTTGGAAAAATAATAAAGGGCTACCGCGATTGCCTCACCTACTAGCATACATAAACGTAATTTGAACCGCATCAGTGTCGATCGGTCACCGTACTGTCTCGGAATAGAATTGCCCTGCACGTCGGGAAATTTCTACCGGTTACAGGCTTCTTGCAGTATGAACAATACTCAGTTAACCGCATCGCTGTGATTGAGCATGGCACACTTAACCCTTCCCGGGGATTTCAATAGCAGGCGTGTTACCATTCGACGTATTCGCTCGCTGCATCTGGACTTGCACGAACCGCTCCACTTTTCTTCTCTTTGCTCAAATTTCCGTAATCGTGCTGCAATAAAAAGATGAGATATGATTCGAGACTAGAGGGTCCACATGCAATAAGAAAATTCGGTATATATTCTACAGTAAGGGTTAGGTTAGGTTGGAATTCCAAACGAAAACGAGATTCTCAGGAAATTGTAAATTTTTTGTTGTATTGTATCGTATATTACTGTATTGTCAACTAATCTAGTTTTTTACTGTTCCGTAAAAGATTGAGGGAATCAACGCATTATGTATCTAATCACACAGTTACGAATAATCAGTTTATATATACTTAGTTACTAACCGTCTGAGGTTGCACCCCACAATTGGAATTCCCCACCTGGAGTGGACATTCCGTTGTATCGTTTGAACCTTGAACTTCGAACACGTATTACGTGACGTCGATGCAGATGATTGTCTAATAATGGGATAACGAGATCATTTACCGGCTATCCATTACACCTTTGAAAAAATTTAAAAACCGTTCTCACCCTCGCCCATTGTCCAGTTATAAATCTCTACGATGTGTCTCTGTCGGATGGCAACAACATAGCTTTTGGGTTCGTTCGTTTTCAAATCACTTTGGTCAAAATCGATTTCATTTATTTCATAAATAAACCGATAAATAAGGGGATAGAACTTTCCATTGCAACCATTCTTTTTCTGTCTAACGCCATATCCTGAATGCATGCTAGTTAAATCAACATCAGGGGAGAGGGGTCTCTGGGTAATGACAGTCGGACACGATGCACAACACTTTCCCGGAGTTGTAATCGGTTTAGAACAAGGGAGGGAGTGGCGTGGAGTACATTTAGGTATTCGGCATTTTACTTCACCACTCTGTGAAAAAAATAAAACTTCAATCTACAGCAATTTTGTATTATATATTGACATAAGACATGTGCTGTTACTTGCTTTAGTAAACCATTCTTATATGGAAATATCCTCTCACCTCACACGTACATTTTACGCATTTATTTTCACCAAGAATAGGGAGAGTTGTCTTCCACCAGTCACCATGCTGATATACTTGGCTTTTTGTCACTTTCTCACCAGGTGCTTCAACCCGACAAGGTGTAAGAGTATGAAGTGCGGAGGACTGGAGAGCAGGGGTTACGGTGTCTGCCTTGAGTAGTCCAAATACGGAAAATATCTGCGTCATGTCACCAAAACCTAAATTGTTATTATTTCGTGAAGAAGACGTTGTCGGGCGATCGTACGTTGTTAATGACATACGCATTCGCCTTTCCGTCTGCATTCGTTTTGTTGATAGGCGCCAGTTTGCAGCTGAATTCGGTTGTCGTCTCTTCTCATTTACTTGCTGACGATTATAGGATAATCTCAAGACTGCAGACTCGCGTGATAAGGGTACCGTTGTTGTAGCCTTCGGCGTGAAAGTCGTAGTCGTTTCCTCGTGAAATTCGATAAGGCGCTGGCGCCACAACCCCGTTTCCCTTTGTTGCGAAGGATGAGTGGCGCGTGATGGAGACATTGAGGGAACTGTGTCAGCTTCCTGCTTTCTTCCGTGTTTGTCTACTTTTGGTTTCGGAAGTGCAGTCATTGGTGATCTTTCTAGAGCATTGGTCATCGGCAATTGCATCATGCAATGGGAACAACACTTGTCTTGACTAGAATCGCTTGAGCACGATAACATTGAACAATGAGTCTTCTTGCACTTCACTATTGCGTCCTTTATGTAGTAATAAGGAATACGGTTAAGGTCTCCCACGCTTTAGAGCCTTATTTACATTACCACATCGAAATTATATTACGAAAATATAGGTTCGGATTTTGTTCTGTTTTGACAATATACGTTTAGGATGTAAAGAGTTTTCATGTACCTCATGACATGTGCAGGTGATGCAAGAATCAGTGCGGAAGTTCAGCTTAGGAATCCAAGATTCAGTAACGCTGTAGGATGTTCCGTCACTTGCGATGCAGTATTTGTGAAGTGGAGTCGACCCTAAACAGATAATGATAGGTAAAAATCAGCTATGAACTACAGTTTAATTGAGAATAAAATTCTAATGCAATATAACTTACGAGCTCCAACACTTAGCAGTAAACTTGGCAAAATAAGAAAAAGCGGCAGGCGAAGTTCACAATAACACATGCTCAGTAAAAATGGCTACAACTATAATTACAACCGCTACCAGTAGAGCTACAA
The DNA here is from genome assembly GCA_013436055.1 of Halocynthia roretzi. NCBI lineage: Eukaryota > Metazoa > Chordata > Ascidiacea > Stolidobranchia > Pyuridae > Halocynthia > Halocynthia roretzi. The sequence goes on along the minus strand of QRAM01000062.1, from coordinate 218,716 downwards.
ACAAAGACCTCCCTTCGACTCCTGATTTATATATATACGGACGAGGATGTCGTGTGCCCATTTTACGACTTCCAAATAAAAATAGGGAGTGGTCAATTATAATTCAAGGTAATTATAACAAGTGAAAAGATAGACCAAACGCGCCATAACAATAGATAAAGTACGGTGCCGCCCTTCAGGCACGTAGTTCGTCTTTGTTTAACATTATCTCGGTTGCCAAACTGAGCGGAATAGTGCGCCGTTGGAGCTCTGGAAATAAGGGATAAGTAATCGAGTATTGTTATGACAGCGGTCCATAAAAGGGCGCGATAAGAAGAAGACAATCAGGCGCGAACTACATGCGATTTACACCTGTACATATGTTGATTCCATGAACGATTCTGCTAAGAACATCTGACTATAATCCCTAATCTTAATCCGGTTATCGTGCATTACACATTGTTTTTATAAATTCATCATCAATCAGTCAGATTATCGAAATAAATCCACCAAGCTGTAGCAAAAATGGTAAATAATAACGCTGCAAAATTGATAACATTGGGGAGTAATCAGTATGTTGGATGGTGACGGAATAAAATACCAAGAAAAAGATTCCGAAATGCCTAGAAGTATATTTACAGACAACTTGTTACTAGAATGCGATGTATGTAGGTCTGCAGGATGAACTGTGGTGATTGAATTTCATTACATTTGTAAAAATCAAATCAATAAAGGCTTGCTGGATAATAATTAGTAAGAAATAGCATGACATGTATTAGCTAGGGCAAAATAGTGACAATCTGAGGTTCGTGACAATTCTTTAGTCAAGATAAAGTCATGACGTAATATCAGTCAGCATTCGTAAGTCGCTGTTATTAAATTTACCAAGTCTCAGAGGTCACCGTTCGAATCGAGGCTCTAACTCTAGATTATACTGTAAAGCAGTAAGCTAAAAGCTAGCATTTTTATTAGCTTCAACTTGATGATAACATGGGCAAATGTGTCAACAAAAATATGCAAAACGTGCTGTGGCCTGGAAACCACCAATGCGGACTATACTGTTATAATTTTCACTAGTGACTATGCGGTTAGCAATAGAAAAAACATCTTTTATGAAGTAGCGACTAAGGTTTAGGACGCCATCAGTTGACGAAACTTTCCTGAAACTTTCTTGCGTAAAATGACACGTGGAACGTACGCAACTATTACGCTATCGCAGTGATATTAAAAAGAAACCGACGAGGGTCGAGGAATTTCTCTCACTCTGCTTGTAGGACTGCGTTTTAAAAAAGATACGTGATGCGCCTCGTATTGATCTCCGTGCGCTAGTGACATCTAGCACAAACGTGATATGGACGGTCCCCAAATCATCTAATACGTGGGCGCGCTATTGTGATGTAATAACATTCGTAATTTGATCTGATATTTTCTATACTGTAGTGGTCTCTACCTATACACAATCAGTCAGCCATAGACGAGTCCTTATCACATTTAGTAAATAACTCGAGTTCGAACACGCCCTAGGGAGAACACTGATTTACTCATGCGGAAAAAAGAAGAAAGTTCCTTGGCAAACCTTCGCGACTGCTCACCAAACTCTGTGCTGCTTTTTTGTTCTCGACGTTTTGTATTTTCTTGTTGTTTGTGCCTTTACATTGTTACGTTCATTACACCTACGTAAACAGCAGCGGGAGCCAACCGGTAAAATAGACAGGCAGAGCTAAAGTACGTAAACTGTCTGTAGTTCATATTTTATAGGAAAAATCGTACGTAATTCGACACATAAGGTGTTAAAGAAAATGAACCTGCTACCATGGAAGTTGCGAGAACTAACCGACAAGGTAACAAACGTAGTCATGAACTACACCGAAGTGGAGGCCAGAGTGAGGGAATCTACGAACGACGAACCGTGGGGACCTTCTGGTACTGTGATGCAGGAACTAGCCAATGACACGTTCATGTACGAAACTTTTAATGAAGTTACGGGTATGCTGTGGAAACGGATTTTCCACGAAGGCAGAAGCAACTGGCGTCGGATTTACAAAGGACTGCTGGTCGTTTCGTACCTTCTGCGAAACGGTTCCGAACGATTTGTGACCAGCGCTCGCGAACATGTAAATGATTTAAGAGCCCTGCAGAACTTCACATTTCATGATGAACACGGAAAGGATCAGGGTGTAAACGTCAGAAATAAATCGAAAGAGCTGGTTCATTTCCTTAAGGACAATGACAGACTGCGAGAGGAACGTAAAAAGGCCAGGAAGAATAAAAACAAATATGTCGGAATGTCGAACGACGACTACAAATTTGGAAGAGGAAGGTACGACGAAGATGATAACTACAAGCATCATAAAAGAGAACAATCTGGATCGTCATTTCAAGACGAATCTCCAAAAACGAAAACACGTCACAGTCGAAACGAATCAAATGGATCTATAGGTTACAGTGACGATTTTGAACCGTCCGATTCAGAGCGGAACAATAGGAATTCGCCAAAAGGAGTCAAGTATAATTTTTCCGTTGATAGTTTAGAGGTCGCTACAAATCCAAAAGATTATGCTGACGATCGCACAGATAGTAAATATGATTCGACCTTATCCAACAGCAACTCGAAGCCTCGACGTCCAGTAACAACATCCAAGCGTGTGAGTCTCGGTGCAGCGGCACAGTACACAGGTGATCAGACTCCATCAGTTACCCCAACTAAAGCGTCGAATAACACCAGTAGCAGCGATCCATTAGACCTATTTGCATCACCAGTCAAACCTAAACCCTCGGGAGTGGTTGAAGATTTATTTTCAGACTTTGATAGTCTAGCGAATTCCAGAAACACCGTAGCCATACCTCCCCCCAATTCCAAAGCAGCAAATGGTGATTTTGCTGACTTTGAAGCATTCCAATCTAATGGAGTGAATTCTCCTTCAGTGAATATACTGGATTCGCAATCGGTTCTAAGCCCAACAGCGCAATCTCCCCAGCAGAATCTTTTCAGTAACAACTTAATGTCTCCTAATTTGCCTCCGCCCATGCAATTGAACATGACTTATAATAATCCTTCAAATATGAATATGATGCAAGCAGCAGTGCCTGTTCACCAGCTACAGACTACCCCTGTTAATTTTACGTCACCGGTCGTAAATGTCCCGCAAAATAACGCTGACCTGATGGCCGCGAATCAATCAATGGCATACACGCAACCTCAAATGATGATGCAACCTATCGCAGCAGGCATCACTCAGCCCGGGCAATCTGTCACACCATCGGCAGTGAGCGGATCAAGATCAGCCAAGGCCAATACGTGGTCGGACGTCAAAGGAGTGAACATCAATTTAGACTTTGGAAGATCGTCTCAAAAAGCAGCTCAGCCGTCAATGAGACAGATGCAGCAGGACTGTGGACAGCCCATTCCAGTCGGCGTCAATAACATTACTATGGGTATGGGAAGCATGAATGTAACAGGACAAATACCAGGAATTCAGCATACTCAAATGCCTGGCATGGCTGCACAGCATGCAAGAATGAACCCAATTAACCAGGGTTTGATGGGAATGCCAATGCAGGCTCAACCTGGCATGATGCAGGCTAACATGATGGGAGTGCCTGGACAAATGAACCAGTATGGTGCTCCTGTGCCCCAAATGCATCCAGGTATGGGGATGTATGGTATGGCTAATGCGCAAGCTGGTAATATGTACAACAAACTGTACTGAAAACAACTGAGAGCATGATAGTTTGTGATCTAGCAATAGAGTAGGCTGAGTGAATCCTAGTATATGTCAAATGATGGTAACCGCTTTAGATTCATCAACACTTTTAGTTGTTATACTATCCTCCATATATGTAATAATAATATGATATATTTTCACTATGCCAGGTTATATTGTAATGTAGATGCTAATGATATTTGAGCAATTTGGTTACATTAGTAATTCAATGGAGTCTAGGAAAATTCAAAAATAAGGAGCATGCTTGTTATCTAGTATTAGAACACTTGATTTAGTCTTGGTTGTAAATGGTCATAAAAAATTGAGTTGGGTAATGCTGTGACAGTGTGGCATGGTATTGCTATCCAAGCATTACACATTCACTGTTTGGTTAGCGTCTGATTATCATGTGATGTTAAGGACTTTGTAGTATTGCATTAAAATTCTCCAGTTGTTTTTAATTCCTATTGATGATGAAGTTTCTTTCAGTTAACATTAGTGATCATCCACAGGAAAGAGTGACCAAATCAATTGAAATTATTTCCTATTTTCAAAATTAAAGTCAAAAAGCTTTAAATAAAGTTTCTTCTGCGCTCTAGGCACAGTGATTAATTCATATTTGATATCTGAGTATATATTCAAGCTTCTGATCAATTTTACAATGTGTAAATTTTGTTGTTTCGAATCGACTGATATTATAGTTGGTCCTTGTATTTTATAAGTGACATGTATATATTTATTACAATATTATATCCGTAATGAATTAACATTATTTAATTGATACCTTACAAATTCTGTACAGAGCTGCTTCAAAAAAATAAAACTCTATTAGGGTATCTTGGACAAATTGCTGGTCGGTTGCTTGGAAATAATGTTGCTATGGAGATCTTGTTCAGTGCTCTCTAGTCAGGAACAAAGGATTAGCCAGTTTTTTTCCCTTCTAATAAGTGATTTCTGACCCATTGACTCGACTGACTTCATGTTCTCATTACCAACATCCCTTCAAGCACGAATTTCAGTGTATCGAGCAGTGCAATGTCACCAAAATAGGAAAACCTAAAGTTTGGAAACTCACAGGACACTTCGTAACATACGCCTTTGTAGCATCTTATTCATAGTACTGCTTCAAAAAATGTTTTTTTTTAAACAGGAGAGAATAATAGTTACCAGAAGTTGAGTTCAGAGACTTGAAACGTTGAAAATTTAGAAAGTAATTCGGTTTGGGTTCAGGTGAAATTCAGTAGTTCTGTTAACGGTTAAAAACTGTTCGCATATTATTTGACGTCACCGAAATATTTTCGTCATATTACTGAAGGTATGATCATATTTAGTACACCGACTTACTGTCAAAATCAATACAATTTAGTTCTTGTAATTCTGACCTGGAAGCAAACCTGTTAATTTTCAGAATTAGTTGTAATTCGGGGCTCAGTTCCGATTTGTGTTTCGAAGAAGTTGGGCGTTTTGTTCCCTCAGTTTTCGGTTCGGGACCATTCGTTACGCTTGATGCCGCGATGGTCAAAATTGTTCTCTATAACCGGAGGCTATACAAAACAGTTTTGTCTACGTTCTCTTAGGATTCCGAGTACAATTTTCTGTAGGTGGTTATTTGCCAACTCCTGTGATGCCTGGAAGATTAACGATAAGAAAGAACATTTCGTATACGCGTACGCGTATGATATTTTAAATGAAACCTTAATTTAGGCTGATAATTGCCTATTAGACGATGACAGAGCACGTCGAAAATCTATATTGCTGACTCATCAATTATGGTCATCTGTTACGCCATAATTGCACTCTTCTCCAGAATCTTGTGTATTTTCGATTTTCGAAAAAGTCTTCCCATAAAAATAGGCCTATACGATAGTACTGGATCTTCTTGGCAGGAGGCAAGATCCTTCTTAATTCAGACTCAATTAAATAATAATAATGATGGACCAAGAACAGCATCGAATATACCCAGGTAGAGTAGCTGGTGCCGTTTTTACTCATACTGGATGTATTCACTGGCTTATTTTGTTATTTAGAGCCGATTACACAACGTCGATATGCAATAAGAAGTATAATCGTTGTAGCAATTGGAATGATCCTGATTTTCAGCATAGGCTTGAAGGCATACATCTTGGTTATACATTCCGCAGCTGGAGCATTTTGGCCTGCAGTTCCTGTGGGTGTTTGAGTTAGAGCTGGTTAAATTTAAAGTATTTATATATATATATATATATATATATATAGTATTCTGACATCATCTAGATGCTGCTTGCTGTGGTATTCAGTTTCACGGGATTCTCTCTTCATTATTTTGGCAAGCCGTTGGTAACATTCTGTATTAACATTTGCGATTTCGTAGTCTTGTTTATTTTGGTAGTCAATAGTATTTCAATTGAGCTCTCGGTACACTGTATACAGTATCATATATATTAGTCATTCAGAATTTTCCTTTTCTTGTTTTCTCAGCTGATTGCCAGCGTAATATTTCTGTGTGCAGCTGTGTTTTTGTCGGTTATTGCATCGATTTCTGACGGAATATCTGCTGAAGAAATACATGTAAGTGAAAATCTACGAGTACCCATATATTCTCACCCTTTCAAATGCTGTGAAACCTTATATCGCCTGTTTATTTAGCACATAGATCAGAGTTTGTGCTATTACGCAACAGGCCATGATTTCATCCCACCCTGTGTCGATAATGCCACGAAAATGTATAACAGATATCCGAAGAGAAGTTGCAGTTGCTGTTCCAGTTGGATGTGAGTCTGGCATTCGAACGTTCATTGCTCGATCATGTAAATTACTCTAATAATATATGTATTATTCACGTATATTAATTTTCAAGGAATGCATTTATTTCGCGCTCGTGGAGTAGCGTGACTAGTTGTGATGAAGTGTTTACAGATTTCCAGAACCTGCTCTGGACTTCAGTCGTTTTAAACATACTAGGAGTAGTGGTTTGTGTTATCGCTGCTTCATGTGTATTGGGATACATGAGTCTGGTTTGTGATTGAATTGATTACAATACAAATTCAGTTATTGTCAATAATAAGTGTGCTTCTCAATTTGGCTTCTAGATATCTTCACACAATGGCCAGCAACCGCGAGTAGCAATACCAACAGTTCACTATGTTCCGGCTAATTTACAGAGCGGAAATGTCACCCTTTCTCAAATGCATTCGCAGCCAACTTCCAATTTGCCACAGTCTGTCATCACAGACTCTCTAAACCCAAACGAATCGTCAAAAATTCATCCAACCAGTCCATATGCATCAGGCGGAAGTTATCTTGGACGATCTACAGGGATCGCATCCAGTAAACGAAACAGGGTTTCCGATGAGTTTTCCATGCTTAAAGACGGATTATTACTTGATGAGATACATATAAAGAATATAAGCAATGGTAATTAAAATTATATATTATGTTGAAATAAATTTTTTACCTTTCAAAGGCATATAAACCGCTTTTACTTGAAGCAAATATTGATACTCTCTGCTAAATATTCTTCATCTGTTCTTACCATTTGATTCCAACAGTAACGAATTCGTAGGCACGTGAGTATTTCCGGATAAAATGCAGTATAAAAAGCAGAACAAAATTATAACGGAGTTAAATTTATCATAGCAAAGTATGGACAATCCTTTTTCAATTTATTTACTTCATTGAAGATAATTCATTCCAGGGAGAGAAATATGCGTCATAAGCTGTATAATATAGTCACCGGAAACTGTTTTAAGCTTCAATTTACAATTTCTAATGTAAGTTAGTTGAGCACTCCTTGCCTTCAAAGGCTTTGGAAAGAAGTTTTCAAAACTTTCCCGGTTGTATTTATCACCTACTTTTTTTAACACAACATAATCTTTCTAGTCAGATTTAACGAGTTTCAGTAGACGAAATAACACCCATCGGCTAAAAAACAGTTCGAAAGAAACGCCGGTTAACATGGGTAAGTTCATGTGCAATATACTTATCGTTATCGTAAAATATGCGAGGTTGCCAGTGACCGATAATTCGACAATTCTACATCTTTAAAAAGTTGTATAAGCCATCCAGACAACTTCTGCTATATTTGTGATGAGTACACTCCATCTATTCATCGTGTTAAGGTTTCCAGCATAGTCAAGTTTGCCTACAAACACTATTTTGGATGTCAAGTGGGAGATCAAACCAAATGTTTGTTGCAATCGATACAAAAACGGAAGCAAATACCATTTGGTGTTCCAATGATATGGCGTGAGCAAAGTGATCATGTTTTTGATTGTTAATTTTGCATGACAAAGATCACAGGATTTTCTCGAAAAAGCGAGTCCGAATGTTTATATCTGGCTTGCAACTATGCTCTTAGGCCTGTTCCTCGTGGTTCTGGTTCACATCCCCCATCTGGAGATGATGAGTCTTTATTAAGTAATAGGCCTTCATTTGCTGATGAAACTGAAGTCCGTGCTGTTGACTTGAAAATTCAGCTCATGTTATTGGCATGTATCTGTGTGTAGCACATATATAGTTTGTTGAAAATCACACGCAATTTAAAATGTAGATGATCTGCATAATTGTGTACAATTCCAGTTATATAAGGTTAAAAAGATCAGCGTGGTTTGCAAAAAGAAGAATTCACGCTTCTCGTGATGACAGTGTCAAATTTAACCTGTCGGTAGAAGGTAGTAGAGAGCTATCTATAATTAAGAGCTATCCCAGCCATTACAGGAGGGTCGGATTTCATGGCAAGTCTTTATTAGTTGATCAAGTCAGTAAAAGAATTGTTGGCAAAGGTTGTTGTGGTACGACCATAGCAATGATATATTATCTTTAATCGTTTTCATGTTATTTCAGTCTGCGATTTCTTATGCAACGGGCATGGCAATTATTTGCTACTAGATGTTACTAATGTGTGTTTGACCCGAAGAAGACTGCCAATTTGATGATGTACATATTCTGCAAATGCTAAAAATTGCAAACTCATTCTTCTGTTTTTTTATTATTAATAATTGAATGCAGTGCATTGGTCAATATTAAATCATTAAGAATGCTTTATATTTCATGTTTGTCTTTGCTTTTTAGTAAATCATTAATACATGTCATTACTGAACCGAAACATACATGAAATTTGTTTTTCGAGTCTATCATTTGTTTTGGATCATAATATACGTGTATTTTCTCAGTGCAGTTGTATCAGCACTCATAATTTAAGCCTTGTGTCAGTGTGTTCGATCTGCAAAATACAATTGCCACTGTAATTTTGCCATGCCTGTGCCAACAAGAGAGGTGGCAATGAATGAAGCTGAAAAAGATTTGGAAAAGAGTGAACAGACACCTACTGATGCTGCAGCAAGCGGACGGCCTTTGCATCATGTGCCGAATATGAAGGAGGTATGGTTTTTCTCGCAGAGATTTAGTATAACTAGTATTACTTTGTTACAATCTTTAGAGTTAAGAGCTAGTACAGTCAAATATATACTTGTTTATACTTCTGTCATTTCTAGCAGTGCATATTATACACAAATAAACCCAAACCCTAGCCCTAACTCCTTCCCTTAAATTTAAATATGTAATAGCCACATTCCACCCAGAACCCAAGCTGGGAACCTTACTAATTCTCCAAAAAATTGAATATTATCCTGTGGCATGCTCGTGTTGATTGTTCCATGCCACAAATATTCCATAGCAAAATTCTCGTAACAGTTCTTCCTGTGATATTTATCCCAGTCACGCTTATAACCTTAAAGATGTGTTAGTAGGGTAATAGATCATTGAGTCAGAAAATTATATTTCTATTTGTGATGTTGGAAACGTCATAACCTTTTTGCTGATCAAAGAAATCTAATAGATCATTGAGTCAGAAAATGATATTTCTATTTGGGATGTGGGAAACGCCATAACCTTTTTGCTGACCAAAGAAATTCCCTTAGTGACTCCGTTTAGCCTTTTCCTAAAAGGAATGCTTTCATCTCTGTTATTCGTCAACATTTACATACTGTACAGTCACGTACAAGAGTAGAAATGTCATGCCCCAGGCATGAGAAATGGAACTTGATGTAACGAGTCAGTAACATCGCAAAAGCAATTCTCTAGATGAAAAATGAGATAGAATTTTTTTTTGGTATGGTTACGGGGTTTTTTCTCTTACAGAGAATAATGTAAACATTGAGAGATATTTTTCCTATTACAGTTCGATTGTTACTATTCGTTTTGCTTTCTTGCATTCGAAGTTCTATCACAGGTTTTGTTTATTGAGTGTACTGGACTATACAATAATTCAATAATTCTAAACTAGGACAGATACTTCATTTGTAAGGGCATTGAGTGAATGGTATTTATCCAGAAATTCATTTAATATAGTAAAGAGGAGAAATACATAACTGTTTATTGTGGATCGCTTCAACATCCTCCCCTAGACAACAGTTGCCAAAACTTAGGAGGAAGATGTTGAGGTGATTCATTCACAGAAAATAAAGAGGAAAGAAAATTGTTGACCTGGCTCAGTATTCGAAGTACATTAGACCTGCCTTTGTCACATCTGGTCGTATGCATCCATTCTCACTGTAGCTGGGTTTGCTCGAACGGTGTCGCCATTAACCTGTCGTTATCATACGTAAATTTCGCAGTACCTCGGTGATTGCTATTTCCAAGATACTACATTTCGAGCAAGAGTGTAGACAGTGTAATAATGCCTCGGTAACGGAAACCTAGGTTAATTCCTGTGCTTAGGTAACTCGGGCAGTACGATCGCAAACTTAATGGTTATACTAGAAGTGATAGATAGTGATATAGTGCGAATTACGTGTTTCATAGAACCGTACTACATGTGACATCGGACTGTTATAAATGATTCCCGCGAACTAATTCTGTGGTTCCATGCAAAAGAACTGATGATTTACATAACAATATATCAAAGATGACCCAGTTACCACTAACTTCTTTGCGCAGTCTACTCGTGTATCTCTATATCCAGTATAAAGGAAGATTTCAGTCCAAGCCATTCATGAAAATAATTATAGCTACTATTTTCGGAAACCCGCTGGCATTCACTTGCTTTCAAAAATCCGGTAATCTTTCATTTCAACTCGCGACTGACATTTATCTTTCGTACTTTGAAAGCCAGTGACTAATTAATTTGGTAGGAATTTTCTGTTGCTCACGTTGACTCTTTATGGCTCAGCCAAAGATATTTTCTGCGATATTTGATTCCGTGCCAACTGGAGAGCTTAGCGGAACTGATTTTGTCACTTTTGACGTTTGATTACACCAGTTCGAGACGGAACGAGGCTATTTATATGCAGTTTCTAACGTTCTTCGAAGCAGTTAGCACGCTATTCTGTCAACGATTTGCAGTGTCATTCGAAAACGAAGGCCAACAGAATTCGTTCTCAATTGAATAACAATATTATACTGAAAAAAATCCAAGTTATAGTACTTCTGCCACTGATAATGCTTCCGATAATATTAATTTATTAATAATTCATTACTATAAATCTTTATTTTTCTCAGCATTTATTTTGAAGGATTTCTGTTGCTTAGACCGATCCCTGAACGTATAGCTTTACTATTTCTCCATTTTCTATATCTGAACCTCAAGCCTCAGCTATTTTCGATCTACATGCCTTCGTTATTTCCCCAGGGCCTGCGGGTGTGATGGGAGTGGTGTTTTACGCGAATTTTATCTACTTCCTAAAGGTCTAAAAAATTTAAAAACAATTTGGCGTGGGAAATAAGTTCGATCTAGATATAGACACAGTTGAAATAAGGCTACTTCAAGTACGAACTAGGATCGACCTCATTTGTTTCGTTGTAGTGGACCGCTGTATATAAACTCGTATGTATGTTCCTATGCAGCAGGTCCGACGTTGACACACGTATTAATTCACTGACCAGTAGATGAGGCTCCGTGCAGCAAAAATATGCAAAAGTACAAAGTGAATGCATAGCATTATTGTAGCTACGTGCTTTGCGAGTGTCGCTGCAAGTGCTGTGGATTTTTGATTACTCGAAGTTCTAGAGGCTATTTTTTATATAAGTTTGAAAATTGACGGGTTTACAAATTGCAAGAAGCAATTAAACATTGCTGGAAGTAACAATTCCATTGATTTCTCTCTCTTACTTTATCCCTCCCTTCACTAATTTCCGATTCGGCACGTTAGGCAGGCGGAATGCTTTGTGCCTGGGACGGAGAGTTGTTTGATATGTCGCGATTTTCGTTAACCCATTCCGCACAGAATTTTTTCAAATGCTCTTTAGGCCCCACTTGAATAACAAATGATATATGTTATATATCGTTGCAGTCAGAAACTTTGCCTGATTTGATTTGCCATTCATTTTAACATGCTATCATACATACAAACATACATACAGAAAGTCAGTAATTTGAATTCGTTGTTACTTATGTCAAGTGTTTTTCTACAAAGGCTTGTCAATAATAAGGCGAAGTAGCAATTCGTAAACAGGTTATTCATTTGCAATCCATGGCGTCACGCGCACTTTGTATTCCTTTTCCGTCTTGGGTTAAGATGCACCCGACATGAAAGGAAGCCGTTAACATTTTCACTCGAACGCTTCGCCACAAAAGCAAGCTTTATTTACTGGTTAACAAAATCTTCATGCTGCCGAACCTTGCAAACTGTTCTTAGTTGCAGGAACAGAACAAAAAGAAGGGGGTCTGCTAAAATCACTAAGTTAGATAGCCAGTTGTTTTACTTATTTGTTAATGCCGTGATTCAGTGGCAGATCGTTTGTAGTTGTATTATTTATGTTCGTAGGATGACAACGTCAGCTAGTATTGCAGACGTGTAATCTTTTATCCAGGACACTTGTATTTCTACCAAATTATATTCTGATTCACGTAATTCTGTTTTGTGTAGTGGAATTCACTACATCAGCAGAGGATACTGTCGTCCTTGATGCTTCGTATTTTAATTCTTAAAACCGTACAGTAGTACATAGCCTCCCTTGTAAAGTAACGCAGTTTTCCTGCTTACTTCGCAGTATTTTAACAGTGATCTATGTCCAAGTGTCCTGTTTTGCATATAATTCAGTTCACTACTATATGCATTATATAAGTATTTTTTTTGAAATTATATAATACAGCTGAAATCTAGTTGTTGCTTGTCGATGGCCTTTGTGATTACTTTGCGCTATTGTCAGACACGCAAAGTTACTCACACCGGATGTAACGTCCGTCGGATGACATTTTCAACTGATCGATGGCGTGGTATAGTGATATTTTCGTTTCGTAAAAATATGTGAATATGACGATATATTACCGAACATGCATTTCTATTTTCAACAATAGTATTGTATATGTCTAATTTTCAATATTAGTATATATGTGCGTTGTACAGTAGCCATATTCTACATAGCTGGTTGGGAGGTTAATTCTTAATGCTTATAATTATTTGGCTCTCCTTACATACCTCATTGTGAATGAAACGGCTTGGTTGCTCTAATTACATTGTATTGTATTGATGAAAACGTGGGGGCTTATTCATTGCAGAATTACTGTAAATTTTTTCCCTCTTATTCGGAGAGATGGTTATGAAATTATTCATATAACAATCCGTAAAACAATAAAGCATCCTTGATAGCATTACGTTTACCTGTTAGTTCTTCCCCTTCGCGCCTACTAGCTATTGTCAGTGTATACGTCCGGTGTAAGTTCGAATTTAGTACGGTAATTATTTCATCATCGTGAATGCTTTTGATGTTTGGAATACAAAGCAGACAACAGGGTGTGAATACTGTGCTAATTGCTACATAACTCAATTTCAGAACTTTTCTAAAACGACTTTGATACTAACTGTCTCGATGTATTTGCTATAACTGTACTTGACTACAACATTTTCACTAGCAGGGAGGAGGCCATACCCTATAGTCTACCCTTATGTAGTTGTTTCGTTTTGAATATTTCACCCAACTTTACACAGTTTTCATCTACATTAATTTTATTCAACAAGTGTGCAGTATATAGTATTTGTCTTGGTGATGTCACTGTCGATCGCCTGTGGAAAATAAATAATTCAATACGTCATACGTATAGTAAATATGATGACGACATTAGTCTCCACTATAGTTATTCCTCTTATCGATTGATCTTTCAACCGTGCTCATTTGTTAACTCCATTCAAACGGTATGGCACAGTTATGCTTATCTAGCGCCCAGTCGTTGTTGGACGCGTATCGGTCAAAGGTAGACTGTGTTTATTTTTTATTTTTTGGCAGTTCATAACTCGACAAGTAGAGGGCGAGGGAATAGATTACACAGACCGGCGGATGATAATATTATTTTCATATCTGGTTCTGTATATATTACGCCACAGTAATTACAAATAGAAGAGAAAGTGGAATATATGTCAGCCTTAGTGAAAGATGATAGACTGCGCCGCCTTCTGTCTAACATGCTCGTTTTGACGACGCGTTTTTCTGCTATTGATCAGATCAGAACCATAATCGTTCTACTCAAGGATGGTAGATTGCCTGCGATCTCGCTTACTGGTATATACCACAGTATGTTAGCAAACAGACAGCAATGCCAGGATAAGGCAAGAGATGGAAAAGTTGTTCGTCATAAAATATAAGAAGATTTTTTGCCTTTGCCAGTGAGCGCCATTTGGAAGACCGTATTTCGATCACGTAGGGAAACTAGACGTGAAGATTTGTTTTCCAATTTTGAATCCTGTCCAAGTAACATTATGTCGCACGACTAGTCGTGTTACGCAGGCTAGGTGGGACGAGCCAACGCTATTAACATAGATTTCAGTAAGGTTCAGTAATATTAGTACAGCTGGCTTTTATTTTGCATAATTGTCTGTGTTTCAGATATCTACTTACTGCTCGGTGGTTATTGTTTGAATGCTTTATTGTATTGCTCAGCGGTTTGCACATTGCGTGTACCGACAGGGAAACACATACTTGAATAGCATTGTTTCAAATAGCTCAGCCTACTTTTGGTCGCTCACACGCTGAGGAATTCGGTCATACAGTTCTACAGTCGTAGGAAACAGCGGAAAAGGGATTATTACAATGCTGCAGATAACGCAATTGTGAAGGATCTTCTTGCATAACTTGCGAGAAAAGATACAACATTAGCTTTATCACGTAAACAGGTGTATAGAGAGTTAAATCCAGTGTAATATATGCCTCCTAGTTATGGATAGTGAAGTTATTTTCAATAGGATCTATAATACGAAACTACTATTCGTTATATTAAATACCTTTATAGGTGCTTTGTAGTATCGAGAAGAACTTATTAGTGCAATTACTATTGTTAGTACAATGTCTGCCTGACTACTACTGCGAGAACTCACTTAAAAATCGGATAAAGTAGGAAAATGGTATTTCTGCCCCCGGATCAAAGTACGCACAATCCGTACGTTAACACCACGAGCAGTCACCCTTTTACTCAAACCGAAGACAAAGTCCTCCACACCACGACTACCCACGACCATTTACCGTATCCTACGCCGGCAGGAGATGGTGTATTGTGCGGCGCCGGTGTAGCTCAATTCCCTGAGCAAGAGTATTCTTATCACTATACGCCACAGGTACGTCCAAGTACACTACTAAGGTACTAAGATATAATGTTTGCCGTCGCTGCTCAAATTTCATTGGTTAAATTTTGGTGGTTAACATTACGTAGAAATTAGGCGGTCTCTCTATTTGTATGTTTCAAAATGCCTCTTGACTGCTCAATGGTTTCCGCAAAGCATTTGTGTAATGGATGGGGCCATATATCTTGCCATAAAAAGATGGATAATGCGGAATATTAATATCAACCTTTGAAGTGTGTTGTACTGTTTTTATTTATATACTCTGTGGTCGTCTTGTAATGCGCACCATCATCATTTTCCGTAGACTGGGAGCCAAATTGATTGCTGTCGATGCCAATGCGCAGAGTTTTTTCTATTACTATCACTTGGTTTGTTATTGGTAGAACTTACCTGTGACCTAGATAGGACCAGTTGTCATTCGCGGAAATCTTGTAGCACCGGTTAATAGTAGTTTTACTGCCAAGCTTTGTTGATTTGACACTTTGCGAGTCAACCCCGAAAGCTCAGGACCCCTCTACTCAATTTGTGCAATTTGACGCTTTTTTGGTATCCAACCCGAGTTATTAATACACGACAAGCAATTGAATCAACGAGTTACGATTGTGTCTACAGTAAAAGATTTATGTTCCCTGCTTTCTTTTAGACTCCCGTCATTTAAAACTAGCAGTGAATTATATGTGTAGTCAAGTATTTAGGCTGTTCGTTGGCCTCGGTGAGTTTACCGTAATAACCTCGGTTCCATATTTGAAATTCAACACGACAGAACAGAACTTCTGCGGACTCGAGTGCTTCGTGGTATAATATTATCAAAAAATTCAGACTGTGTTTTGGATCATAGTTGCCCTTTCGTAAGTTGAAAAATATTGTCCGGGTTCTTGGGAATAGTCAAGTACTGTAATAAAACTTAAACCTGTACTTGAATCCTCGAAAGCTGTTCGATGTTTTATTGGCCAGCTGAATGAATGTTGTTCAGACATATGAATACGTCACACGGATATAATTAATTTTAGCAATACATGCTGTATTTTAACTGTTTAACTGTTAATTGTTACATGCATTTCATTGCAAAATAGAATGTTGAATCGAACTTAGGAACCTTTCTATGAAAATTGTTTTCTTATTCAGGGCCTTTTGTATATTTAATGAATATATAAATTTCGCATAGATAAAAGAACACACTTCGATATACAAGATATATTACTTCATAAAATTCTGGTTGAGTTTCGATTCTAAGTTAAACTTCCGTTAGAATTTTTATTTATGGATCCAATCGTTCGATTGTCCTGACACGAACGAATCATAACTTCCAGGGAAGTTTTACGCGTTTTGTATGTAAAATAGTTTTTGTTCCATGACAACACTGATGCAGTGAATTGGTATGGATGTGCCCATGGCTGCACTAAAAACGCATCTACGTTTTAAAGTGAAGTAGCGTAAGTATTACATTTGAGATTGGTGTACTTTACTTTTGTCCATGTTTGGATTTTATGCAGGCATGCGGTTGCGTAACATTTTTGGTTCTTAGATTTAAGATTGGTGTGTCTTAAACTTGTCCATGTTTGGAATATATGCTGGCATGCGATTGCGTATCATTTTACGCCATTACCGGTTCGAATGACGCAACCAAGCATAAAGTCGCCAATGAAATGTCAATAGTTAAATCGATATTTTTATCTATCCGATCTCTGCTTATGTCATTTGAACGCACTTGCCTTTACTACCAGCTCGTAGTTAGCTTCTTTGTCGTAATATTTGGTCTCACGTAAAATTATGAATGTAGTTTATCAGACAATACACATCTCCTTCAATCTTCAATAAGTAATGTTATTGAAATTTTCAAAAGAATTTATCCAATGAATCGATCGTATTAATAGAAATAGGTAGAAATATGAAGGAACTTTTTTGCAAGTGCCCACTATATTCACATTGCGTTAGTTTTTTGCCTTTCCGTGATATGCAGTTAGAATTTATTTTCCAAGATAGCTTCTATTATTAACAATAAGCACCACACCATAAGCAGTGAATTAACAAGGATTTATTGTACTCGACAGGCATAGGAAAACTTGTGTAATACTGTAGAGAGCACTGCATTTATATAACACAATACTTTTCTATCGTAGTATAGCTAGTCATATAACAATACATGGTGATGTGATGTGCATATATATTACGACGGAAGCTTGTTTCCGAATAAATCCTTGCCCGAATGTCGTGAAAGGGTCGAAAACAGCTGCAAGCACAACTATTATCAAACTAAAGACCTGAATTTTACTTATTACCTGTCCTCTTGTACCTGTTACCTTTCCATATCTAGCTTGCGCTGTTGACGTCATCTGTTATTTTAGAATAATCCCTGCAGAAATAAGAGTCATGTATGGAATGACGCGGGAATAAATTCCGCCAGATAATATTGCTTTAAAGATTCTTTGTTGTGTTCAGTTCGATTTTTTGTTAAGGTTCGACATTTATACTGGTCTCAGAAAATTAACGATTCCGGTCAGCTGAATTCGAGCCTTTGCCTTTATTATGTACCAGAAGAAATCCTAGGAATAAATAATCCGACATCCATTTCTTGCGGCGAATCTTCTACGAATAAATCCCGGCAACATTTCTTCATGTCACGCGTTAATTGTTATAAATTGCTTTTTGTTTAGCTATGTAGTCCCTATCTCTTAGCTGGCATTCTGGTCCACTTGAAAGGGGTTTTTGCTGACGTATAACCGCACGACTTAGCTATTTGCAAAACGGCGATAGAAATTTTAAAAGGCGTAGTTGCTACCGCAAATTCGAGCGAATGCGCCAATATACCGAACTTGACGTCCTTCGACCCTACTCAGGCCACCAGGCACCAACCCAACAATACAATGCAAAATTCCATCATTTAGCTGCACCCCGTGGTATGCAGCATATTTTCTCCATTATTGTTTCTGTATTGAGCGCCTTACTCTGCCTTGCTGCAATTGAAAAAACGTTCTGGCGATGAATGTAGCAAAAATTAAAATTGAGTGCTATGCTTAATTTTATTTTAGTGTTAGCGTGCATATGAGATAATATGGGGCACTATTGTTCTATGGTACTATGTTCCAAAATATTCATATTCTCACTTCATTCCAACTCGGCGGAGTTCCTTCGAAAGGGAAAAAAACCGTATGTGTATATTTAGCTAATCCTGGGAGAAATGGCTTGCGTAATTGCCCTAGGAGTATTTTCAGTAATTCCTCTTTCGTTTATTTTAGCGTCTTGATTCAGCAGTTCTGTTGTAGCTCCGCGGAATAAGTGTATTGAGGAAATCTGAGAAATTTGAATGATTATCTATATTTCACCATTAGTTATGTAATTTTAGATCGGTGTTAAAGCAGATAAGGTATATGTAACATATCTGAATCGCCGAATTCTATTTTTAGAGTGGTCGTGAAATTTTTATATTCCTTTGGCATTGATACGCTATTATCTGCCACAGTGTCGCGAATGTGACGTCAATCGTACTTCCGTAACATTTCATGAAGCTACCCTGAATTCCCAGCACTCTATATAATATTTTTGTTCGTTGGTGTGTAGTAGATATGACGTCCTGTACGTTTCATTTTTCTATTTCATTGAAGTGAATTTGTAAGTTAGGCTTAGTTATCATTATGTAGTATCCATTCCCAGCTCATCTTCAATCTCTTCTCCAGCATGTTAGTTCACCTCTGATTGTACCAGCAATTTTTCGTGCTTATGCCCGTGATCTATGACCATTCGTCATCATTCATCACTCGGCGTTTGTAGGAATATTTAGATTGTCAGAGTCATTTGGTTTCGTTGATATAAATCCACGAGTAACGAGAAAGTGATTTTCTCATCTGACAGTGGTTGTTCATCGTTATCTGCTGATATTACGGGAAGTTTTAGCGGTCGTACATTTATGAACATACGCAGGAGCGCACACAACAGTTGCCATACGCGACTCAGTCTACTGCCCCTGTTTCACCAATAGTATGTTACAGCTCAATTACGATCCGACTCTTACCTTTCAGAGCATGATACTAGTCCAAGTGAACGCGGGAGAAACATTTACCATACAAGCCGAGGATGGAACACAATGCATTCAAGGTATGTAAAAAATCGAATTTCATGCTACTTTATAACTAACAGTATGTTATTCAGACATTCACCGCCTTGTACTTCTAAATAGAGGTTGAACATGTACTATACATTTAGTAGTATAAATCAACCAGAAGATTTTGTGTCCATTAGTCTTCATGCGTTTAATGAAAGAAATCACAAAAACTTAGTCACATTTTACTTGGTACTAATTGCAATAGTCGTTATGTAATTCAGTGATGTTGTAATTGTTATCCCCTATTTTCGTAGTAAGACCTGATTGGGACCGTTATTCCCACGAAGAGTTTAAACTCGTTAGGGAATCGATATTTCTAAAGAATCTATGCTATAGCTTGTTATGATTACCTTTATGTTTGAATCATTCAAATAACTTACGTATATTGGTCCAACACCATGGGCCCGGTAACATTTGCTAGTGTAATAATCCTGCCCTGCATTTACCCATGACATAAATTTGTACGTGTTATCCTTTCAATTTCTTAAGCAAATTTAAGAGAATCTATGCTATATATTACTATGATTACCCTCAGATCATTAATATAATTTACGTACATCGTCTAACGCCATAGATAGACCCCGTAACATTTTCTACTGTATTATACCTGCCCTGGTTCGACCCGACCCCATGGCTACGAACTACGCATGCGTTATCATTTCATTATACGTACACATGTAGTAACCGCGTAGTAGATTCATTTGATCTAATTTGTCCAATAGGCTCGTAAATTGTAATGCAATGTATTATTATCTGAAATAGTCAGTTCTTGCTTATCGAAACAACCACATTAGTACTTTCGCTTATGTTGTCCATCGAAAGTGACCTTTTAGCCTAAAGTTTATAAATATGAGGTTACCATAACGTTACCGATACCGCGTGGAATTTCTATTGCTTTTGCCGTCGGCAATAAGCGCGAACCGTTTCCTATACGTAAAGGAACTGTAGCACTTGAGTGTTCTAGCGCGTTTTGAAACTCATATCAGCATATGCATTTCCCTTCGATTTCTATATAACGTCGTATGTAGTAGATATACGCTCGAATCGAATCCGTTATTCCATACGACATTTGTATACATTCAGAGCAAGCTCCATAAACAAGTCGGCTCCTGCTGTCGTACTGAAACTACTGCAGTGTTGAAATACACGATGGATGTTTGTGTAGTTTGCTTTGATTTGAAATCTGCTTCGAGTTTAAAGTTACCAATCTTACTCTTACGAAAACAATTGCCGCGTGAAATTAGTTTTTTTCGGCCTTCAGATCCTGTTGTTTTGAAAATTTCTTTTCTTTGAATGAGCTCGTGGTATAGACGCCGTCACCCTCTTAAGCCAACATAAAGGAAACCCAATGTTATCGGTATTTCTTGTTCCTGTTTTGAAGAAAAGTATTTCTTCTGCTGTTTTTCCTCAGTCGTCAACCAAGAATCAATTGTATATACTAATATATAGGTTATCGTTATATATAAATACGAAGCCACGTGCGTTGGAACTAAGTTTATCCCATCCGGTATGAATGTTCAATATTTACTATCTAGCCACATGTTGGCATTCTAAGTAAACCTCACATGAGAATTCCTGCATCGCACAACAGATGTGTGCCTGTTTTCAGCAGCAAACTCCCTATCCACCGATAGCGAACCCGTTTCCCATTGTTGTCTACAAGGTAAACTAATATTAAGTTGCATTACTCCTTTTTGGTATGACTGATATGCCAGCTAATAATTTTTATCTAAAAAAATCCTGATTATATTTAAGATAAACGCCAGCATTTTTATCTTTAACATCTGTATAACAGAAGCACATCTGCCAGGTCAAAAATTTACAAAAAATGTACTAAAAAAATTGAAAAACAATGATGTATAATATCCTCCTTTTTCGACTTTTGGAATAAAAACCAAAGATTGTTACACAAATAAAATGTGTATGAATTATTATGTGTTTGGACTATCGCAATGGAAACGCCACGCCGGCTTTAGTAAATTTTTTTTGAAATATCACCTTATCTTTCCCTAATTATCTTCATTTCTAAGTTAGTTTTATAATAGCCATCGGCAAGCAATCTCACAAACAATCACATGCATTTCACTTCTAAAGCAGACAACATTGCAACAATTTTATAGCAGGGTCGGACCCTGCTAGCCAGTACCGGCGTGACCTGATGTTCCCAACAAAGTTTTTTTTCACAATCGAGGTTACCATTCTACCGTGCAACTAGACAATTTTATTCAACAGCAGATGGCATTGTATGGGAAAAGAGTTCTTTGACGTGTCAGATATCTTGAACAGCGCTCATCTTTGTTTATTGTTTCTACGCTTGACTTAGCCATTACCGCTGCGGTTTTCACAAGGACTTATACCCCCCAACCTGTATATAGAATAAATGAAAATACAGTGTTCAGTACTGTTCCAAATTGCGGTATGTAATTGTTTGTCATCGGATGTGATAAGTGTTTGCCAAACAGATTTGTTAAATTGACTTCCTACTTATTACCTTGCATTGCGACGAATTGGATGTGAACGCTAGGATTAGATAAATGTTTATGCTGTGTTTGAAATGTACGATTTACAGAATTCATAAAATGAAGTAGCATGTAAAATAAATCAATTTTTTTCACTAGGACCAGCCCAAGTTCCAATGGTCTCAGCAAATGGTGCCATTCCACCCATCCACGTTCCCCACGGTTACATGTCGCAAGTGATCGAAGAAAACGGTTTAAAGAGAGTGGTCGTCCTACCAGAAAACATTTCCCATACTCACTTCCCGGGGAGTCAGGCAGCAGCGCCACAGCCCCATATCGTACTGCCTCAGCAATCCCATGGAATGCTGTCTCAGTTCACTTTGCATTCCGGACCATACATGCCTCCTGTATGAAAACCTTCTTTGATCATGTTTTTCAGTTGGTTCTTTTAGTCAATGTTGTTCTATCCTTTCAGATGAACATGATGTCTTTAAATCAACAGGCTGCCTATGCACAACACGGTGAACAGATGCAAGTGTTCCATCCTTTATTTGTTCCTGAGAATCCTATGGCCCCATCAGGTAGGTAATCTTTATGGAATTGTTGTGTGATACCATTTTTATATATTTTTGAAGCCTCTTATAGACCAAGAAGTTGGCAGAATTTTTATATGTGCTTTCATACCTTTAAGTATTCATTTTGTACAGTATTGTTCAGTACACAATTCCCATTGCTGTGTTGCTAAATATAAAATAGTGAAAATGCGTTATCAGTAATAGGGCATTCAATTATGACCCCTCGGCCCCTCCGTTGCTTATCTGATAGAATACTAAGACTCGACAAGTAGAAAATATTTAATAATTTTTCCTGGATGTATCTGAACTATCACAAAACAATATGTCAATATAATCAAACAAACACCATTCGAAAATTACAATTACAGATAAAGTAGCGTAAAATGGTGCAATGAATACTAGTATAGTTGATCGGAAGTTGGTTTTATATGGACACTAATCATTGTTGTTGGGGCCGAAGAATTTTCTCTCAAGTTCTTGATTTGATTGGTAATGAGTTACTTTGTTTGGTATTGCTTCTACAGTTTAGCGTTAGTACAGCATCAGAGTACAAAGTAGGAGAGAGAACTAGAATTCCACGTCAGCATAGTGTGTGCTTAACAACCTCTCCTGTTGTGTGTTTATAAAAAAAAGTATTCAATCTTTAGTCATTTGAATTGTACACAATTTCCCCCTTATTGATAGTTGTGTAGCAAGCAGCAGGTGGTGTTAATTGGTAAACCATGATAGATGCTAGGCTGTGGTGTACTGTGCTTGCTATCATTTCCCAAATTAGTAGATTGATTAGTCAATATGAAACAGACACATCGAAAGCAATACATAACTGTACCATTGTATTCAGACCTTGTACATATGAACTTACAAGGATAGAATATTACTGTCTGAGTATATGCAAGTTTCTATTTGGTTAGGGTGTTCATTTAATTGATTTTTAATCCCTACGCTAACATGTTATATGTGATGCGAAACTATATCGGTCGTTGTTTGCTATACTGTCAGGTGAACTCTCATAGAAATTTATTAACAAATACTGTGTGGTAATGGGTTAATTTAGCGTGTCAATGGTACTTCAGCACTTCACATTTATACATGGTGTACCACCATTAAAGTATACACTTATTTAGATTCCTCACTTCAAATCAGAAAGGGAATTACTGTAACATTGTCTCTGACAAATAAGTTCATGTATTTAGCGTACAGTATTCTATCGGACAATGTGTTATTTAATCATTGTTTATTATGTCTATGCAGTATGATATCTTGATAATAGTTAAGTCACTGTTTATAACCTATACTGTTATGCAATAAAATGACTGATTTAGTACTTCGTGCTCCATATTGATTGAAATAATTTGGATATTACGTCTGTTCTCGTCTGCTGTATAGTCTTATGCAAATTAAATAGAGGTTTCAGGTACTATGTTGCTTATTTTTAGACACTTTTCAAACGAGTTTTTTATCTATTTGATCGTGTAGGAATCCCCAAGATTATTAATTCAGCATAAACTACTTTTTGCATTCAAATTATTCCTACTATGGCCCAAAACCAATGTGTTAGTACAGTCAAAGGTCTTGGTAGGCTACCTCTTGGCGACCTCTGACGCTAATTGCCGGTGTTTTCTGTTCATTATATTCTGTGCAAAACTTGGCACCGGCCTTGTTATATTTTGATTTCTAAGAATCTCTGGAATGATTTTCATTCATCGTTTTTGCAGAGATCTTGTGGAAATGATAAAATTCAAATTACAGTATTTAATTGACTTCGGGGGATAATTGGACATGTCTGTTGTCTGGTATACTTCGATTCCTGTTAGTTTCAGCTTCGCAACATTCATTATCATTGGCGCAAACTACCATGATCTTATAATTGCCAACTATGGTCAGGCTTCATGTATTTGCTAACTCGTTATTGCACTTTGCTAGTTATTAATTCGATATATATGTATATAACTTCAATAATTGTATTTCCAGCTGTACTGCAGGCATTTTCAATCACAGTAGTCACATAATCATATGACCTTGTTTTGATCTGCATAGTACTTGACCTGAGGGCCAATGAGTCATAACTAGCTCGGTTGTAGTCTTACTGGAGAGCCTGAACTGTTCTCACGTTCTGTTTTGATGGTTCTGATCTGCTTTTCTTATCATAGATATGTAAACACATTGATAGATAAAAAATTGGTTGGTTTTTTGGTGATTAAACTTTGTTTGTTAGCATTATCATATGTATAGCAGAGCTTGCTCTATCCATGCATGTTGGGAAAATTACTAGGTAAAGAATTATATCTGTTTACATCACCTATCACACATCACTTACCTACAATAGGACAGTGCCTTAATCTTGAAAATACTCATTTTAAAAATCTTCAAGTTTTCTGCATATATTTGACACTCGCTATTTCATTATCCTATTCAGAAATAACTCTTATCTTTTTGTTACAGACGGATCTCCAAGCCATACGCATCTCCAACAACACCCCCACTTTCCAATGTATCCAGTCCATGCGCCAGACATGGATTCCCGGGCATCGAAGACAAAGGAAAGGTTGCAGAAGAAACTTCAACATAGGCAGCAGCAGCAGCCCGAGTTCAATAAAAATGCTTCCCCAACATCCATGTCATCCATGTCCATGTCATCTATTTCACCCAGTTCCGCTTCCTCTTTCGGTCCTTCCCCTAACAGCAGTCCAGAATCCTCTCCGGGTTACCCCAATGGATGTAACAGCAATAGGATTCAGGTGCAGTCATATTTTCCACAGCAACAACAACACCAGCATGTTCTTGGCAATCTGCCACACTTTCAATGCCATTCGCTGCAGTATCCTTCACCAACCCATTCCCCGAGTATCCAATCCCTCCAGCAAAATAATAGCGGGTGTAGTAACAGGAACTCTAAAAGTCAAAACCTGTCTGTGAGATCTACTAACTCTGATGACATGTCTTCCGGAAGCAGCAGCAGTAGCAGTGGATCGCCTCGCCACGGGCCGCAGAGGGTTATCTCGACCCATCCCACCGTGGTTGATCATCAGCCTCGTCAGCTTCAAGAAAGCATAACGCAGCAAGAAGTGCCACATAAAGAGCCCTTCCCTAATCTAGGTAGGTCAGTCTTAAAATAAGAGCATGCAACAGAAAATAAGGCACCAGAAGTGTTGTCTTTAGATTGAACACTGCATTTTAGCTCTTCAAAATTGGTGTTATAATGTTATAATGTTGTATCCAGTTTAGGTTTGGTATATCTTTTCGTAAAGTGGCAGTATCTAATTTTTAATTCATTTCAAAGTAATCTGCAGCCTTATTATCCTAATATTATTTAATTGTATCCCTTATCTTGACTCAACCTCAAAGGGATAGTTTGATAACTACTTGGATAATTGTCCTTTATATTCAGCTATTTGAAAAATTACCTTTCTCAGACAGGATGTGACTTTATTGTGTGCTTCAAGCCGAAAAATATCCTACATGCAAACCTTTACACCTAAGTAATAATAATGGTTTACTTAGCAATGTTAGTAAACAAGAAGCAGTCTTAGCTGTTCCAAAGGGTTCCTGAATTCAGTGATATCTAACCATGCCAGTTTTGTAAAACTATTGCTGCAATCTGTACTTCATTTGTCATGGGGAACACTGTACTGTGAGGTTCCTGTTTAAAACTAGACTGTCTACATTCCTAGCATTCTTATCTGGGTTCATTTCAATTTCACTCAGCATGAGAATGCAGTTCAGTGCCAGACTCTGCCATAGCTTATTCCGAACCATTATTCAGACATGTCTTATCAAAGTGCAGCATTTAAATGATATAATTTGACTTTCCTTGAAATTTGTCAATTTCATCCTGAGCTTTGACAAATAGGCTTTGTGGTTACCACATATGCCTGTGCTTTATGATAGTTCCACTCTGTTTTGTTTCCTAAGTTGATGAATTTGAGAAAATGACTCAGACATGTCTAATATATCAAGATCAAAGCCATTCCGGTTATAGTTACATATTAATGCACTTCTCTGTTGAATAATGTGTAGTCTACTCTATGCTAAACAGTCCATCCATCAACCATGACCTCTTTTCTGATGGTAATCATGAAACAAATGGGTCTTTGTACTTGCATAATGGTATCATAGAAGCATAATAGACTGATTTTTGAATAACTCGACAACAAATAACACGCTTAATCACTACTTAGCAGTGGTTTCAGAACAAAAACTTGTATGCATATATTCCATGTTTCATGACTCCATAGCTACCAAGGTCACCTACAGAAATTCCCTACCTGTCATGATTATACAATACACCCGAGTCTTGAAATGCTTAAGTCGATCGAACTAAGCCATAGACTCCAGTCTTGTTCGCATCTTAATAAAATTACCAAGTAGAAGTTATTACGGAATTGATATTCCCAAGTCCCAGGGGTAGACACTCATTTAAATTTACATCAAAAATAAGTAAGAAGTGGTCAGCGATTGTAAGATAATGAAAGTATTGTAATTAAGTCATGAGCTTTATATATCTATGGCTTCCTGAACATACATAGCTAATTGAATATATTTAAGCTAGGCTTCAACTCCTCTCATGCAAGTATTAATAGCAAATCATGTTTATCTATATACAGATTCAAAGATAAAACTTCGGGAATTCCTCACGGCAATTTCGAAACCCGAGGTGAGGATAATCCTCTCATGAATATATTTTCTCTGAAATTTACAGATAAGTTCTCATTGAAAACATCTTTCACGGATCATGCTTTTAATATGAACAGGTCTACGACATCCTGCCTAGGTCGACTCAGATTCGATGGTCCATGCAATATCTATTACCTGAAGATGCTGAATTCCTGACGAAGCAAGGCCAGGAAAAACCTAAGATACTATTTGTTGTCTCATTTTCTGACAAAGGGAAGGATCCTAACCGTTTCAAGATTATTCATTGGTAAGTGATTCTCCCAAGTCTCCAAAGTGGTCTCTGGGGAATGTCCAAGGGGTTAGATAAATGCATGAGGGTCAATAAACATTGGGGGTGAAAGCTGACATGGATTTGCAGGTTTCTCTCACTAGTGGGTTGACATACTAAATATTGTTGGTAAGCCTGTGAAAACTAAAGTTGATCAGTTATCACTTGATTCTATGCAGTTGGAGTAGGTTAGGATACTTTAGGCCGGGCCAGTAGAGGTTTTATTGTGGATGTTCTCTCAACTTAGAATCTGTGCAATGAAATGTTTCTCAGATTTTTTTATATATTATTATAATATCACCGCTTATCCCTATAAATGTCTAGTTATATTTGGTTGCATTTTCTTAAGCAGTTGAAATTTGTCCCAATGTTGCACCCTCTTACTCACTTGTACATAGGATGTTGCTATGTGAGTTCAATGCTTGATGCACTGTTCTGTACCACAAACAACACTCATTTGCTATATGACAGCAGTGAGAATGCAGGAAATGATGGTTTCCACCAGAGATCAATTTTAATGTCTGTTACTCGTCAAGTTTAGTTCAAGCGTCATGTAGCGGCCATCCATCGTCTTTAATTGAGTTTTTCGTCTTGTGCTATTTATACTTCGCAGACACATCCCCTATTCACAGTCTAGCTAAACTATTTTTAAAATATATCATTAGCAACACATATTATAGACACTAAAATTTCTTCCCTATTGCAGGCTATGCTATTACAATTTTCAATGTATACTAAGGGTGTATGGTCGAGGCGAACCATATATATTATTGGTAACTGTACATGCTCTCCGTTGGATGATAAGTGAATATTATTCCCCGCCTTTTCTGACTACACATCTGTATATCTGATTAGACTTCATCTTGAATTCAGTAGTTTATTATTATTTATTGCCAAGCCCAGCTGCAGTTAAATATTTTGTGTAATATGTGAATAGGAAATGACATGTACTTTGATCCATTCGTATGAACGCAACATGGTTAAGGAGTTCAAATTCTTAGAATCACATCTCGTTTCTATATGGCTTCAACAGCCATTGTCTTCCTATGTAAAGAGTTCATACAGAAAATTCAGTACCCTGATTTGGTGGTGTATTGAGATAAAACGATGCATTAGCATGATGACAGAAATGTAAAGGAAAACATTATGCTATCTTCTGCACGAGTTGCTGTGAGGGCAGTAACACTAGTGTCGCCAGATGCCAGACATTGTGAATAATTAATGTTGGAAAATGATACACGAAATTATATTATTCGCGGCCTACACAAATGAGAGCAGGAAGTGCTCTGGTGTCTCCTAGACAGCAGCACCATGTAATGCTCCTGTCTTGGCCTACGTGACCTGTCTCCAATTTCTCTGCTTTCGTTTCCCTACTGCTAGATTCCTCCCGTCTTATTTTGTCCCTAGTATTTGTTGAATTAGGTACAGATTAAGATGTTTTTGTAAAGCACAGCAACTTTAGGGAATAAAGAATTCAAGGGATTGCTATTTGTATTCATTTTTATATCCTAATAGTAATAAATGACCTAGGCAATTGGCAAGTATATGAAACCCTTGTAAATACGTCTTTATTACATTACAGTGGTGACAACCAGAATTGCAAATTGATTGATTTGAAGCCTGGAGTGGAATATCATACAAGGTAATGTACATAAACATGGTTTCTATGCTGGTATCCATTGTTATGATCCATTCCATTCCAAGTCTGAGCATATTTTTACATATTCAACAGAGTACAAGCAGAGTTGAATTCTGTGAAGGGATCACCTTCAGAAATTACCTCCTTTCGAACCCAAAGCTGCACGCCAGATACCCCCGGTGCTCCCAAACTCCACAATAAAACCAAGAACTCGCTTAACTTGAAATGGACGGTAGGTTCTCATGTATTTTATACTCTTGTGTATTGTGGTTTCAATATCATTGGCCTCCATGACTGATGACTAAATTGTAGCCAAGTTTTGGTAACTAGATGTTGATTCATTCGAAAACCCAGTATCGGAATCTGGTTCATTACATGGCATTTACAACAAAACGCTAGTAATTAAATGATATATTGATAATATTATCAATATTGGTATTTATATAATTTATTACAGAGTAAGATCATTTTGAGATTGGTATTTTCTCAATAATTCAAATTGGGCCAGTTTAGAACTAGCGGATTCTTTAGCCCTCTGTTGGTATAGTTACACCATAAACAACAATAAATGGAAAATGGAAATTTCCAACATAAAACACACCGGTGTATTAACACTGATGCGTTCACCAAACCATTCAATTTTTGGTGTAGTCTATCCTTTTTATTCCTATTTGTGTAGACGCTCTTTGTTTTTGCTGTTCATCAATAATTGATGACATTACACATGACATAACGTTTCCAGGCACCCCACGACAATGGAGAAAAAATAATAAATTACCATCTGGAGTGGGACGAAGGAAAGAAAGGAAGCGGTTTTCGTCACCTTTATGCCGACACCCATAAGCAATATAAAGTAAACAAGCTCATGCCATCTGCCTCTTACACTTTCAGATTGAGTTCAACCAATAAAATGGGTTCAAGGTATGTTTCATCTGTGTTGGCTGTATGTGTATTTTCTCTGTTAGCACTTGTTTCAATATTAATGTACTGCATAACACGAACTCCACAATTGATAATGTTTAGGTACAGCAATACTAAGAGGCAAGTTATTGGAATGGAATGTAGTTTATTGTGTTAATAACGATTTCATAATTTGTTTTCGAAATATATATACTGTATATACTATGAAGTAGCAGTTACTGCTGTAAAAAGCTTTTAATTATTTCAATTACTCTTTAAATTCAGTCCTTGGAGTCCCGAAGTCACCTATAGCACAAGCGGCACTGCTCCTAGTGCTCCGGATCCCCCACGTCTAGCCAAGGCTACGATTCGTAGCCTAGCCTTAGCCTGGTCACGACAGCATGGCGGAGGCGGCGACGCTTACTGCAAGTTTACTCTAGAAATGGATGACCCCTCACAAGGATACGGTTTTCGTGCGGTGTATGATGGCCCAGAGTTACGCACCATCTTAAAAAATCTCACCAGGCACTCTGTTTACAAATTCCGAGTAAGTTTTTCTTCCTCCAGACTAGAATGCTTTATTTTCAGAGGATGCAGAGTTACACAAGGTGGCAAATGTTGATTCCCATCTATTCAAACACAATTTTGAGAATTCCAGAACAAGAAAAATATAACATATACACATACATGCACGGCTAATATGATTGAGTGCTGGTATTGTCCAAACATGATTATTTTCAATTTAAAATAAAATTGATGAAACATTACAACAGTGTACTATTTTCTGTTGAATCTGGAAACTGTTGAATAATTTCATGGTATATGCAGGGTTGAGTGCATGTAACAAATTCAAAAGTGTCAAGAATTCCGGTAATGCCAAGTAAATAATTTCAAAAAAAAGTATAAATGTTCTATGTCGCTTGCGAGATTTTCAGTTTGTCATCTGTTCATTATCGGCTCAGCAGCTGATTTTTAGGAAGTCTCGACGACCGATCGACATCCCGGTCAATATTGACTTTGGATTTATTAAATTGTTTCACTCTTCTTACAATTCATTTCGAGTGAATCATTCATTGCAGGCCTGTTAGTTATGTTATAGCTGTAAAATCAATAAACCTACGTCTTTTGTGGCCATGTCCTAACCTTAATGTGGAACCCAGACTTATTTATTACTCCATAACCATGATTATATTTACTCAGAAAACTGTGGGCCATGTACCAGTAATATTAATCGCTCTCCTGTTTGTAATAAGAGTAGAACTATGCACTGAAAGAATCTGTGTTACCGTACTATGGTCAACAGGACATGTTAATCCAAAATAAATAATCCAGAAGTATTTGTAATTAATGGTTGTTGTTTTTATATCCATACCATGTTTTTCAATAATTTTTTTCAAATTATTCAAATTTTTTACAGCTTTGTTCTTATAATAACGAAGGAAAGAGCGGTTACAGTAACATTGCAGCATTCCAAACCCTGCCTGATCGACCCTCGCCACCAGGAAAAGTTTTACTCAAAGGAAAAGCACACACAACATCCTTCAGGGTAGCATGGGGTTAGTAGAAAGATCTTTCCGTATGCGTTATGTATCAATAATGCATTTAACTTTTGATATCAGATCAAATTTTTCTCCACAAACTTTTGCTATGACAAAACAAATGAAAAATTATATTCGAACTTCAACTTTAATTTTGTAGCAATGCTATTCTAAAGTGAGGATTATAAGTGTATTAAAAAGAGAATTCTCTAACTTTTCAATATTTAAATTCAGATCCTCCCAAGGACAGCGGTGGTTCTGATATTGCCAAATACGTTTTGGAGTGCTCGCACGAACGCGGCCAGCAAATGAGCGTCATATATTCTGGCCCAGAAAGGGAATGGCTTGTGGAGGGAACCAAGCCAGGTAAGTTTTTTGTTTATGCTGAAATTTTCATTTGAAGGTGAATTCAATTCTTTCGATTGAGTGGTAGTTTCAGAGGTATTTCCTTGCTGCGGGCCATTAGGTGCCGAGATTAATAAACTAAACAGATGCGGCAGCAATTTATATTGCCCAGGGCCCTTTGTGTGCAATCCCTTTTGTCCTGATTTAATCTTTAGTTTGATTATATCTGACTCCGAATATTAGCTGCATCATTGTTATTGTATTTAGGACTCCAACACAGACTGCGGGTGTACTGCATCACAGACGGAGGAAGTGGCTTG
The DNA here is from genome assembly GCA_013436055.1 of Halocynthia roretzi. Taxonomy (NCBI): domain Eukaryota; kingdom Metazoa; phylum Chordata; class Ascidiacea; order Stolidobranchia; family Pyuridae; genus Halocynthia; species Halocynthia roretzi. The sequence continues at coordinate 186,688 of QRAM01000062.1, read as the reverse complement.
CCATCTGAGGTCACAGTGATCATCACACCTCCTGTTACGCCAGGGCCATGTGCTCCACCGAGACTAGCTTCTAAAACTAAGTCTAATGTTATATGTTTGAAATGGGGTAGGTTAATTGCTTTCTACACCTAAATCCTAATATAAAATTTTATGTTTATATTGGATTGTTTTTGATGAAAGATTCTATCAAATAATACTAACTAATGAAATATTTGTCTTAAAGCTGGAAACTATTTCAGCAGAATATTGAATTATTTTGAGAATCAATTCAGTAATAGTAGAAAATTATAATTGTTGTTCTCATTCAGATCCCCCGAATTATAATGGTGGCTCCTCAATTATCCTTTACGAAGTCGCATCACAACTCACAGTCTCGGTCGATGATGACATAAGTGTTCCCTACCAAGGACCTAACCTAGAGCATCCGTTTACTGGGTTAAAACCGGGAACGAGTTACAAGTTTTTTGTCAGGGCAGCTAATAAAATAGGGGTAAGAATTAATACTTAATCCACATTATCTCGATGAAACGAAGGTTGCATATTCCAAGCTACATGTCAAAAACTGATATGATAAGATAAGAGCCTAATATTCCTAGCCCTTTACTACCACCACATGCACAGTCTTCCTTCACATCTGTATAACTGATTGATCTTATTATGGGAGCTAATTGAATGCAGTAAACATTTTTTTAGCACTAAGATAACCAGTGTTTATTGCTTTCTAGTCAATGTGAGAAGGTGATTTAAAAAGGAAACATATTATTTTTGTTGTTTTGTGTGTATAGGAGATAACATGATATGTACTTTGATCCATTCATATAATCTAGACTTAAATGCAACATAATTATCCCTGAGAATGCCAGCTACTGCCCTGAATGCAGTGTGTGTTTATGCTAGTATCGATATTATCGAACAATATATTATAATTTTAATCCTAAAACAGGATCTATTGATAATAGCGGATTAAAGCTCTGCTTGTGTAAACAAAGATGATATTTAAGCGGATATTTAGTGAACCCTTTATGCAGTACCAACCAGTTTTTGCTGGCTCACTACTTAAATATCAGTACTTGGATACAAAATCAGATAGCCCCATGAAATCTTCAGACAGGACCTTAGCATCAATTTCATCTTTATTAGATGGTTTGTCCAGTCATAGTTCTGGACAAACAAGCACACATTCTTAAGATGACAGTTACGATAATTGTTATTAGAAAGGCCCATGGTCCGACAGCGTAGAAATTTCCACTGCCCCTGGACCACCAGAGAAGTCGGCCGTACCAACGGTAACCACAGTCACCTCTAGTTACGTCGTCTTGGAATGGGAGGTAATTTTCCTGATGTTGTTTTTGTGTTGTGCTTTTCGTTTCAATGTGAGGTCATCTCTTCAGTTGTCTGCTGTTTTTGGTCTTACTCTCTATTGTAATTGAAAATTATTGGCATTTGCGCCTACTGTTTTTCTCTCACTGTGGCCATTCACTCTCGTATTCATTGCTCACTCTGTTTACCAAGCAAATCTAGATAATTGATGCCAGGTGCGTGTATCACCTGCTGTTTGGTTCTATGTTACTTCATGTTGTGTTAGGAGCAATTTTTTCATCTAGATCTAATGCTTTGATATACTTTCAAGATATTTGTGAAGGTTCTCTTATTTACATAACTCAGTGTTTGGAACATGAAATATCTCAATTTTACTATGATCATAGTTCTAGAAATAAAGTTGTTAAAATATGGATATTTAACCTCACCTCCAAATAATGTAACAGCAACCTCATGACAATGGAACAGAAATTCTCGGTTACAATCTGGAGTGGGGAAGTGCACAAAGTTCTATGGCTTTACATCAGATAGGGTCGTCTCTCAATCATCATTTATATCATTTGGTTCCAGATACTACTTATTTTTTTAGAATACAGGTAAATATCTAACACATGAAATTTATCACACTGTACAATGTTTGTACAACCATACAATTCATACTATACACTTTCCTGCTAGGCTCATAATTCAGCAGGGAGTGGCCCATTTTCCGACGTGGGAACTGCGACCACGGAAGCGTCCTGCCCGGAACGTGTGCCAAGGATGTGGCAGTGTGTCGATTTCTATGACGAAGCGAGCGGCGAGAGCGACGAAGAAAATGAAATGCCAAGTCCTGCAACTTCAGCCTTGATCAAGTGGGAAGTGCCGGTTACGAACGGCTCAGACATCTTGACATATGTGATACAGGTCATCGAGACCAAAACGCAAACGCCGTCTCGTAAAAGAACTCCAAGCTCTGAAGCGGAGTCGTCATTCCTTGTCGAGGTGGAGGATAGTGTCACATGTTTTCTTCTGAAAGATTTGCAGCCTAGCACAGAGTATAGGTAATATTAATCTTAGACCGGAAATTGCACAATGCATTGGAAAGTTATTTTAATACTAGTGTTTACAAGCTTAACAATTTCTGTCTGCAATTGTGTGACAACAATGTAAAATTGATCTACTGCTGCCTGGATGGTGCTGCATGACTGTTATATGTATATGTGAAAACTCAAACATACAACATAAATTATTGCCTCATGAGAGAGGGAAAAATACATAGATCTTCAAGACCCATATTCCATCAGACTGTAAAGCCTATTCTATATTTTATTGAGTTTGCACATTACATACTTATATACCGTTCATATTTTTTCTATGTAGCGTACGCGTTAAGGCTTTAAACGAAGTTGGTCACGGGCCTTACAGCTCACCCATACTCATCGAGACCCAGCCTCTGCCTCCTGATCCACCGACGCTAGAGTGTCAGTGTTATTACAACAGTCTGAAGTTGAAATGGGGGGATGCTGATTCCTACAGCACGAGCACCACATATTTGCTTCAAATTAAAGACAAACATGGAAGGTTCGCTGATGTCAAATTATATTCATGGTCAATTGTATAGTTCTTCCATTTTCTGTGTAATGATCTATAAATATATATATATATTACAGGTTTGTGACGATCTATAACGGATCTAGTCGAGGGTACAAAGTTATAAGGTTGTCGGAACGCAACGATTATCAGTTCCGAATCAATGCTCGGAATCATGCCGGCGAGGGCCCGTTTTCTCAGATATTTACTTTTACAACTATAACAGCACCGCCACCTCAGTTCAAATGTGAGTACTAAGCGACAAAGTCATGCAAATTTCATTTTTGTAGATATGTTGCTGCTAGAACGATTGTTAGCATGTAAACTATTGCATGCTTTTGGTACAGTCACAGGATGTACAATATATAGTTTGGCTAACAACAGTAGTGTGGTACTAGCATAATGCTAGAATAAGCCTTGTGGTGATTATTATGGTACAGGTATTCTGAAATATCTATCTCTCTATTTACCAGATTCCCCATTGGTGGCAGTCAAGAACAACATTGCCATTATTTCTTGGGAGGATGTGGATACGGGGAAAGGAGAACAGATGTCATACTCTGTAAATATTGAAGATTCTGAAGGAAGGAAGCAGGTGAGAGTACATCTTAAACACTTTAACAACATTCTCATCCTTGTAGTATGTAATTCGCTAGTTTTTAAATCCATGCACATTTAATTCAGTGTGATTCGGTGCCACATAGTCCCTATTCTCATGGCCCTCTATCTGCCGGAGTTAAGTACCACGTTCAGGTGGCGCCTGTCAGGCACGTCCAATCAGCCCAAAGGACCAAGGTCAAAAAGCCGACTGATATTGCCAAAATAGACTCGGAAGACTTCCTTGATTATTCACAGGTCAGTAGTCCTAGTCACCCGTTAGATTTCTTGAACTCCTTTTTTCAAAGCCGAAACTTTATGCTCTTAATATAACTGAAGGGTGAGGAGGTACTAGAAGCAACAGAATCGGAAGAAATCGTTGGCCAATTCAGCAGCTGGTTAACTTTCGAAGCCTTCACATCAGACCACTCGACAATGAGTAAAGACTCGGAAAGTGCGGCCGCCTCGATCGACCAGGCGCAGTCTGGCGGGTCATCCCTTAAAGCTGTGACCGTCGAGATGTCGGATGAAAAGAAGTCTGCTTTATTACTGGCTATGTTTTTTATTTTCGCGGTTATTGTTGCCTTTTTGGTGCAGTTTTTGGTTGCTTGATCTTCCCAGTCTGCTTTTGGGTTATCATGGGCCATTTAATGCACCTCTAATTTTAATCATGATTATCGTACTCCATTCACTCGTTTTGGAACATTGTATTACTAACTTAGTTACCTTGATGTACTCTTCCCTCTTGTTTTGGTGCTACTGAAAAAATGGGTGCGTTGTCCGAGAGTCAACCGCCAAGTTCCCCTACAATTTCGATTCCATGCATGGTCTGTATATACAAATTCACGGATATTGATATCAATATTTTATCGCGGCACTAGTATTAGACTAGCATTCCTTCGTAAACCCATCAAACATATCCTTCGTATTGTAGAGGGTTTTCAGAACTATCTGTCCGTAAGATATCATTTTCATAATTTAAAACTGTGAATGTCAAGTGTCAATTTCGTAAACTTTAAGATTTCATAGTATCCTGGAATAATCAGAAAATAACCCCTTTGTATTTCAAAGTACAGTACATACAATTTATGTAACAAAGTTTTAATCCTTCTATATCCTATTATATTATATATGTTAAGCTATGTTAGAGATACCTGTGATTATATCCTGTTTTGGCAGCCATATAATTTACCCATTTTGTCACTGCCACCGATTTCTTTGCTTTTGAAGATTTCATTTTCACCAACACCATCATCTTATCTAATTGCTCCCTCATATCTTCCTGTTACACTAAATCTTTGACGTGTTTTCTCTCAAGCAGGTCTAAGAGGCTCCTTCCTTATGCTTGCTTGTGCCTTGTGAAAAATATGTACAGTAATATATTAAGATCTATCGTGTGTATGTCTCCCTGTTCTACTACCCATTGCTACTTTCAACTTTCCCTGTACTTGGCAAACAATCTTTTAGAATTTGCTGTGACACCTAGTCAGGGATGCATAACCGTATTAGCTGTATGGCCGATATCTCTTGATTCTATGGCAACAGTGGTATGTTACATTTATGCGTTCATATATAGTACATTGCCTATGATACCACTGCGAGTATTAAAAAATTGATTCACAAATAGCCTATAATATGAATATGATTAAAAGCTGAAATATATTATTAAAAGTTGATGCAAAAGTAAGCTTTTCAGTGGTTCTGTTCATAATATAGAATTTAATATATACCCATCTCAGTTTTAGTGTATATTTTAGGATCCGTTTCAAGTATGATAAATAAAGTTAACATTGCATGCAAAAAATCCGCTACTACAAGGTTACACTCAGCCTGGTAGATTGTGCCTCCTTGATATGGTCTAATTTTCTATTTTTTCTTCGATATTCTATCAATCGTTGTAATTGACCAGTTAACGAATTCATTCAAACCTCTTTGGCATCACCTTGACTTTACGGACCAAATTCTTCTATACCTCAGTTTGCTAATCATATAATTTTTACAGTACTGCAAGTTACATAAAGAGTTAGATTTCTGTTTGCCTATGTCAATGGTTTCATGTTTAAACAAAGTTATATAGCTTTAAGCATTCCAGTTTTTGCATCACTTTTCCGATGCCGTTCTGCCCCCGAGTGTTAGACACTACACTGTTCATGTTTACTTTTAGATGCATTTATTAATAACTATTTCTTGCTAACCTTTTGCTATTGCCGTCACATCATCAATATATAATCGTCACATTTTATCAGTCATTTTAAAGAATGTTATCGCCATTAAAGCAACAATTATTTTATTTTGTGTACAATAGGTCTACCTACATGTTAGTTTCGGGTGTATCCTATGTAAATTAACAATTACTGTAACTACTGGCAGTAATGCTTCGTAAGAATAATAGTACCTACATATAAAATCGTGTTCTGGAGACGTTCATATTTTATTATTTGCTATGATTATTTTTCGTTGCTCTGTAGGTTGACCGTATCCAAGTTTGTTCATTGAAGTAACAAATTCTATATATAAATATTATCTATATACATCTAAATCTCAATTGCTAAATACAAATATGTGAGATGTCCACGAACCAGTGTGTGCGACTTTATTAGGGCCCTGTAAAATTTATTGACCTAATTGTTCTTTACCATTCTAGGCATTCTAGGAGTAAATCTTGCACGTTATAGAACACAGAAATGTGATAACCGGCTAGTTTGTACAGTGAGAATTTTTTTTTCCCTATTGATATAAATTTATAAGTTGGAGAGGAAATCTTGCAAATTGGTAGTGATAGATGCACTAGATTCTTTGAGCAAGCTTGACAGGCGTGAAGAGTGTCTTCTCTTAGTTCTCGATGAAGACCGTTTGCTTTCTACGCTACTGGGTAAAGACTTACTTCCATGATTGAGACGCTTTGGAGTAGGAGCAACTGACAAATATAAAAGGTAGATTAATTACGGTATATTTTCACCAATACTATCAGTTGAAGAAGCTTACTCTGTTCTATTTTTTTTTGTTTAGAGCTACAAATGTCCTCTCTCTTGCACAAGGCTGATGTATGGATGTAAGAACACGAGGTGCAATGCGTGACTAGCGTAGGTGAGGCTTTATTAAATTTTCTTATAAGTCTTTTGGTCTTCTTCGATCTGGATTTAGAATATTTTCCCAATGCCGCCTGTGTATTTTTTCCAACCTTGGATTTGGGTTTTATGCGATGCGAGCTATTTGTCGCATTGAAAATGACACCGCATCTCCTGCACGCCTTGTGGAATACTTCAATACCAACTACAAACATTTGAAAATATTTTGAAACATGCTATCAACATAAAGTGTTCAAAATGTTATTTCCTATTTACCAACCATCTTCCTTCCATATGCATGATGACAAAGTGTGCCTGGAAAAGGAACAGAGAATTAGTATAGTTAGTAATATAGTATATAAAGTGAAGACTAATACTAACATGATGTTCCTTGCTATAACAGGTTGTTCAGAAGCAACTTGGTGTGAAGCTTTCCATAAACTACTGAGTGTTTTTAAATTGTCATCCATAATACAAAACACTGAGAAAAATAATAATTTTGAAAAGCATGATCAGGTTATTCTTCAAAGTAATATATATATTATTACTTCATATATTACTACAACAGAAAATTATATTCACCACATTTATAATAAGTATTACCCCCCCCCCCC